>SJYQ01004863.1:44231-160266 GCA_006410935.1 Redunca redunca | reverse complement strand
CTTTTGAATATACTATCTAGGTTGGTCATAAGTTTTCTTCCAAGGAGTAAGCGTCTTTTAATTTCATGGCTGCAGTCACCATCTGCTGTGATTTTGGAGCCCAAAAAAATAAAGTCTGACACTGTTTCCACTGTTTCCCCATCTATTTCCCATGAAGTGATGGGACCGGATGCAATGATCTTCGTTTTTTGAATGTTGAGCTTTGGGCCAACTTTTTCACTCTCCACTTTCACTTTCATCAAGAGGTTTTGAGTTCCTCTTCACTTTCTGCCATAAGGGTGGTGTCATCTGCATATCTGAGGTTATTGATATTTCTCCCGGCAATCTTGATTCCAGCTTATGTTTCTTCCAGTCCAGTGTTTCTCATGATGTACTCTGCATATAAGTTAAATAAGCAGGGTGACAATATATAGCCTTGATGTACTCCTTTTCCTATTTGAAACCAGTCTGTTGTTTCATGTCCAGTTCTAACTGCTGCTTCCTGACCTGCATATAGTTTTCTCAAGAGGCAGGTCAGGTGGTCCAGTATTCCCATCTCTTGGTTTCTGCCAAACATCAACATGAATCTGCCATAGGTATATATATATGTTCCTTCCCTCTTAAACCTCCCTCCCACCTTCCTCCCCATTCTACCCCTCTAGGATGTTACAGAGCCCTGGTTTGAGTTCTGTTGCTGAGCCATACAGCAACCTCTATTTTACTTATGGTAATCTATTACTTATGGCTATCTATTTTACTTATGGTAATATAAATTTCCATGTTACTCTAGATAGGGTAGGTATAGAGACAGCAACATGGAAACCCACTCCAGTATTCTTGCCTGGGAAATCCTATGTACAGAGGAGCCTGGTGGGCTATACTCCATGAGGTCACAAAGAGTTGGATAAGACTAAGAGACTAAACAACAACAACAAAAGGCAGGGAAGCTCTTGAGAAAGTTATATTTAAATAAGACTTGAAGAAAGACTGGGCTGTTCAGAAAGCTGAGAAGAGCATTCCAAGTAGAGTGGACAACCAGTGCAAAGCCCTAGCCAGGAGTATGCCCAGCTTATCTGAGAAATAGCAAAGAGGCCATGTGGCTGAAATGGAAGAGAAATGGATAAAGTGGTAGATGAGGTTGCAAGTTAAGGGGAACCAGCTCACACAGGACCCTGTAGGGCATTAGAAAGATGTATTTTGAGATTATAAGGATTTTCACATTTAATTTAGATAGGAATCCATCAGAGGATTTAAAGGATCACTAAAGTTGCTAGATAAAGAAAAAGACTGAAGGGAGGCAAGAATCAGGGAGAATGGTTGGTAGCTATCACCATGAAGCAGATGGAAAATTATGGTGGCTTGGACCAGGCAATGATGTGGAGATCATGAGAGGTGATGGAATTCTTGATTCATTCTAAAGTTGAATCCAAAAAGTTTTGCTGATAATTTGAATAAAGTACATGAACAAATGAAGATTCAAGGTGACTCCAAGTTTTGCTGTCTTAACACCTGCAGAGATGAGGCTGGCATCAGCTAAGATGAGAAGACATCTAGAACAGATTTGGTGGGGCTAGAAGTTCATCTTTAAACATGTTATGTTTCAGATGTCTATTAGTCATTCAAAGGAAGATGTCATGGAGACAATCAGATATGTGAAACTGGAGTTCAAACCACCAGTCCTTTGCCAAAATTTCCTCAATCATCTATTCATTGGCTGCAGTGTGCCTTCTTGTAGTTTCTTTTGCAACAGTAATTTCCTACTGAATACCATGTTCATATGAACAATAGTCCCTGGATTCTTACATGTTCAAACTATCTGATAATACCACATCCTGGATATCTTATAGTGGGATCTAGTAATTGCAGGTTAAGATGTAATGTTACAATTACTATGGAAGGCTTGGTAAAATATTTTAAGATTGAACACTTACAAACTCTGCTGCTGCTGCTGCTGCTAAGTCGCTTCAGTCGTGTCCGACTCTGTGCGACCCCATAGACGGTAGCTCACCAGGCTTCCCCGTCTATGAGGGATTCTCCAGGCAAGAACACTGGAGTGGGTTGCCATTTCCTTCTCCAATGCATGAAAGTGAGAAGTGAAAGTGAAGTCGCTCAGACGTGTCTGACTCTTAACGACCCCATGGACTGCAGCCTCCCAGGTTCCTCCGTCCATGGGATTTTCCAAGCAAGAGTACTCAACTGGGGTGCCATTGCCTTCTCCTCTAAGAGCCAGCAATTGACAACACTTATAAACAAGAGAAAATCTTGACAAGTGTATGGGAAGACAAGTGTAGAAATATTCATAATATTTACAGTAGCAAAACCTGGAAACAATAAAAAAGCATTCCAACAGGAGAACAGATAGTCACAGTTTACTTCCATAGCGGAATATTATGTAGCAGACAAAATCGATTGTCTACAGCAAAATCCAACAATATGAACCAGTCAACAATGTACCATATTTCATCTATTCTAACATGGGCAATTTTTCTCATGACATCTGAGAAATCTTAGCTTACTTGGCAGAACTTTTTTTTTTTTAATTAGTGGTTGGGCCTGCTATACAGTGAAGGAAAGTTATATGGCTCAAAATAGCCTGGAGTTAAAATTCCCTTCCAGGTCCTCCCCACCGTTCTATGAAAAACAAAGAACTCTCTCACCTGAAGGGGAAAAAAAAATGGACATTAAGGTTGATTATGCCCAGCTCTCAGCCGGTCCAGCCTCTGGCCGATCTCCAGAATTCCTTGCCCCAGCTGTTTAAGAACTAACTACTCTGAACAATCTTGGAGAAGAACAGGCCCCTTTAAGCAAGTAGCTTTCCACATATATGCCTATATATACTTACTCTTTTCTTGGATTAGTGCAGCAGCTCACTAATCTGACTGCTACCCCTTCCCGCCTCATTAAAGGTGATCTGTTCCCGTAAAGTGCCAGTCTCCTTCTTTTTCTGAACCTCACCTTCTCTAACTCCCCTACCCTACATAAAGATATTGTCCCTTAGCTCCAGATTCACTCTTCTATAATCAGTCTTGTTATATAGACACTGAGAGGCTGCAAAACACACTGTGCTTTCCTAGAGGTCCCCACTATAAGTTCTGTCAACAGAGGGGAGTAGACAAGGATTCAGTGCTAGAGGAGGAAGAATGGACTCCCTCCTGTTGACTTCCTGTTTCCCATCCCTGCGACCACACACCCAGCAATCTTCCTTCACAGCTGCAGTGACAATTCATTCCCATGGCAGTGGCTGAACCTGTCTAGTAGTTTTCCCATCACTTGAAGAACCAGTTTGATAACAGCTCCTAGCAGAAGCAGCCACCTCCTTCTCAGAAACCTGGAATACCCTTCTATGGGCTCAGAGACACCTGCATCACTGGGGAACACCTGCTTCCTCCACAGAGGTCTCTGTTTCAGCCCAGAAGATCCCTTCTCTAAGTTTGGCCCTCAGTTTCCATTGGTTTCTTAGTCATAAGTGATGGTAGCACCCTCCTACAATTTCCACCTCCACGATACCTCAAAATTCTAATTTTACCCTGTCAGTGGAAAACAACTTTATCCCTGATACCAGTGGTTTAGATCAAATCTCTGTCATCAAATATCTGCTGTGTTTTCTGTCTGACTAATACAAGTTAGGTATATAGTTAAGTTAGCTATAAAGACTAACTGTGTACGTGCGTGCATGCTTGGTCGCCAAGTTGAGTCTGACTCTGCAGACCCTATGGGCTGTAGCCTGCCAGGGAAAATCCTTGTCCATGGGGTTTTCCAGGCAAGAACATGGACGTAAAGTTGCCATTTCCTCCTCCAGGGGATCTTCCCAACCAAGGGATTTGAAACCGCATCTACTGTGTCTCCTGCATTGGCAAGTGGGTCCTTTACTGTTGAGCCACCAGGGACGTCCATAGAGACCAACAGTACCCCTTAGAATTCTTGGGTATTATATTTGAAGTCTGAGAAGATCATATATAGCAAAATACCTCTTGCGCAAAGTTATAAGCAAATAAAACTATGTTTTAGGAATACACACTCTCACACACACACACACAAACATACACACATGATTTAAGATAGTTTTTACCTCTAGTCCAGGAAGACACAGATATCTCACCTGTATATCTATGCTTACATACATGTGTAAGATAATGTGTCGAACTTTGATGGGACTATAAGGGAACTCTTTTTAATCACATTCCCTAAAGATGACCTCAAAATAAAGTTATTTCCCTTTTTACTTAATGTGAGTCTTGGTGGAGTTAGGATTTTTTTTTTTTATCATTCTTTTTAATTGGAGGATAATTGCTATACAATGTTGTGTTGTAAATGTTGTGTTTACAACGTTGTGTTTCTGCTATACAACAATGCAAATTAGTCACAACTATATATAAATCCCCTCCTTCTTGAGCCTCCCTTGAACCCTCCCCCCATCTCACCCCTCTAGGTCATCACAGAGTGCCAGGCTGGGTTCCCTATGTTATGCAACAGCTTTCCAAAGAGGAGAGTGAAAAAGCTGGCTTAAAACTCACCATTCAAAAAACTAAGATCATTGCATCCAGTCCTGTCACTTCATGGTAAAAGAAGGGGGAAAGGGGGAAACCATGACAGATTGTATTTTCTTGGACCCCAAAATCACTGCAGATGGTGACTGCAGCCATAAAATTAAAAGATGCTTGCTCCTTGGAAGAAAAGCCATGACCAACCTAGACAGTATACTAAAAAGCAGAGACATTACTCTACTGACAGAAGTCTGTATAGTCAAAGCTTTGGCTTTTCCAGTAGTCATGTACAGATGTGAGAGTTGGACCATAAAGAAGGCTGAGCACAGAAGAATTGTTGCTTTTGAACTGTGGTGCTGGAGAAGACTCTTGAGAGTCCCTTGGGCAGCAAGGAGACCAAGACAGTCAATCCTAAAGAAAATCAACCCTGAATATTCACTGGAAGGACTGATGCTGAAACTGAAGTTCCAATACTTTGGCCATTTGATGTGAAGAACTGATCCATTGGAAAAGACCCTGATGCAGGGAAAAATTGAAGGCAAAAGGACAAGAGGTCAGCAGAGAATGAAATGGTTAGATGGCATCACCAACTCAATGGACATGAATTTGAGCAAAGTCAGGGAGATATTGAAGCACAGGAAAGCCTGGCATGCTGTAGTCCATGGGGTTGGCAAAGAGCTGGGTCAACTTAGTGACTGAACAACAGTGTGGGTATGTCAGTGCTGCTTTCTCAATTTGTCCCATCCTCTCCTTCCCCCGCTGTGCCCACAAGTCCTGTCTCTACATTTGCATCTCTATTCCTGCCTGAAAATAGGTTCATCAGTACCATTTTTCTAGACTCCATACATATGCATTAATATATGACATTTATTTTTCTTTCTGACTTACTTCACTCTGTATATCAGGCTCTAGGTTTACTCACCTCAGTTTAACTGACTGAGTTAGAATTCTCTACTCGTTTTCTTTTTTTTTGAACATAGTGTAGATGTTTCTTCACTGCTTTTGGTACTGAATGTTTCTGGAACAGAAGTATAATGCCATTCTGCTTTTATTTCCTTTAAAAATGAGTTCATCCTATTGTCTGGCTTCTCAAAAGGCAAGGATTCTTTCCACATCTTTCAGTTCAGTTCAGCTCAGTCTCTCAATCGTGTCCACATCTTTAAAGGATTACAAAAGTTCTTTGTTCTGTATCTTTAGACAACAATTTCAGCAAACTGTGGCTTGATGTTGATGATTCTGGGCCAACTCTCTGTTGTTTAGTGTGCCCTGAACTTTAAATATATGTTAAAATATTCATTCTGTTGTTTTCTTTTGGGTTTCTTCTTTGGAATTCCAATTAAGCATATAGACTCTGCCTTGCATCTCTTCTTCACTTCTATAGCTGTGATTTGTTGCTAATTTTCTCTCTTTATTTCTCTTTTATTTTGCTTGTTTTTCCCATTTCTATCCTCTGTGTTCTTCACTGTTGTCAAAGTTCCCTTGTGCCCTTTCTAATATTTTTATTTCTCTAACTTTTTGTCTTAGCTTTCTTTCCTGAGTTCTGACATCACCATCTGTTGTCTGTTCCTCTTTTTCTTGGTTTTATCTATCTTGGCTTTCATATTTGATATTCATTTATTTTTTCAATTAATGATACATTGCTTAATTATGATTCTTGTCTACAGCAATTTTCCCTGAGAACTTTTCTTTGTCTATAGAAATATCTTGCTATTCTTTCTCAAATATTTTCTTAGAGGATTTTTTAATTACTACCATGACAGCCTCCATGCTAAGTAGCTTCTGCTGCTGCTGCTGCTAAGTCGCTTCAGTCGTGTCCAACTCTGTGCGATCTCATAGACGGCAGCCCACCAGGCTCCCCCGTCTATGAGGGATTCTCCAGGCAAGAACACTGGAGTGGGTTGCCATTTCCTTCTCCAATGCATGAAAGTGAGAAGTGAAAGTGAGGTCGCTCAGTCGTGTCTGACTCTTAGCGACCCCATGGACTGCAGCCCACCAGTCTCCTCCATCCATGGGATTTTCCAGGCAAGAGTACTGGAGTGGGGAGCCATTGCCTTCTCCCATGTCCAACTCTTTACAACTCCATGGACAGTACCCCACCAGGCTTTGCTGTCCATTGGATTCTCCAGGCAAGAATACTGGATTAGGTAGTCATGCCTTCCTCCAGGGCATCTTCCAAACCTAGGGATCGAACCAGTGTCTCTTGTCTCCTGCATTGGCAGGTGAGTTCTTTACCACAAGCGCTGCCTGAGAAGCCCCTGAATTATTACTACACAGTTCCTTTAAGCTTTCTTGTTGTTTTGCTGTATCATCTTGAACCAGCTTTTGTAAGAGGTTAGAGGTGGAGGGATAAAGAGGAGGAGCAAGGGTCAGGGTAGCTTTCCTGGCTTAGCAGCTTAGCGCTCCACCTCTTGTGTGTATGGTGAGGAACGTCTTCTTGCAACAATGACCCTTCTGTAGCCACATCTTGCCTGCCTCTCTAGACTTATCCTGGTTCAAGGTAGCTGTTCCCTCACCAGTTACTGCAACTAGGAGACAGAAATCTGCCTTCCACTTTCCAAGGTGGTCCACACACTCCCTGTCTGCTCTGTTACACTTTCTGAAGCCAGCTTGGGATCCCCCAGGTGCTTTAGTAGTGTTAGCAGTGTTAGTCGCTCAGTCGTGTCCGACTCTTTGCGACCCTATGGGCTGTCGCCCACCAGGCTCCTCTGCCCATGGGATTCTCCAGGCAAGAATACTGGAGTGGGTTGCCATTTCCTTCTCCAGGGGATCTTCCTGACCCTGGGATCAAACCCTGGTCTCCTGCTTGGGAGGCAGATTCTTCACCATCTGAGCCACCGGGGAAGTGCTTTACACACCTGTATTTCTCACCCTTCCCCAGCATTTGCAATCTTTCTGATCTAATCCCTACCTGCAGCAGTTCCTTAGTGCACTGAGTGGAGCATTCCCCTCTGAGGGAACAATTCTCTGGAGCTCCCTGAAGCTTCCCACCTGGCTTCCGTGATGCTGTACTGGTCTCAGCTGTACTGGCAGCTCTTACATGTGAATGGGGTGAACAGGTTTTCTCTGTCTCCTGGTTTCACTGTAAAGAAATTTTGCGACTTTTCAAAAAAATCTATGTGTGGTTTCCAAGAGAAACTGAAGCAAGATTCAGAATTAAACGGCACCACATGCCTACCACAAGTTCTACAGCCATATTTAAAAGGGAAAAAAAAAACCAAAAACAAACCTGCCATTATATTCTCTTCAAAATCTGTTTTCGATCTTTCAAAGAAAGATGTGAAAAACAAATTTGGCCTGAGGTTTGAGGCAACAGACATGGAGACTGCCTTGTGTTCATCTTGCTAACTGGATGTGCTGGTTTTTGTTTGGTTGTTGTTGTTGTTGTTGTTGTTTTTGAGGGTATGGGAGCAGAGGGGCGTGGCAGGAATTGAGTGGGCTTGGCTAAATGGAATTTGGGGATGGATGGGCAAATGGCTTCACAGGATCAAATCTGGTACACCATTAGCATGGTTTGTTGGTGATTTTCTTCAAGTAAATATGGCGAAAGAAATCAATGGAGCAGAGAAAGAGAGAATACAGGGGGACTTTGCCTGTGAAAAAGAATAGAAGAAAAGTGCCAGAGGAGACTGGGTTTTGAGCCTTAATGCAGTCAGAAAAAAAAATCTCTCTCAGACAAAAACAGTTGCATAAAACTTTGTTCAGAAATATAGTTTCAGAGCTGTACATTCTTTAGGAAAATTTTGTCTTAATTTTGGAAGCCAAAGGAAGTAAAATTGCAATTGATAAGACATTTTAATGTAGAGTTATCATGCTATTCCTTTAAATCTACTAAACAAAGTAGCTCTTGCATTTACTAGTTTTTTTTTGTTTTTTTTTTAATCAAATGGTGGGAAAGGGTTCAGTTCAGTTCAGTCACTCAGTCGTGTCCGACTCTTTGCGACCCCGTGAATCGCAGCATGCCAGGCCTCCCTATCCATCACCAACTCCCGGAGTTCACTCAGACTCACATCCATTGAGTCAGTGATGCCATCCAGCCATCCCATCCTCTGTTGCCCCCTTCTCCTCCTGCCCTCAATCCCTCCCAGCATCAGAGTCTTTTCCAATGAGTCAACTCTAGCACCTGGATTGTTAACCTCATCACACTTTAGGGTTGTCCAGGCTGAAATCATTACATTAATTATGTGCTGAGCATGTATCATATGCTTAGTTCAGTCACCATCCATCTAGTGACAGCAGTCAGAATCGCAAGCCTGGTATCGTGAGGGAAGTACCAACCAATCTCTTTAGCAACAGAAACTTTGAAAAATCTGGAAACCTTATAAGGTCCAAAGACCTATAATCCTGTCAGAGGGCAGAGGATATTATTTTGTTAAGAGGCTCTTTCCAGAATCTCCTGGATCACAGTTAGCTGGTTGTCTACTCACTTTCTGCCTCTAAGTAGGGCCCCTAATAACGCTGACATCCCTGGCCAGATGCACTATTACCACATTCCAGGGGCCAAAGCAATGGGTGTCAGTGTGACAGACAGCAGGAAAGTTTAGCTGAAATGGATCTCCCGGTCCCAGGATTGTGTTCTGCTTTGCAAAGGCTGTAATGCTTGACTTTATTGTAGGGATTAAGTGATGTAACATCAACAACCCTCTGATAATCCAATAATGATTCAACAACTGCTCTTAAGATCCTTTGATTTAGTGAAATGTAATGTGGGAGTCTGTAGATTCCTGAGTTCCAACCAGATTAATTGCTATACTTAGACTGCAGCTGTGGAGCCTTTAATCCTTCTTTACTGCAATGATATTTAATTGAATTGAATTAGATTAAATTACCCTGAGTATTCTAGTCACTGTTCATTTGTTTGTACTATATTAATTAAAAACTTTTTTGTTTTGAAAACATCCAAACTTTGAGCTACTGACCAGATTGTTTCATGTTTTCTTATTTAAACATAAAATATAGGATATAAAATAACACACTGGTGAGGCAAATTGGACAGTTTTTAAATATTGCTTTTTTTTTTTCAGGAAAATTTCTCACTCTAACAGTAAGTCATACATTTATGTAAGCTGTTTTCAATTGCATCTATGATCACTGAAAATTAAATAATATATATATATATCTTTCCTTATTAGATGAAAACTGTAACAACACATTGTGAGTTGCAAAACAAAGGGACAGAAAAACAGAAATAAAGACTGACACTAAGTGCTACCAAGAAGGCAGAAACCTAAGAGAACACGAGGAACTGAGTTTCTCCTGTGCTTAGGTAGGGGCTGAGGCTAAGACAGTGATTCCATAGAGCGCAGCACTATGGGAGAGCTTCTGGGTGCTATTCAGCCTCTGAGACACAGTCTTTCCTTCCCTGTCCCTCACTGGTCCAGTCCCTAGACAAAGGTCCACAGCCACTCTATACCCTCTTCTGAAGAACACAGCTCCAGAACGATTTCTTTGTCCACCAAGTTATTACGGCCTGAGCCAAGTCTGGGGAGTGAAACCAGCCCTGCTCCACTTGGCACCATCAACTGAGCAGAGACTGTGCCTAAACCAGAGTCAACCACGGGGCATGAGGGAGGCCAGAAACCTCCACTGAGCTTTGGCCAAACTCCACCCCATCGAGTACTTCGTGTGGAATGAGACAGACTGCCCCAATCAGATCCTCTTTCTCCCAAAAAGGGAACTCCCAGAGTGAGCAGAGATGCGGATAGAGCCCAAAGCTCTGGAGATACTGGTCTTTCACCGTGGTGCCTGCTCCCCAACCAAGTGCTAAAGTATGTGTGTGAGGCACCAGGAGTCAAGAAGGAGGTGACAACACAGCCCAGCATCTCCACCCTTATCACAAAGGTGACCTGAGCACCTCTCTTGTGATCTTTAAAACCCCACCTGGTACACTAGCAATTAACCTGCTGTCTCAGGTCCTCTGTCAGTTTCCCATTTCCCTGCCAGACTGTGGGAAGTATGAGAAAGCAGAAAGGGACAAGCCAACAAGGGCTATGTCCAACCTGCTGCTTACAGGTGACAGCCACCATCAAGTGTTCTCTGACCTTCAGATTCCTAGCTCAAAAGTGGGAATAATCTGCATATGACCAGGGCTATAAGCTTCCCTTTAAATCATTTAAAATGGACAGTTTTGTAAGCTCTAAACTCATGGATGGATATTGCTCTTTCAGTCCTTCCCTAAAACACAAGTGTCTCTCACACTGTCATTTACTTATTTTTACCCCCTGTCCTGTGTTATAATCCTGTGTTTGAGATCACCAGGTAGGCTTATCACATGCTTGTTGCATATGTAATTGTGTTCTAACCATGATCCACAGAGGTTATTAGAGAGGCACCACATCCAAAGAAAGTCCAACAGAAACACCAACCTTCATTCATTTTCTTAAAGCAGGGAAAGCTGAAAAGTGACTCACCAAAATTACCTTCCCCTCATATGATTTCACATCCCATGACCCTTCTTAGTCATCCTTTCGCTCACCCTTCCCAACCTCTACCCCAAGCTCATCATCACCATCACATGCCTCCATATTTTCATAGTGCCAACTCCTCACACTCAAGGGCCTCTGAGAAAGTTTGTTCCACATTCTCTTTCAGTACCATTTCATAGGAATGCGGTATTTATCCCTCAGCCCATTATCCTGATTCTGATTCACAAAAGGACCAATCAGTGAGTCCTTCGGAGGAGGTGGAGGGGATGGAAATGAGCAGTGGCAAAAACAGAGCCAAGTTTATCTGGCAGAGAGAAAAGCTGGAAACATTCACCTGTATTGTCATTTTAATCCTATCCCATGTAGAATAACTGGATAAGAAACAGGCAAGTTGTTACATTCCCAATGGGTTTCAGGCTCTAGTAATGGCATGATAAAATTGGGCTACCTCTCCCTGTCCTTGAATGCCTTGAGTATCAGCGATCTGTGTCTTGCCTTATATGTGATCCAGAAGGTGCTCTAATGGCTTGAGGGAGTGGTAAGAATGAGATGCTTTCATGGGTCCAATCTGGAAAGTGTTTTCTGGGGAACAGGAGTTGCTGAGATCACAATGATTTCTGGGAATCTTTAGGGAGTTGTCTGATGTCTGTGACAATTAAGTTTTCAATGGAGTAAAGAGAGTCTGCCTTGTGTTTGCCAGCAGAGAGGAGAAACTAATTTGGTTGAAATAAAATTCTATAAAAGTTTGGCATATGTCCCTCTGTAATTTGATGGGTGGAGAAATGCAAATTTTTTTGGATGAGAAGCTGCTGAACCATCATTTTTTTTGTTCTATTTGAATACATTTTGCAGCTTCTTCATAGTTGGTACTCAACAGAACTATTTAGAATTAAAGAAGAAAGTGCTAAAGGAACAAAGGCTGCAAGCTGAGGACCCAGTAGCAACCTTCTGATAGCATCTTTCAACTCAACCAATTTTGTCATAAATGTGTTCAAGTAAATTCAGCTAGAATTGATGATGGACTCACTGTATACCCAGCACTGTGGCAGATGCTGAAATAATTTCTTCTTTATAAACTGGGGACAATGATACCTCTCAACAATAAAGTGAGTGAGAGGCTTAAAAGGATAATGGTAAAAATGGTAAGAACAGTACGTTATACAGAGCAGGAGCTCAATAAATATTTACGAATGAATGAATTCTAGGAGTGGATTAGCCTTATTGCTCTCTAAACTACACAGTTTTTTGATTCTCTTAAATAAATCTGGGCCCGATGAGTCAAGAGTCATGAGTTCTGAACTGATACCAGCTTAGAAAAGTCAGCTCTGAACTCAGGTTGTCTGACCTGAATCCAGGATCCAACGTGTCTCAGCTCTATACTTGGGGGAAGTTACTTTACTCCTTTACCCTTTGCTTTCCTCACCTATAAATAAGAATAGCAACAAAGCCTACCTGGTGAGATTATTGTTAAAAGCATTTGTAAGGTCTATGTAATGAAAACTCCACTGTCCATTGGGAGCAGTCACCATCCCGCCAAGTCATGTTCTCTTTGTTTCCCTGTCGGGTTCAGGTGCCTCTCTCTCAATCATCAGACTTGAGCACCAAGTTCACAGTCTGTCAGGAACCTCTTCTGCCATAATATTTTCTGGCACACAGAGCTCAGAGCCAGTAGCCCGGCCTCACAGGCCCCTAGTCACTCGCACTGGTGACCTTTACCTCTGCTCCATGTCAGCAATCCATTCTGATGGTCGCACCATCAACAGTTTTATTCCCAGCTCCTTCCCTCTGAAACTTTGAATTCCAGTCATCCCTTGTAGTCTCCCACACTCTACCCTCCCAAATGTCCAACACTCTCCTCCTACTTCACCTACCAGTCAGCCTCTAACTGGTCTCAGTAATCTTTTCTCCTCATTTATTCCTAATCCAGTATTCATTCACTCAGTCTCATGTCAGACACTGTTCCAACACTGGGTTTACAGAGGAACACCACGCACGAGGCCCCTGTGTTAGAGCAGTTTACATGAATAACAAGGAGAGAAAACAAATACAAAAATATCAAGACTTTTTCAGGTGACAGTTTATGCTATGCACATAGTAAAACTCAGAATGCAGTTTTAACAGTGAGATATGGGGAAAGAGCAGTCTAGGAAGTGAAAGAGCTATGAAGTAGAATAAGCTTGATGGGTCCTAAAAACAGAAATAAGGCAAGACAATGGATATCGTGAATGCAGAACAGGATGAGAGATGAGCCTGATTCTGCCTGTAGCACCTGGTGGTTCATCCTGGAGCAGTCTCTCAGCCTAATTTTCACCACTGAATTCACAAGTGCTGCCAATTTCACCCATATCCATAGTTCTCAAATACATCTGCTCTACCCCAGCCCTCTCATCACTGTCCCATTTGAAGCCCTCAGCCCTCATCATCTCTAATCTAAACTCTTGTAAGAATCTCCTAAATTGCTTCTTGCTATTGGCCTTACTTTCCAAATCCAATCCAATAGTCACCTAATGTATCTGAAATGAAAATCTGATCCTGTAACTTTCCATCATCTACAGGATATAAAGCAACCTTCTCACAATAGGAAGCTCTTCATAACCTGGGAGTAAAGTATAATGGTTAAAATTATGGGTTTTAGAAACAAATGGATCAGAATTTCAGCTCTTCCTACTTGTGAGGACTTAGACAAATCACTCAACCACTCTGTGCCCAATTTCTTTTTCTGATGAACAGGGATGTAACATTTGGTTGATCAAAAAATTCTTTTGGGTTTTCCCAAACACCTTAGGAAAAAAACTTGAACACTTTTTGGCCAACCCAATACTAGTGTTATACTGAACAGATTCTAAGATTGCGCCTATCGGTTCCCATCTACTGGCACTCCCACCCTATGTAATCCACTTCTTTGGATGTAGGTGAGAAGGCAGTGATTCTAACCAATAGAGTCTTTTAAAGGGACAAGATACAAGTTCTTTTATTACATTAGATTGCAACATCAGCCTTTCTGGGAGATTCTATCCCTTGCTTACTTTGAAGAGGGAAGCTGCTAGGTTGGGAAGATCCACTTGGCAAAGGACCAAGGGAGGCTTCTGACTGAACAGCCAGTGAGAAACTGAATACCTGAGCCAAAGACCACCAGCAGCTGGATTCTGCCAACAACTGTTTGAGCCTGGAAACAGACCTTCCCCTAACCAAGCCACAGATGAGATCCCAGTCCCAGCCAACACCTGGATTACAGCTTCCGAGACTCTGAAACAGAGGTATAGCTAAATTGTGCTTGGACTCCTGACCTGCAGCAAGATAAATAATAACACGGATTGTTTTGAACCACTAGATTTGTGGTAATATTGTTGAAAATGAAAGTGTCATGTCTGACTCTTTGCAGCTCCCATGGACTGCAGCCAGCCAGGCTCCTCTGTCTATGGTAATATTGTTATGTGGTAGTAAATTACAAGTTCTAGGCAAGAACTTGCCCAGACCGGGGGCAGCTAGTGCTTGCCTGATATCCATGTGTTTTTCTGTACTTCCCAGCCTGTCTTGAAGTGAAGTTAGGGCTATGTGACTTTTTCTGGCCCATTGACTGAGTAGAAGTGACTGTACATAGTTAGGAACCAGAGCACCTCCCTTGTCTTTCGTTTTCTCTGCTGCGGTAGCCCAGGAGATGGTGCAGATGTCATGGCTAATAGATGTAAAAGGCTACTTGGCTCACACTGAACTTTATGAGATGGAAGACTTTTATTGTTTTCCATCTGAGAGAACAGTAGCAACTGAGATTCCAGAGTTTATATATTAAAGTTGAATGGCAATGGTACCCCACTACAGTACTCTTGCTTGGAAAATCCCATGGTCGGAGGAGCCTAATAGGCTGTAGTCCATGGGGTCGCTAAGAGTCGGACACGACTGAGCGACTTCACTTTGACTTTTCACTTTCATGCACTGGAGAAGGAAATGGCAACCCACTCCAGTATTCCTGCCTAGAGAATCCCAGGGATGGGGGAGCCTGGTGGGCTGCCATCTATGGGGTCGCGCAGAGTCAGACACGACTGAAGTGACTTAGCAGCAGCAGCAGCAGAATTATCTTGACTAATAAAGTGATCCCATGAATGGTATCATAGGACTAACCAAGATAATGTACAAAATCAACACTTACTAAATTATAATTTAGTCTTATATTTGTCTTATACTCTACCTGCCTGTACTTTAGAGATGTTTTTCAGTTCTACAAACACACCACGACATCATGCTGTTCCTTATGCCTGAAATGTCCTTTCCTGACTAACATATTCTTCAAAATAGCATTTTTCCTGGGTTAGGTTCCCTTTCTTTCCATAGCAGAATGTTTAGTTCACCTCTAGCACGGACCACACATTTTTTACCACCTCCCTGCTCACCTTCAAGGTGAACACCTTGAAGTGAGTGGTCACATTCTGGGCACGTGATAAATGTCAGATTGACATCCTTCCTTATTACATATCTGGTTTAACTGTGTTTATTTAAATTTATACCTTTCCCTTTAAATATCTTCCTTTGAAACCCCCTGCCCAAGCATAGGGCGAGAGCTTTTTATTCACATGAAGAGTGTTAATGTCCCATTATTTTCCCGTTGCTTTCTACATTATACTGAGTTTCATTTCCCTTTTCATTCTTCCTGTCATAAATTCTCAATACTATAGTCATCTTCCCAAACTCTCTCCTTATTTGTGAACATGTGAATCACACAGTTTGTTCTAGAAACAAAGGCAGGTTCTGAACTCTCTGTGACTTCTTGTTCTTGAAGTTGAGGATGCTATTCCAGTCAGATGCTCATCTCTGGGGCCCCAGCACCTGTGTGTCTTGTAACTCCTTCCTCCAACATCTCAGGCTCAAGATCAATTTGTTGAGGAGAAAGTTAATTTGATTTCTTCATTTTCTCTAATTGAGGTACATAATTTGAAATTCTAATTCTAAACTTCAGTGTGCTACTTCCATAGTGGCCCTTGATAATTATGAGCAGAATCTCATAAAAAGGACTTAGCTTATATTGTGCTCAGTCTCCCTGAGTCTCAATTTTTGTACCTCAAAGTTGGCATAATAGTAATTTGCTAATCCACATGTAAAACTCACAGTGTTCTCAGGAGCTTGAAAAACAAGACTTGCAAATGAACCTTACAGGCTTGTTAATGTGTTTGAAACAGATTCTCAAGTAGAAGTCAAGACAGCTATTTTGACTTTTTGCTGCATTTCATTTTGGTGTTGGATGTGACAGTATTTTCCTCCTTAAGATGCATTCATTTTCTTAGTCACTATTCACATCAGCTGTGCATTTGAAATAGAGTTCTCGGTAGACCTGCCATGGCCAATGACCAGGGAAAAGAGAAAGTATCTCTCATTTAGAAAACTGCTCTCCAAATATGATAAATGACACTCAAGTATCAGTAAAGAGCTGAGATGTGTCTAAAAACACCTACATCATGCTCTGGGAGCTTAATAATGGTAGAATATTATCTTCAATAATATTAATGAAAACAACTTTAAATAGCACTCTCCAATTTTCCAAGCATTTTCACATTATTGCATTAGGTCTTTGCATAAGTCCTGAGCTTAGGCATACAGTGTAATTCTTATTTTAAGATATGAACTCAAAGAGAGAACTTTTTCATGATATGGACTCAAAGAGAGGATGTCTTCACGTTCTCACAGTCAGAGCAAGTAGCCTAGTTGAAAGGATCACCCAGTATTCTCCATCCTGAAGCCACTTCTATTTTTGCATACTATTTTTTTCACTATCTTTTCTAGTCACTAATAAAACTCTTTCCATGTTATGCTTGATTTTGTTGTACAGAGACACCTCAGCAGTGATCTGTCACTGGAGGTTTTATCCAGTTTTCCATTGGCCATTGTTGACTTGTGCTGAGGGCTACAAAGCAACGGCCACCCTCAGCTTCCAGAGACTTCTCTCTGGGCCCTGAGTGAGGTCCTACACTTCAGAGTCAGCTGCCTTATCTCTTCTGACTTTTTCCAGCATAAGACTGTTTTCAGCTCTTAAGAGCAGAAATTTTTCTTTGAGTTGGCTGTTCCAAGGTTTCAAAAAGATAGCAGGGACAATTAGCAAGTCTACTTGGTTAGCAGATCCAAGCCCTGTTCTCCAATATCTACTTTACAAATGATACATTACATTAATATTGTCATCTGCTTATATTTTTAGATTCCAGCTGCCCAGCTCCTATGTCTAACTTGCAATTGGTTCTGAACTCCAGTGAGGAAAAAAATGTTATCTACTGTTTTCCCATACATAAAACATGAACAAGACCAGTATCTTCTTCAGAATTTTTTCATAATTATTTTGTTTGTTTGCTATGCCCTCTTATTAGTTTTCCATTGTTGCTATAACAAACTAGCTCAACTTTAGAAGCTTAAAATAACAAAGATTTTGTGATCTACCTAAGAATTTTTGTCTACTATGAGGTCATACATATTTTCCCATATGCTTTCTTCTAGAGCCGGACCATTAAGAAAGCTGAGAGTCAAAGAATTTATGCATTTGAACTGTGGTGTTGGAGAAGACTCCTGAGAGTCCCTTGGACTGCAAGGAGATCAAAGCAGTCCATCCTAAAGGAAAACAGTCCTGAATATTCATTGGAAGGACTGATGCTGAAGCTGAAATTCCAACACTTTGGCCACCTGATTCAAAGAACTGACTCGCTGGGAAAAACCCTGATGCTGGGAAAGATTGAAGACAGGAGGAGAAAGGGACAACAGAGGATGAGATGGTTGGATGGCATCACTGACTCAGTGGACATGAGTTTGAGTAAGCTCCAAGAGTTGGTGATGGACAGGGAGGCCTGGTGTGCTGCAGTCCATGGGGTCTCAAAGAGTTGGACATCACTGAGCGACTGAACTGAGAAGTTTTATAGTTTTCATTTTTTATGTTTAGACTTATGACTTCTTTTAAATTGATTTTCATGTGTGGCATGAGGTAACGGTATGGTTTGGTAAAGGGCAAAGTTCATTTTTAAATTTTCTAATGTGTATCTGGGGCTTCCCTGGTGGTTCAGTGGTAAAGAATCTGCCTGCAGTGTAGGAGACACAGGTTGAGTCCTTGGATGAGAAGATCTCCTGGAGAAGGAAATAGCAACCCACTCTAGTATTCTTGCCTGGGAAATCTTATGAATGGAGGAGCCTGGCAGGCTACGGTCAGCGGGTTCACAAAGAGTCATTCATGACTTAGTGACTAAGCAACAACAATAGCATTGTATATCCAATTGTTCTATCATCATTTATTGAAAAGACTATTCATTTCCTGTTGGATTACCATGACAGTTTGTCAAATTCAGTTGACTAAAATACAAAGTGTATGTCTGATATGCTATCCTTTAAGAAAAAAATGGGATATGAGAAAGTATACATGTATTTGCTCACTTGTACAATAGACACACAGGAAGGATAAACTGGAAACTATGGAGATTGTCTAAAGGAACAGGAGAGAATGGAGTGGAAAACTTGAAGGAATGGGAACATGTCAGTAGGGACTGAGGGGAGAGGCCTTTCAGATCATAAATTCCTGGCCCTTAGATCCATGACTGTGTTTCACGTAAGGAATACATAAGTAACTGAAAATCACAGTGGATGCAGGAGAACTCAAAATGGAATACGAACAGTAAGAACTCACATTTAACTGTATTACAAATGAATAACATAATTACCCTAAAGGGATAGGGGAAAATACCTAAGCAACTTTGGAAAACAGCATTTTGACTGCTTATTGTAAGGCCCAAAGCAAAAAAGAACTGGTACTATACACAAATACTAAAAGAACTGACAGATTAAAAAATGTAAGACCCCATGATATAGGATTGGGATTACAGATGTCAGAATGTGAGCTCATGATTTTTATATACATACATATAGAAAGATATAGAAATCAATATATGCATGTATGTGTGTGTATGTTTGCATCTATATATATCTATGTGTGTGTGTGTGTGTCTGTGTGTCTGTGTACTCTTCCAGAAAGGGACAGAACTGGACAGTTGCACTTGGGCCTCCCACTGCCAACCCCATTCCCTCCCTCAAGTGCCCTGCACCCCCTCTCTGCCCACACCTTACCCTGCTCTGTGTTTTCCTCCACATTCTTGGTGATGTAAGCAGATCTCCCAGACTCCAATGCTAAAGACAAAGAACTGAGGAATATTACTGGGGGTGGAGAATCTTTTGCAGTGTTTTTGGAGCAAATTATGTTTTCCCTTAGATTGATTAGCTGCAAGTTTAAAATTTCCAAGCATAATTGCCTTTAAAAATTGGTAAAATCTGGAAGGGGGTGGGAGACTTCAGCATGCTGGCAGTTGTTTGCAGATTGTTTGACTTTAATATATTTAAAGAAGCTATGTCTGTCACCAGCCCTCTGGGAACACGTGTACTATTTAAAATATAAATTGAAAAAATATGCTGATGTAATTGTCTGCCCTAAGGAATTTTCCCCTAATCACAGTCTTCATGCCAATGTAAAGATTCCCATTTGGCTGTCCCTCTCTAGACAGAAGTTGGAGTATGCAGATGAAACTTTCAAGTTAGCTTGTGCCTAAAAGTTAGCCTGAAATTCTTCATCTGACCCAAGTTCATTTCACAGGAGAGCTCCCAGTAGACAGCATCTCCATCCTTCCTTCTCTTGCTTTTCCCCAACCAGGAGCCAGGCCCACCGCCCACTGCCCTTCCCTACCTGCATACATCTGTGATTTCGCTGTGCTGTCCTCGCTTGGAATCTATAGTGGTCCCCTGAGGGGTGGGAACCCCTCCGGCCATAACATTCCATCAGGATCTGAATCCAGTCAATTCCCTAGACCTCTGGTTGTCCCTGGCCCCCGCAGTGTTCCCACATTTGTGTCTGCACTCTCCAGACCCCCAGTTACTTCTGGGATCTGGGATCCACTGCTGCTGTCTGGGGTTCACTCCTCAGCCCTCCAGGTTGGTGAGGACGCAATGGAGCCCCTATCAGAGGTGACCTGAAATGAATCACAAGGAAATCTGGAAACCAAGGTGCTTTATCTGTAAGATCAGGGGTCCTTTTACAGAGTCCTCGCTGCTGACTGATGCACGTTATATTCCCTATTAACTCAAAGCTCTAGGAGAGTGCAGACTCTGAGACAGCAGAGATGAAGAGACTGGCACCCAACCTGGCAGGCACACAAAAGGCTTTTTGATAGATAGCAGTTTTCACTTCTTTTTCCTTCTACATTAAAAAAAAAAGTTACCCACAATGTCTGGCTTTTAGTGGATTATCAATAAATATTTTTAAATGAATAATGTGTTGTGGCAGAACTTACTAGAGAGAAATTTGAAACAAGCAGTTATTTAAAAAAAAAAATCTCTAGACTCGGATTTTCTATTTGTAGACTTCAGAACCTAGATATGAGTCAAGTAATCTTCTCAACACAGTAGTCGTAAATGTTGTTAAAAATCACAATTTTAGGCAGATCACAATTGAGTTTTAACCCCAGAACACACCAGTGCCTAAGAGACCCAGGTGATTTGGCCCCCCATCCTCTCAAACCTCATCTCCTGCTTGTTGCCCTCTTTCCCAGTCTGCCCCAGCCATTCTGGCCTCTTTGAAGTTCCCTTAACCTGTTAGGCTCTTTATTGACCTCTCTCCTCTTCCCTCTCTCTTTCCTCTCCTTCCCTGTTTTTCTAGTCCCCCGGTCCTGGACAGAGGAATCTGGTCGAAGGGCCCTCAGCCTGAGCTGAGGATTGGAGACTGATCACCTCCTCTTGGCAGAGAACTCGAATTCTGGTTCTGGTCTGGTCTGATTTCTGGTAGGGCCAAGTTCCAGTCCTCCCTTCTCTGGAGGCCCAGGGAAAAGTCCCATAATACCTGGGTATCTGTAGATGGCAGGGGACATCTATAAGGCCACCCCTTTCACCCCCCTCTCCTGCCTCCTCCCTCTTCTTTCAACCTGGCTCCCTTTCCTCCCTTGAAATCTTTAATGTTAGTACTTGGATCTGAAGTTCTGTGTCTCTATAGGAGTTTTTCTGAGAGATTGTATTCTTGTATTTAAGGGCTTCCCTGGTGGTACAGAGGTTAAAGTGTCTGCCTGCAATGTGGGAGACCTGGGCTCAATCCCTGAGTTGGGAAGATCCCCTGGAGAAGGAAATGGCAACCCACTCCAGTATTCTTGCCTGGAGAATCCCATGGATGGAGGAGCTTGGTGGGCTACAGTCCATGGATCGCAAAGAGTCGGACATGACGGAGCGATTTCACTTTCACTTAAACTGTTAGGCTGGGCTTCTCCGATAGCTCAGTTGGTAAAGAATCTGCCTGCTATGCAGGAGACCCCAGTTCTATTCCTAGATCAGGAAGATACGCTGGAGAAGAGATAGGCTACCCACTCCAATATTATTGGGCTTCCCTGATGGGTCAGATGGTAGAGAATTGCCTGTAATGCTGCTGCTGCTGCTGCTAAGTCACTTGTCGTGTCCGACTCTGCGACCTCATAGCCTATAATGCAGGACCTGTATTCAATCCCTGGATTGGGAAGATCCCCTGGACAAGGGAATGGCTACCCAAACCCAGTGTTCTGGCCTGGAGAATTCCAGCCCATGGAATTGCAAAGAGTCAGACATGATTGAGCAACTTTCACTTCACTAACCCGTTAGGCAATGTTCTGCCTCAGGACCTTTGCACATTCTACTTTCTACCCACAACACCCTCCTCTAAGAGATTTACATGACTCTATCCCTTCCCTCAGTCAAGTCTTTTTGCAGTGTTACTTTCTCAGTGAGGTCTTTCGTGACTATTCTGTTTAAATTTGCACATACATATTCACACACATACACATTCCTTATCCCCCCTTTCATGCTTTTCTCCCTAAAAGTGAAAGTGTTAGTCACTTAGTCGTGCCCAGTCCTTTGCACTCCATGGACTGTAGTCTGCCATGCTCTTCTGTCCATAGAATTCTCCAGGCAAGAATACTGGAGTGGGTTGCCATTCCCTTCTCCAGGGGATTTTCCTGACCCGGGGACTGAACCCAGGTTTCCCACATTGCAGACAGATTCCTTACGGTCTGAGCCACCAGGGAAGTCCTAGGAATACTGGAGTGGGTTGCCAGTGTCCTCCTCCAGGGGCTCTTACCCCCCCCCCCCCAGGGGTCAAACCTGCCTTTCCTACATCTACCTGCATTGGCAGGTGGGTTCTCTACCACTAGTGCCACCTGGAAGCCCTATAGTCTACATAAAGTATTTATATTGCATATTTTTCTTTACCTTTCTTTCAATTCTATGAAGGCTCTCTAAGAAAAGTGGTTTTCTTTCCCACTTTATTATCTTCTATATCTGCTAAACTGTACCTGGAATGTAGTAGATCACCCATAAATATATATTATCACATATAGATGAATGAAATGAATAAAAGCAGTCAAGCAGAATACCAATTTCCCCTAGTTTTCTAAAAAGATATCTCTGTCATGTATGGTCATCTCTGTGTTACTACTATAGTCTCCCAATCACATTGACTAAAGAGCAGAATTTGTACTGTATTAAGATAAATCACTTTAAATTAATTCATTACTTTAAATTCATTTTACATAAATTAATATAAATACTTTCTCACCTCCCATGTGTCTAAGCATTGCTACCCAACTTTATTGTTACAATCATAAGTGGTGAAACAAAAGTCCAGAAAACTCCAAAATTATAGAAAAAATTATAATTTCAAGGAAGGCCATTAAGTAGAATAAAACATACAATATTCATCAATTCAAAAAATATTTTCTGAAAGCCCATCATAGGCCAGCCCTGGTTCTGGTTGGAGTTACAGTGATGAACATAGCAAGGCTAGTCCTCATAGAACTATATCTACAATGAACCACCATGATTCAGGTCGGAGTGAATTTTGGAAATAAAATTAATGTGATGAGGAAGACAGTGGGTAATAGAATGGGAAGCAGAGAGAATCTGAGCAGAGATCTGAATGAAGTAAGGCAGAAAGTCCTGTGATGATAAGGGCGGAGGTGTTTTTGTTTGTTTTTCATTTTGTTTTTGGCTAAAGGAGCAGCAAGTATGGGTTTGAGTCATGAATGAACTTAATGTGTTTGCCAATCTCATTTCACTCACTGCTTCTAAGAGTTTTGTGTGTGCATGTTTAGTTGTGTCTGGCTCTTTGCAACCCCATGGACTGTAGCCCAGGAGTTTTGTGAGAGAGGCACAAAAGGCTAAGGGATCTGCCCATCTTCAGGGTAGAAGTGGTGCCAGTCTCAGCCCTTCATCTTTAAATAGATGAAATCCGTGCCTTTCTAAGGTAGTTCTAGGACCTGCAGCATCAGCATCAGGACCACCTGAGAGCTTGTACAACAAATCCTCGAGCCACACTCCATACTTAACAGAATCTGAGATAGTGGGGACAGACATTTTTTAACCATTTGTATTATTTGTTTATGTATTTGGCCGTGTCAGGTCTTAGATGCAGCACACAGGATCGTCACTGCATCATGTGGGATATTTCCTTGCAGGGCATGGACTCCCCAGTTGTGGTGCGAAGGCTCAGCCACTCTACAGAAAGTAGGATCTTATTCCCTGACCACGGGTCAAACCAGCATACCCTACATTGCAAGACAGATTCTTAACCACTGGACCACCAGGGACATTCCAGAGCTTTTTAAAAACTCAAGGAAGTCTTCCACATGATTGTGATGCAACAAAGTTTGAGAAGTTCTGAAACTGATAATCTCAAATATCTAAGATTGAAATAGCCTCCATACTAGGATGGCAGAGAGATCTGGAAGGCACTGTTAACTCATTTCCCACTCTGCATTTCTTTGCTCCTTCTCTCAAGAGGCATCCTATAGTACATTTCTAGACAGGCGCTTCCAGTGCTATCTTTTTAGAAACCCTCTCTAAATGCACAAATTATGCAGATACCCATATACGCTTATAAGTAGCTTGAGGGAATTAAAAAAATTAAAGAGTCAGAAAAAATGGATGTATCTGTGGAATAAGCTGGCCTGTTGAATAACCCTCGACATGTACCTAAGCTTCCATACCCTAGAGGTGTCATTTTGCTTTGTTCATTTGGGTCCATGGTGGTTCAGAAAAATGATAATCTCCTTGAAATGTTATGCAAAATGGTGTGTATATGTTCATTTTTCAGAGGAGAGGGTCAATAGTTTTCATATAATTTTCAAAAGGGTCCATGACTCAAAATGTTTAAAGACCACTGTATAGAAAGGGTGGTTACTGAACTCTGGCCAAATTGTAAATACAACATGAAAACCAGAAAGATTGGCTTTCTTATCCCAGAGTGTCTCAGCCTAAACTCAAACATGGAAAAGAATCAGCTCTGTGGGTGGCATTTTTTTTTTTTTTTGTATATACAATATATCCTTTTAGGACTTATAACCTCATAAGTGGCAATTTCATGCCTGTCAGTATTGTTTTGGCTTAAGAGGGTGGGGTTACAAATTATGATGGTTTCCTTCCAGACCCACCTTCTTCTCAAGGTTTTTGTGGATGACAATAGGTCTTAGAATCTACCTTTAAAAAAATCTGTGTAAGGATGGAGAGGCTCAGAAAAAGTATACTTTTGGTCCTAATGCTTCTTTTTTCCTCCATATATAAATTCCCCACCTTCTTTTATTCCATTGGTTCCCCTCTGTTCTTTTTGTGTTCCATGCTTTTCTTCCTTCCCACTCCAGTACTCTTGCCTAGAAAATCCCATGGACGGAGGAGCCTGGTAGACTGCAGTCCATGGGGTCGCTAAGAGTCAGACACGAATGAGCAACTTCACTTTCACTTTTCACTTTCATGCATTGGAGAAGGGAATAGCAACCCACTCCAGTGATCTTGCCTGGAGAATCCCAGGGATGGGGGAGACTGGTGGGCTGCCGTCTATAGAGTCGCACAGAGTCAGACATGACTGAAGCGACTTAGCAGCAACAGCAGCAACTTTTCTCCCTAATGCCTTTATTTTCTTCTGATTGCATAGTGTTTTAGAGTTTTCAATGTAAAATCCAAGTGTCATAAGCAGGCTTGGTACTGCCATGTGGTCATATAAGAATTCTGCTTTTTTCAGGTCACAGAAGCAGGCCACTAGAGGGGGAGTTATTGGAAAAACAGTGGTAACATTTTAAGGGTATGATCTGTACTATTTGTGGTCTGATTCAGAATCTCTTCCCTGGTAACTCGAGCAGTAAAGAATCTGCCTGCAATGCAAGAGACCAGGGTTCTATCCCTATGTCAGGAAGATCTCCTGGAGAAGGGAATGGCTACCCACTCCAGTATTCTTGCCTAGAGAATTGCATGAACAGAGGAGCCTGGTGGGATACAGTCCATAGGGTCATGAAGAGCTGGACGTGACTGAGTAACTAATACTCAGACATCTCTCATTTAATGTCTTAACTGAGCAGATATTTCATTCCTTATTCTGTGCCAAATTCATTAGATTTCTGGGAAGAAAGACATGATCAGGCTATCAGCTATGGGTATTTATTGTGGAAAAGAATAAGGAAAAGATGTAAGCTGCTGCATACATAGGATCCAGAACCATATTCATAGTTGTTTATTTATTTGTAATTGTATTAATAGGGCGAACAGCCCAACAGCCACTTTGGAGCAGATGTTGCTGATGAAAAGGAGCCAACCCAAGGTTTACAAGTCCACTGTGTCTCTGATGAATTCTTGGGTCTCCAGTCCTCCCTCTCCCGCTCTGTCTTGTTTATGAAGTACCTGTAGCCTACCCATGCTTCTCTCAAACTCATGGCTTCTAGTTATAGCCTTCATTTCTTGCATCTCCACCACTCCAGCAGATCATCCTCTGTGTGTGTCTGCACTTCAAGCAATGAAAAGGACAGAGTTTGATTGGCTTGATCTCTCTTCTTCTTGAATACAATGTCTCCACTGGGAAGAACTCTAGAAGCAGTCCTTTGAATGGATAAGCACTGAGGAAGAGGCCCATTCCTGAGTGAATGTGGCTATATTTGTCATGATTAAAACACCTATGAATACTTCTACTATCCCAAGAAAGAAGTTATGAATGGAACTAAATGCATGGCAAGCTGTGATAGATAGAACAATGTCCCCCAAAGATGTCCATGGCCTAATTCCAAGGACTGTGAATATATTGCCTTAAGTGGCAAAGGGGACCTTGAATATTTGATGAGGTTAAGAATCTCGAGGTGAGAATATTAGGCTAGATGATCTGAGTGAGCCTATTAAGAAAGACAGAGAGAGAGAGAAAAAAATTCTATACTCTTGTCTTTGAAGATGGACAAAGGGGTCATGAGTCAGGGATGCAAGCAACTTTTAAAAGCTGGAAAAGACTGTGTCCCAAAAGGACACAATCCAGTGAGACTGTCAGACTTCTGATCTCCAGAACTATTAGATAATAAATTTGTGCTATTTTAAACAATCAAACTTTTGGTAATTTGTTACAGAAGCATTAAGAAACTAATAGAGAGACCCTCAAAACATTCTCTCTCTAGAAAAAAAAAAATCTCCTGTTTGTAAAAATTAGCTTCCAAGGGAATTGTAGATGAATACATCTTCATTCCAGACTATACATAGCTGATCTACCACCTTTCTGCCCACCCATAGACTTTTCTAATATCTGCCCTCATCTACTGACTTGGCTCTTGCCTAGTGGAGAAACTTTGGTGTCATCTGAAGTTTGGTTGTGCCCATTTCCCTCCCACCCTCCTATCCCTGCAGGGCCGTGGACATAGACCCCAAACTTGGCCATAACTGTTGACCTAGGGATAGACACAGAACATAGGCAGTAGATTCTCTGACAGAGCCATGGGAGAAGGTGTTCTCTTTAAGTTAGTTGGTAGCACATGAGCCATCAGGCTGATGGGCTTTATGTGATCGTCACATGTGGTGTACTATGATCCATCTGAGAAATGAAGAAGGATGGAGCCCTGACTTTATTGTTTTAGCTCCTGGACTGAGCTAGGCTAAATGTCTGTCAAAGTCCTGGGTGTTCCTAATTAAACAATTCCACATTTGAGGCATCAGCACATCTCATTAGCTATTTTTTCAAGATATATCCACTGGTCACCATGATGATGCTATTCCCTAGCCCAGCCCACCATCGTCTCCCCAGGTCACCGAAGCCTACTACCTGGACTTCCTGCTCTGCCATTGTTCCTCTTCACTCTGTTCTCAGCCCAGCAGCCAGAAAGAGATTCTAAAATCTCAGATCACATCACTCCTCCAACATGTCCTCATTTTACTCAGGGGAAAAGTCCTTGCAGTATCCACAGGACCCCATGCATTGACTCTCCTCTGCCTCTTATCTCCAGAGACGGCAATGGCACCCCACTCCAGTACTCTTGCCTGGAAAATCCCATGGATGGAGGAGCCTGGTAGGCTGCAGTCCATGGGATCGCAAACAGTTGGACACGAATGAGCAACTTCACTTTCACTTTTCACTTTCATGCATTGGAGAAGGCAATGGCAACACACTCCAGTATTCTTGCCTGGAGAATCCAGGGACGGGGGAGCCTGGTGGGCTGCCGTCTATGGGGTCGCACAGAGTCGGACACGACTGAAGCGACTTAGCAGCAGCAGCAGCAACCTCTTACCTCTCTGACTTCACATCCTTCCAGTCATTACTCAGAGACTATGTTGGTCATGCTTCAACTTTCTTTACAGTTCTATTATGCTCTAACACACTAACTTTGTTCTTTTGTCTTAATAGACATGTTTGGTGCCTTGCTGCAAATTACAAAACAGTGACCTTTCCTCCAGTCTAACAGTGCAGCCCACTGGGATTCAAGTGTGGTTGTAGAATTCAGATCGGATTTCAGCCCGAAGTACGTACCCTCTCATCTTGGTGCCATATTGAGCATCACACAAATTGTACAGTGTGTAGTTATAGAGATAGATCTAGAGATAGACATGGACATAAAGATATATATCAGCCTATATATTTTTATTATGTTTCCTACTAGAATTTATACCTCATAAGATCAGAGATATTTGAATTTTTTGTGTTCTGTTAATTACTATACCCCCAGTATTTAGAATAGTGCCTGATACATGGTAGGAACTCAAGAAATGCTTGTTAAAACAGTATATTTGTAAGTTTTCTATTTTGTTTAAGCTAGCCTGAATTGGCTTTCTGTCACAACCAAAACAGTCCTAATATACCCATGAAATACTCAAATATTTATGTTGAACAGCATTAGTGACATAAATTGCTGTCCCCCTGAACAACTCATTTCATGTTTCAATATTTATGCTTCTTTGAAAATTCTTTCTGATATTGAACTGAAATCTATCTTCCTAAACATTCCATACGTTTTTTGCTTACTGATTAGGTAACACAGAAGAAATTTAATTCTTTTACCGTATGACAACCCCCTGCAATATTTGAAGGAACTCCTTCAATATTTGAAGGCAAATATTATTACTTCGTATCTTTTTTCTTTATTAAAACCCCTACTTTCTTCAACTATTTCTCCTACAAAGTTGTCTTTAAAAATCTCACTCTCCTTGTTAACCCTCTTTGAAAATCTTTTTTCTTTAAATTCCTCCAAATCAGAACTAAAGGCAATAATCTGAGTGACATTTGACCACTATGGCAAAGAGCAGAATTATTACCTCTGATCTTGAAGATATTCTACTTTGATTAATTGCAATCTATGACTGAGTTAATGTTTTTGGAAAAGCAAAACATAGTAATAAATTATTACTGTATAATTTAGTAAATTACATACAGGAATATATAACTATTAAATATTATATTATATTATATAGTATTTGGTAGAGTGTTTCTGATATCTGCAGAGAGAAGTGTTAATCCCAATCTTCAGTACAATGGGGCCCAATCATTGCACATCTTGAATACAAGTTCAAAGCTGTCATCTTTGTTGGATTGAGTCAATCTGTCCTTGGCACAGCTACATTGACCTATCCCAGGGAATCATGTCAAATCTCCAACAGCAGAAGAATGTAATAGAAAACTAGAAGTACTATTCATTCTGACTACCTGCAATTGACAGAATGAGTAAACTATTGCTTGCAGGAGACAGAAAATATTTAGAAACTCTTACGCTTATTCTACAGAATTAGTATACACATGAGTCTATGAGAAAAATACAGGCTCATCAGGACTTCTCAGATCTAAGCACAGAGGAAAAGGCAAAGAGCTGCTAATGCAGGTCCAGCACGATAAGCAATGTCCTCTGGAAGATGCCTCTGGAAAGAGCAGCTTCAGCCGGGGCATTAACAGGGCTGGGTTGGAGAGGGGATGCAGTGGCTATTTAGCACTTTTCTGCTATGCAGCATATATTTTTTCCTAACTGTCTGCCCTCATCCAGACAAGGGTAGAAGAGTAGCTCATACAGAAACTTTGACTTTTTTCCCTGGAATTTTGAATCTTGAATGCAGTATAACAAAGATTGAAAACAAAACAAAACAAAAAAAACCTGCTGATGTCCATTCATTGCTCTGATAGAATTCTGGGGTTGTCCTGGCTCCTGATCCCTAAGTCTTCTTTTCTACCCTATCTATTAGAGCTACCCACTATTCTACTAATACATTTATTTACTGCATGATAGTTGGAGTTAGTTCTGTTGCTTGCAGTGAAAGAACCCTGAATGACACAAACACCACCAAGAAGTAGCTCCTTTTTCATGCCCCAAACCCCAACCTGTACTGCAAGCCTAGAGAACAGAAAATCCTGAGCTCATCCTCCCTCCTTCTTCTGTTGATAGTATTAAAGCAGCTGTTCCTCCAGTATTAAAGCAGCTGTTCCTCCTCTGACCCTGATTCTCTTCAAGCCATTACCCACTCTTTTCTCACATGTTGTACCTTAAGCCACAGCAGAAAAAAGAAAGCCTGAAATCATTTAAACATAAATTGAATTTGTAAATGAGACAAAATTATATATACATCCATGCTATATACAAAGGTTGGTAATGAAATAAGAATAAACCACATGAGTCAAAAACAATATAATGTGTTCCAGAAAGAAATAAGGTGATAGTTTTACCAGAAATCCCAGCTATAAGGAGTACCTCTTTGTTATCACTTTTCTGGCAGTCATAAACAGTCAAATTCTGAATGAATGCTGGAATATATTACATTACTTTTTTTGTATTATAGTCAGACATTGTTTCTGTTTGCAATTATATTTTTGGAAGGCCTTGTTAATTAGCACTGCCAAAACCAATCATCTAACCCCAAATCTGATCAAGTTACAGTCCGCAATTGTGGTAGGTCCTGGGGCACACTGACTTTCCGTCCAGGTTACCCTAAACTTAACTGTTTGATCAGTGAACATCCAGAGGGCATACTCAATGCTCAGGTTAATTAAAATTTGTATGTTTCATCTTGTCAACAAATTTGTAAGCTGTGAGAAGACAGGAACCATAGAATAGTGGGAAAAGCATAGACTGGAGACAGACAGACCTGAATGTGAGTCTGTGCTCCGTGCTCTGCTACTTATCATCTGTGTTAAATAAACTAAGGCAGGTTACTTAACCATTTGAGCCTCTGTTTCTTCATCAGGAAATGGAGAAAACAGTCACTGCATGGTTGTCAGCTATGTTACTGTATGTTAATCCTCATCCTGCTTCTTCTGTTTTCTTATCACAATGCCTGGTGTAGTCCTAAGTAAATATTGGGCATCATCCATTTCAACATTTATGGAATACTGTGTTCCAGAAACTGCTATTGGTCTTAGGGAGACATCCATGAAAAGAGCAGGCTTTGATCAGCCTGCATTCTCTCTCCATCGTCAGGAAACATGGCTGCTGCTGGCATGTGGTACATAGCCTTATATAGCATCTGTCAAAATGAACTGAAACTTGTTCTCTATGGTGAGATTCAAAACATCCAAGGATTTCAATTGCTCAAACTTAAGTAGGGTTTCCACCTGGTTCTAGTAACTGTGACTAGAGATTTAAGTTTCTTTGTTGACTGTCTCAACTTGGATCTGTTTCATACCGCAGAGATAAGTAGTGTCTATGAAAGAGCAGGTTCCATAAGAAAATTATGCCTCCATTTGATTTGTTCAGTAGGAAAAGGGACATGTCCCAGAAGAAGGGGTGTGTATGAGGAGAACAGGCTGATGTCCATGTCATGTCAGCATTTCTTTAGAGTGGGAACTTTGTCTTGTTGAGCTTATTTATCTCCATTCATCTAGTACCCAGCACAAAGACACATGCATATGTGGATTTGTAAGTGTATGTAGAATGGAAGAATATATAAAAACAAGAGGATTGCTAATTAATTAAACAATTAATTAATTGCTACAGGGTGATGACTGTAACTGCAATGCAAGTTCAAGGAAAGGAAGAACAGTGTGAGATTGAACAGATCAAGGATGGTGTTGTACTTTCATTGGATCTTCAAGAACAGTTTAACTAAGATTTGGTTAAGAAAGGGAGAGGGGAGAAGGCATTATAAAAATGAGCACATTGTGTACGTTTATGTGAAAGGGGAAAGTGTTAGCTGCTCACAGGTGTCTGACTCTGCAACCCCATGCACTGTAGCGTGCCAGGTTCCTCCGTCTATGGGATTCTCCAGGCAAGAATACTGGAGTGGTTAGCCATTCCCTTCTCCAGGCAACCTTCTCAATCCAGGGATCCAATCTGGGTCTGCTGCATTGCAGGCAGATTCTTTACCATCTGAGCCTCCAGGGATGCCTTGGTGAGAGGTAGGGGAAAGCAATCAGGGTGCAAATAGGCCTTCTGGAGCAGTGAGGAAACAGTGACTAAAGATGAAGAAACTGTTGGAGGCAGACTATGGGAATCACAAGAAATAGGCATAGGAGTCTTTTCTGAATGTATTTGAGAAGTGAGCCACAGGAGAGACACAGAAGTTGGAATTTAGGAGGCAAGGGTGAGGAGATCGGTTACAGAGCTGTTTACCTGGGAAATAAAGAAGTGAGCCCTGAGGTGAGGCCCTGAAGCAATGACTGAATCTGAGACAGATTGTATTTAGATGTTCTACTATTTCAGCAAAGGGAAACTCAAAAATAAGTACCAAGTTTCTAAAATAAACGTGATACCATGGGCAAGTGTTGGATGGTATGAAAAAGAGCCAATCTTGAAAGGATTGGTGGGAGTAACAAACTTCCCTTTCAGCATGCTGAGTTCTAGGAGGGGGCAGAGTATCCGAATGGAGAAGATCAATAGATAGCTGGAAATACTAACCTGAATTTCAGTACAATCTAAAAGTTTATTTTAGGAGTCAAAATAATTTTCATAAATTATTTTGGCCTACAACATGCAGGATCCTTGTTCCTTGACTAGGGATCAAACCTATGCTCCCTGCAGTGCAAGATTAGAATATTAACCACCAAAGTGCCAGAGAAATCCCTTGATAATTTTATTTCACAACAATGCATTCAGTCTTTACCAAATGGAAACTTCTGGACTAGGTGTCTTGTCAATACAAGAGGATACAATCTTTGCCATTCAGTCACTTCTCTTGAGTGTGGGGGGTGTGACAAGAAAATGCATCACCACAATACTAATAAGACTTTAGCTTCAGGCATAGGTTTGTGCATCTTATTTTTTAACTGAAAAGTGGGATTCTTTTTTTTTTTTTTTTTTGAAAAATAGGATTCTACACTAAAGGCAACATTAGAAAGGGTTCCTAAAAACAAGACAGCAACATTTATTTTCATTAGTTGCCATGCAATTGAATTTAGCATTTCCTGAAAAAAATGTGCACTTAAGACTCTGAGCTAAGGCATTCTGAAATGGCCTTTGTCTGGCTCCAATGATTTCTTAGATTTTCCATTATCTTTCACATTGTGACCCCAAGTGTGTGAGCTACTCTGACAAAAATAGTTTCCATTTATTAAGTCGTGATTTTTGGAGCTATAAGCTCTATGTACACATCTCTTTTAATCCTTGGTATAGCCCATACAAAGTCTCAAAGAGATGTGTAGCTAGGTTTAGATTACACAGATAACCTTCTATTCATTCGCTCACCCAGAAGATATATATTAAGCACCCACTCCCAGCAGGGCACTGTAATAGCCCCTAAGGTTAGATGCTCCCTGCCCTTGCAGTACTCATACTCTCAAGGGGAATGAAGACATTAAAGAAATGCATTATAGCCCATTACTGGACACACATATGTTCCAGGGAGATACAGGAACATATATCGGGGGAATCTAATCTGTTGAGCAGAAAGGCTTGCTGAAGAAATAAGTAACCTTCCTTTAAGCTGAGACTTACAGGACAAGTGATATTAGCTGAGCTCAAAGGGGCAGAAAGAATATTCCAGGCAAAACATTGAAAAACATGTCTGCCAGCTTGGATGTGAGAAAGGACCTGTCTGATTAAAGAAAGTAAAAAAAGTTCTGTATATTTGATTGTATAATTGGAGGGAGAGAGTGGGCCCAGCTGAGCCAACAAGTTATTGAGCCAAGATTAGAATTCAGTCTTGATGGACACAAGTGTCTGCTTTTGACACTTCTCCCCAAAACCCACTGAAGCTTATAAAGAATCTGGATTAAAATGCCATTTTTAGATATCTTTAAAGCCAGGAAGAAATGGATTTCTCATTTCAGGATGGCAGTGTAGCCCCACTGTTCAGGTCTGAAGCTTTGAAAAGCAAGAATGGGTTTTTTAATAATGCCAACTCTGGTAAGTCAGGACTTGCCACAAGCAACCATACTTTAAAATTCAAAGAAAATTCTGGTGGGTTGCAAGAAAATTCAGAGTGGAAATATCCGATATCTGATGTTTTCTCTAGTTGATCATTTGAAACAACTTGCTGTCCATGTTCACTGTTGAGAATACTATTTTAAGATTGAAGTTCTAGTTAATATATATTTTTCCCTATGAAAATTAATCTCTTTTCAGAGCAGTCCCTCTGAAAACTGATACCTTATATCAGATGCCATTCTGGTGTCTTTAACCAAGAAAGAAATAAAGTGAAGTCGCTCAGTCATCTCCGACTCTCTGTGACCCCATGGACTGTAGCCAGCCAGGCTTCTCCATCCATGGGATTCTCCAGACAAGAGTACTGGAGTGGGTTGCCATTTCCTTCTCCAAGGTATCTTCTCAACCCAGGGATCAAACTTGCATTTAATTTGTAATGATAATATGATACTTTTCACAAGCAATGTTTTTATTAGTTCAGTTCAGTTCAGTCGCTCAGTTGTGTCTGATTCTTTGCGACCCCATGAATTGCAGCACACCAGACTTCCCTGTCCATCACCAACTTCCGGAGTTCACCCAAACTCTTGTCCATTGAGTCGGTAATGCCATCCAGCCATCTCATCCTCTGTCGTCCCCTTCTCCTCCTGCTCCCAATCCCTTCCAGCATCAGAGTCTCTTCCAATGAGTCAACTCTTCGCATGAGGTGGCCAAAGTATTGGAGTTTCAGCTTTAACAGCAGTCCTTCCAAAGAACAGCCAGGACTGATCTCCTTTAGAATAGACTGGTTGGATCTCCTTGCAGTCCAAGGGACTCTCAAGAGTCTTCTCCAACACCACAGTTCAAAAGCATCAATTCTTCAGCGCTCAGCTTTCTTCACAGTCCAACTTTCACATCCATACATGACCAGTGGAAAAACCATAGCGTTGACTAGATGGACCTTTGTTGGTAAAGTAATGTCTCTGCTTTTTAATATACTGTCTAGGTTGGTCATAACTTTACTTCCAAGGAGTAAGTCTTTTAATTTCATGGCTGCAATCACCATCTGCAGTGATTTTGGAGCCCCCCAAAATAAAGTCAGCCACTGTTTCCACTGTTTTCCCATCTATTTCCCACGAAGTGATGGGACCAGATGCCATGATCTTAGTTTTCTCAATGTTGAGCTTTAAGCCAACTTTTCACTGTCCTCTTTCACTTTCATCAAGAGGCTTTTTAGTTCCTCTTCACTTTCTGCCATAAGGGTGGTATCATCTGCATATCTGAGGTTATTGATATTTCTCCCAGCAATCTTGATTCCAGCTTGTGCTTCTTCCAGCCCAACGTTTCTCATGATGTACTCTGCATAGAAGTTAAATAAGCAGGGTTACAATATATAGCGTTGACATACTCCTTTTCCTATTTTATAGATATAGTTTAAAAAGGTTTAGATAAAAAGATTTTATACCATATCTCTTTTTAGTCGCTAAGTCATAGCAAACCCATGGACTGTAGCCTGCCAGGCTCCACTGTCCATGGGATTCTCCAGGCAAGAATACTGGAGTGGGTTGCCATATCCTTCTTTAGGGGATCTTCCCAACCAAGGAATTGAACCAGAGTTCCTTCATTGCAGGCAGATTCTGTACCAACTGAGCTACTATGCATTATCTTTAAAAATTGACTAAAACATACTTAGTAATGATTATCTCATCTTTGTAGCAATATCTACATTGAAGATTTCAGTTTTGTTTTGCCCTTATGGTAAGTGAATAAACCTAATACCACAAATTCTCAAGGCAACTTTGGGAAAGACAAGGAAAGTTCAGTCATTAATCATATTGTGAAAGTAGACATATCAGAAAAATAATTGAAACAAAACTCACTGGACCAAAAGTAATCCATATGGGAAAGTGTAGATTTGCCTAGTCAGATGTGAGCATTGAGTAATATTTGTTTTTCTGAGCCATCTCTTGCTCTAAAATAGCCACGGTGAACAAAACAGTATACCTTTCTTTTCTGGGCCCAGTAAATTGGGAATTTTTTCAAAAGCTTCATAAATTGGAAGCATTTAGTCAAACCTTCTTATAAAATTCAGCAGTTTAAAGTTAAGGTAAAGTGATCATTCATATTGGCAGAATTAAATTTTATGAGTATTAAATAAAAGCAATGATTTGTACTCAGGTTAAATATATAATATAAATACAAAGTGATGGATAAATCAGAGATTACTGAAATAATTAAACATAATAAATGCATTCTTCAGAGATTTTCACTATCAATGAGATTTAGAAATTTTATCTTCAAAATTGTTAGAAAGAATTTCTAGATAAAAGTATCAACTATTTTAGGAATGTCATAAATGTGGAAGCACTTGATAAAGTTGGGACTTGCTACAAGTAGATTTCCTTTAATATTACTAATAGTTAATGTGCTTAAGAAATAACACATCAAGAAAGGCCTATTGGCTTCATTCCCTCCTCAGTGACGGTCCTAAGACCCATGAGATCATTGTGAATAGTTTTATTTCCCTTTTCCTTTCATTCAACTCTTCTCCAAACCCCTAAATTGTCTCCCAGAGAATGTTTCTTGTTGAGCCACCTGGCCACTCACACCAGTCCTGCCCTTGAGGGCAGTCCCTGTCCCTCTCTCCTCTTTTTGTGCTAGCACTTTCTACACAAAACATTTGGAAGTAGTTTTTCTCAGACAGTTTTTATCATGTCATTTCCTGGCTCAGTCTCCACTATTTATTCTCTCCCCCACACACACCCTCCACTTTGTTTCACCAACAATCAATTCACTGACACAGATCGACTCTAGTGCACTTTTCCATGCATTCATTTAGCAAATATTTATCAAGGGATAGGTGACATCAGACCATCTTTTGGAAGGGTAAGCAAGAATTGGCTAAGTGTGAAAATTGCCTAAGGGATCCGTGGGGTTGTCTGTTGGGAGTCAGTGCAGGAGCCCCAGCAGGAAGTGACGATGGGTTGAGACAGGGTCTGGGTAGTGGCAATGGAGTGAAACAATCGGTTTTGCAATCTGTTTGGGGGCGGGTGGTGGTGGTGGTGGTGTGCATCCCCTATTTCCCCTATTACTACTGAATGTGACTTTCCAGACATTCAGGAGTTTGTCTCCCCAAATATTTTACCTCCAAGCTCCTCTTTAAGTAAGATAAGTAAGTAAGTGTAGTCACTCAGTCGTGTCCAACTCTTTGCGACCCCATGGACTGTAGGCCACCAGGCTCCTCTGTCCAAGGGATTCTCCAGGCAAGAATACTGGAGTGGGTTGCTATTTCCTTCTCCAGGGGATCTTGCTACTAGATACATGACCCAACATTCTGTGTCACCTACGGAGAGGACTTTAACCACCCATACCTAGTTTTTTTTTTATCTGTAAAGTGAGCCTAATGACAGAACCTGCTTCATATAAATGTTTTAAGGATAACATGAGATGTTTTTAAAGTGTTAAGCTCAGGGTTAGGCCCAGAGTAGGAGCGCAATCAATGTTAGTCCCTATGTTAGCACTGCTGCTAAATTGAACTCTGATTAAAGAAGGAATTCATAGGGCCTGGATTCCATCTTAGGCCTGTTCATGCTGATCATGCTCAGGCACCTTTCCAATGGACTCTGAACTCTGTGTTTAGTGCCTACAAAAACAACAACAGACAGGAGAACCTTGAAGATCATATCTAGCTTTACTCATCACCTAAGAGAAAACATACACTAATCACCCCTTCCTCCAGACAGGCTATAAATTTTTCTGTATCAATTGGAGTGTAACCTCGAGTTTATTGATTATTGGCTAATTGTTTGACTGGTTGAGCACATGAACATATAACACGTGAATGATGGGGTTATTGGGATTGTATTTTCCTTGGTTTATGTAAGTCTCAAGGAATTTGGAGTGGTGGGTTCAGACACGTGCACAAGGGGTATAAAAGATTTTCACAAATGCTGGTCAGGGTCCTTGGCTAAGAGGAGACTCTGCTTTGGGCCCGCCAGTGTAATAAACTGCACTCCACTATTTGCATTGTCCTTTTGAGTTTGTTTCCCGGAATACGTAGCTACAACATTTGGTGCATGGGCCGGGAAACTCCTCACTTTGAGGAGACAGGTCTCATTTGAGGCCACCCTGAGGCTTTGTGGCTTGAATCTCCCAGAGTGGGGAAGGCGCCTCTCCCCTCTGGAATAATTCAGCTTTTCAACGCCTGGTTTCTTCACTTTGGCAGGTAGTGAACGGCAACAAGGGAACCTGAGCGCTCACGTGAGGAGGAACCCACACAGCAGGGTGGAAGAGGGGGCCTGATCACCCCGCTGGGAGGCAATAGAAGGGGCAAGGACCCACAGGGGCCTGAAATTGGCAGGCAACAGTGATTGCTTGGTACACAGGTTGACGAGCATGCTGTGGTTTAGGAAGGAAATTTGTGAAGGTCATTTAGGAGGTGTGTCCATGCCGTCTCAAGAGAAATTATTACCAGTGATCGCCAGGGGATTTTTAGGATCGAGAACTGGTCCTTGTATGCTCATATTCTACCCTCCTCCAGGAGGTGTCCCATCTGCTGTGAAATTCTTGACCACCTTGGAATTGTTAGGCTAAAAAGAAGGGGATACACAAGTGAGTATGAAATGGCTTTCCTGGAGGTGTCCTGGGACATGGTATATTTAACCCATCTGTGTTTTCATCCACACCTGATCAAGCCCACCAAGGCAGAATGAACTTTAAGGGACAGTCTTGGACCACGTGGTGTTCTGGTTCGGCTGTGCTGACTGGCAGGTGAAGGCACGCCAATCCCCCTTCTCCCTCTGGGATCTGACAGGTAAAGCTCTTCTCACCCCAATTAGAAAGGAGACAAAATGATAACTTAATGTCATTAAGTGAAAAATCAAAAGTACCTAGGATACTGAGAACTTCATAGACAAAACAAAAAGTAGTAGAAGGTCTGAAAAGGTAAGCAAGATGGAAAGAAGTGAATCTAAGGCAACTGTATTGGAGTGCATGATTAAAAATTTTAAAAAGAGATTAAGAAAAGACTATGGGGTAAAGATGAAGCCTAACCACCTCCACATACTCTGTGAGGTCGAATGGCCCCCTGTGGGAGTAAGATGACCACCAGAAAACTCCATGAACTTAAAAATAGTGGAAGCAATCTATACAATAGTCACAGGAGAACCAGGACACCTGGATCAATATCCATATATTGACTCATGGCTAGGGTTAACTCAAGACCCTCCTATTTGGACAAGGTTCTGTATCCAGAAGGAAAAGAAAAAAAATATTAATGACACAAAAAAATGACTGATGATAAAAAAGGAAATTCTACAGGATTTGGATGGGGACGACCTGACCCCTCCTCCATACTGGATAATGATGCTGCTGCCTCCTAGGGCTCCACCAGGACTGGAGGAGGCCTTAATGCCTGATCCAGGGCCAGGTGAAGTCCTGCAGCAGCCGCTGCTCCTCAGCCAGCTCTCCCTGGGGTCACAGAGCCGCTATCTCAACAGGCTCTGATCCCGGTGACAAAAGCCTCTGGCCAACACTTCCAGATCTGGCTCCAGCCAAATCGCTCAAGCTATATCCGCCTCTTCCAGTGAGTACTGACAAGAAGGGGAGGGAGACATTGGAATTAAGCAAAAACTGCGCTCTGCCAGAGAGCTGGAGAGAACTAAAGAGAACAGACAAGAGATTTGCAATGCTAGCTGCTGCTCTGGGAAAGTCTATCTCCGGCACTTCTGAAAACCTCCTCTGCCCCAGGAACAGGACAGTCCTTCAACTGGTCCCAACGGAGGCCCCGGGCCCCGTTACAGCCAAACCAGTGTGCCTGGTGCCAAGCTTTTGGCCACTGGAAAAATAAATGCCCTAAGGCAAGGAAGGAAGAGGAAGCTCCCGCAGTTGTGGGGCTTGCTGACTTGAAAATTAAATAGGGCTGCTGGAGCTCAGAGATATCAGGTCCCAAAAAACCCATGGTAACCTTAAAAGTGGGGGACCAAAACATTACTTCGTGGTGGATAGAGGAGCAGAACTGTCGGTGGTAAAACCTGCGGCACCACTGCCCAAAAAGACCACCGCTGCAACTGGGGTATCGGGAGAAGACATGATTAAATCGTTTGCCAGCCCAGAAAATGTCAGATGAGGGCGGCACCAAGTGATTCATGAATTCCTCTACGTTCCTGAGTGCCCAGTACCCCTGTTGGGAAGAGACTTGCTCTCCAAACTAGGAGCACAAGTGACTTTCTCCCCTGAGGAGAGGCCCACCTTCCGGATGGGCACTATGATTTATTTGCTCTCTCTCTCAAAACCCCCTCCAGATGAGTGGAGGTTGCATGAGCCTCCAAAGGCAGAACCGGGTGGGCCAGAAGAACATGAGAGAGAGCTAACTCAATTATTCCCTGAGGTCTGGGTGAAAGACCCCCCCACCCCCCACCCCCAGGCTGGCTAAACTTCAAGTCCCAGTGATAATAAAACTCAAACCAGGCACTATCCCTGTTAAAAAGCTCCAGTACCCGCTACCGATAGAGGCCTGGGCCGGCATACTGCCCCACATCAATAGATTGAAACAAGCAGGGATTCTAGTAGAGTGCCAGTCGGCTTGGAATACGCTGATCCTGCCAGTCAAAAAAAAAGGAAGACAAGACTATAGGCCTGTAGAGGATCTCAGGCTAGTCAACCAGGCTACTGTGACTTTACACCCCACTGTTCCAAACCCCTATACCTTAGTTAGCCTCCTCCCACTGAAGACTAAAGTTTATACTCGCCTAGATCTCAAAGATGCCTTCTTCTGCACATACCTCGCCCCAGTGTCACAGCCCATCTTTGCCTTTGAATGGGAATATCCGGTCAGGGGCACCAAGCAACAGCTCATCTGGACTCCCCCACAAGGGTTTAAGAACTCCCCAGCCATCTTTGGGGAAGCCTTGGCTTCTGATCTGAACTTGTTCCATGGCTCCTACAATATGGGGATGACCTGCTGCTGGCTGCCGAGACCAAGGGAAAATGCTGCTGCTGCTGCTAAGTCACTTCAGTCATGTCCGACTTTGTGCGACCCCATAGACGGCAGCCCACCAGGCTCCGCTGTCCCTGGGATTCTCCAGGCAAGAACACTGGAGTGGGTTGCCATTTCCTTCCCCAATTCATGAAAGTGAAAAGTCAAAGAAAAGTCATTCAGTTGTGTCCGACTCTTAGCGACCCCATGGACTGCCGCCTACCAGCTAGAGAGGGACAAAACCACTGCTCCAGCTGCTGATGGAAGCAGGTTAGTAATTAGTAGTTTGTCACGCAATCGTGTCCAACTCTGCGATCCCATGGACGGTAGCCTACCAGGCTCCTCCCTCCATGGGATTCTCCAGGCAAGGTAAGGTATCTGGGGTTTGTTTTAAAGAAGGACACAAGGGTCCAGACCCTAGTTGGGTCCTATATGTTGATGGCTGATAAAACAAAGACAATGTCTGTCAGGTTAGCCAAAGCAGAGGGACCATCAAGACTGAAAAGAGATGGTGAAAATTGCCAAGTGACAAATTATTGGTACCAGAGGAGCTGGCACACAATCTGGTAAGCCAAACACACCAAGCAACCCACCTAGGCCATGCTGCCTGCTCACAGGTTAACGCTGCCTCTCAGGTATTCAGACAAAAACCTCGGGATAAAGACACACTGCCCTTTGAACACCTGGGAGTGGACTTCGCTAAAATGAAACCTCACCGGCACTACTGTTACCTGCTGATCATGGTATGTACATTCTCGAGATGGGTAAAAGCTTTTCCTACCTGGACTAAAAGACCATCAAAAGTAGCCCAGTGCCTGCTTAAGAAAATAGTTCCCAGATTTGGACTTCCTACCAACATTGGTTCAGACAATGACCCGGCTTTTGTAACTGATTTAGTACAAGTAAGCAAAACTTTAAACATCAAATGGAAACTGCTCACTGCATTTAGGCCCAGAGTTCTGAGATGGTAAAATAAACCAACCGGACATTAAAGAGACTTTCCAAGTGGATCATAGAGACTGACTGCTCCTGGGTGGACTTCCTTCCGACGGCTCTGCTCAGACTCAAGATGACCCCACAGTCCCAAGGCTATTCTCTATACAAAATTGGGTATAGGAAGCCCCCTCCCATAATAAACCAGGTATCAACAAATTTGCCTCCGGTAAGGGAAAGTAAGATTTCACATCAAGTGAAACTAGATAAGATAATAAATCAGGTAACTAAGTTTGTACAAGGAAGGGTGCTGTTCCCCCTTAGAGAACAGATTCATGAGTTTACGCTTAGTGACCAAGTATGGATCAAAGATTAGAAACATGATTTAGTAGCCCCTTGGTGAAAGGGCCCTTATGTTATTCTAACTACCCCTACTGCAATTAAAGTTGCAGGTATTGTCCCTTAGATCCATCACATGAGGGTAAAGAAAACATACCACGCAGACCCAAAAAACACTTAGTGGACTGCACAGAGGGACCCCGCTGACCCTTGAAAGACTAAGACCATCCTTAAGGAAAAAAATAAAATAAAATCTTAGACGAGCCCCTTCAAGATAAAGCCGCACAATCAACTCCTGCTGCTTGGCCTCATCAACGTGATTTTGAATTTAACTTCCATTTCAACTCAAGACAATGTTTTCATCTCACGGACACATTCCCACACAGACTTCCACAACACTTCCAGCTGCTGGGTATGTGGGGCTATGCCTCTGTCAGAGATCGATAGACTTCCTTGGTGGGTGTCACCGCTCTGCCAAAGAGATTTTAAACCACTCTGCTCTTTTCTGAGATGACAAAAAAAGACTTTCCTCTCTCTTGCCAATCATAACCTCTCCTTGCTCTCTTAGTGTAAGACCTACAGTCAATAGACTCGGGTCATGGGGTTACATTTGATATAAATCCCAGTGTAAAAAAAGCCTAACCTACTTGTTGTAAATCTACCTTATTTACATGCTAGGTAGACAAGATCCGTGTTTCGATGATATGAGTATATTGCTGCCTTATTCGTACCCTCTATAGGGACAACAGATATCATGATTAAAGCAGAGGCCTTGACTAATTTCACAAAATAGGCCCTCCTAGATAAAACAAAAGCCATCCAAGCCTTAAATAAAGAACAAATCCAAATGAAAAAAAGCGGTAATTCATAATAAAATGGCTTTAGACATACTCACAGCTGCTCAAAGAGGGACCTGTGCTATAATTAAGGTTAAATGTTGTATATACATTCCTGACTTATCTGACAATGTATCAACTTCTTTAGATGACATGAAAAACCAGATAAAAACAATGTCAAATGAACACATTCCTTTCTAGATTTCAGTCCTATCTTGTGTGAAGGGTGATTGGTGAAAAACTATATTTACCACTGTTATAGTTGCCTTGATAGTTCTGCTTTGTGGACCCTGAGTTTTACAATGTATTATGAACTTTGTAACCCAAAGACTGATGTCATTCTCCCAAATTGGCAGTCAAAGAGCCAGGGTGCAATATATCCCTATAAATGACGCTCATAATATGAGTTAAAAACATCAAGGGGGGAAATAAAAAAGAAATTCATAGGGCCTAGACTCCATCTTAGGCCTGTTCATGCTGATCATGCTCAGGCACCTTTCCAATAGACTCTGAACTCTGTGTTTAGTGCCTATGAAAACAACAACAAAAAGATAAGACCCCCTCTAGACAAGAAAACCTTGAAGATCATATCTAGGTTACTCATTGACTAAGAGAAAACATACACTAACCACCCCTTTCTCCAGACAGGCCATAAATTTTTCTGTATCAATCAGAGTGTAACCTCGGGTTTATTGATTACTGGCTAATTGTTTGACTATTTGAACACATGAACACATAACACGTGAATGATGGGGTTATTGGGATTGTATTTTCCTTGGTTTATGTAAGTCTCAAGAAATTTGGGGTGGTGGATTCAGACATGTACACATGGGGTAGAAAAGATTTTCACAAATGCTAGTCGGGGTCCTTGGCTAAAAAGAGACTCTGCCTTGGGCCCACCAGTGTAATAAGCTACACTCCACCATCTACATCGTCCTTCTGAGTAAGTTTGTTTTCTGAAACGCATGGCTACAACATGATTAATCCACAATATCCTGGATGCTTTGTTTTTAATGCCTTCAGCTGTATTTATTCTGTTTTAATTTATGTTCCTTAAATGTAAAATAAAGCAACCTGAGAGTGTGGCTCCTTTTCTGGTGCTCGGCCCAGGACCCAGCCAGAGGCCTCACACGTATCTACTTCCAATATGGTATGTGGAAATGAATTCTGATGCCTTATGCTACAAATTAGGTTAAATGGATTTAGGGGTTAAGCCATTTTCAATTCCTGCTCACCTAATGAGAAGGATTAAAGTATCATAAACGATTAATACTTTATCTAATGATCATCTTACCTGGAATTCAGTCTTCTTAAAATAATCATCTAAGCTCTCAGAATTGAACTATTCCTTGGGCAATCTAAGGCCATGAAGATACTCAGTGAAGGTACTCATGTACTCAGACCAGCACGTCCAAATTGGTTCTTCCTACTCACTGGGCTCTGATAGAAAATCGGGTTCCCGGTCTCTACATTGGCATAGTCCTTGTGAAACAAGAATTCTTTGCAAAACACAGACGCATGTCACATTTCACTGGGGCAGAGGTTGCTTTCTAATAGCCTTAAGTGTTCAACTTCTTCCAACCCATCAGGAGTGTCCTTGCAAAAGTTTCAGAAAGAATCCAATGGCGGGTTCTCCATTTCAAAAATTTTGTTTTTCTAGCATAACATGTTCTTCTTGTTTGCCTTTTGTAATCATACAAAACATTCCTCTTAAGTGGCCTAATTGGAAGAATGTTTACTTCCCCCCTGGCCTCAGACCAGCAGGTGAACTTCATTGAATCAGTCACTTAAGACTCAGCAATAGAATTGATAGTTTTGAAACTCTTGGTGAAGAATTAAATATAATCACAATGTCTTCTTGGAACACCTGTAGACCACAGTTCACTGCACAATTTTTATATTATTCATATATCTGTTTTGACTCACTCACTCATCTTTCTTTCTTATTCTCATTTTCTTAGTTTTAAACTTAATTTTTCTTTTACTTCATTTCCTCACCTGTTTTTAACAGTTTATGCTGATGAAACTTTGTTTTTAAGAAATTTCTCTACTATGTTCAAAATTATAATGCCAATTAAAACAGGAAAATAAAATAACCGTCATCTTTTTTATTGGCCACACAACGTGGCATGCAAAATTTCCCCAACCAGGGGTGGAAACTGTGCCCCTTGGATTGGAAGCACGAAGTGTTAACCCCTGGTCCAAAATTACCATCATCTTATTCTTAAAATATGTGACTCAGGGAATATCCATTTACTTAGAAATATAAAATTTTAAAATAAAAAGGAGTCAGAAAATTTGACAGTTAAAATACAACTTGGAATAACTAGAATGTTTTATGAACTTTAATTGCTCAGTCATGTCCAACTCTTTGTGACCCCTTGGACTATAGCCCGCCAGGCTCCTCTATCCATGGAATTCTCCAGGCAAGAAGAGTGGGCTTCCATTCCCTTCTCCAGGGGAATTTCCCGACCCAGGGATCAAACCCAGTTCTCCTGCATTGCAGGCAGATTCTTTACCATCTGAGCCACCAGGGAAGCCCGTTTTATGAATAGATCATTTTAATTCAGTGAAGAAGTTTTAGGAGAAGGCAATGGCAATCCACTCCAGTACTCTTGCCTAGAAAATCCCATGGATGGAGGGGCCTGGTAGGCTGCAGTCCATGGGTTCTCGAAGTCGGACACGACTGAGAGACTTCATTTTCACTTTCATGCACTGGAGAAGGAAATGGCAACCCACTCCAGTGTTCTTGCCTGGAGAATCCCAGGGACGGGGGAGCCTGGTGGGCTGCCATCTATGGGGTCGCACAGAGTCGGACACGACTGAAGCGACTTAGCAGCAGCAGCAGAAGAAGTTTTAATTTCACTTGTCAGAAAAGTTGTCAGACCTTGGAAATGGGCAAGAGAGATTACTGAAGTATCCATGAAGTGCTTGTGGAATTGCCTACCAGAATTGCCAGGAATTTCTGATTCTACGGGGTGTGGATCTTTGATTGTGTTTGACCAGACTCTTCACAAACCTGTGGTAATAGAGTTTTACTTTAATAAAAAAGCTAATGATAAGGCAAATATTTCTTGTCCATAATAAAGTGATGCAAATGAATTTTATCCAGTAGAGAATATAAATATTTGTAAGCTAATTCCTCCTTTGACTAAGTTTTGATATCTTACTGGTTTCCTCATTTATTAATGAATTGAGTAATAGGGGCTCATTTTGTACTTGTATGAGAATGATGATTTGGCTGTTTTGAAAGTTTTGCTTTAACACAATTTGTTCCAAATAAGTATACTCTCTTAGATTAAGGATTTTGCAATGTTTCAGAGTTTTCATGATACACACCAATTTGCAGCTACTTAGGAGCAACAGTATAATATAATCGCAGGTTAAAATCCTGAATCTATCCCTTAACAGCTGCTCTCTGGCCAGTTGCTTAGCCACTTTGTGTTCCAGTTTCTTGATCTTTAATATAAATGTGATAAATATATGTAAAGCACTTGGGACAATCACACACTATTTTTTTGTGATCTGTATTAAGTCATGGTGGGAAACAATGGAGTCTTATCAAGCATCCTAGATGTTTCTAACTTCTGAATGCTTAATCCTGTTATAGGCAGAGAGAAAACCATTTTTACTATATGGGGGATTCTTGCCTGCCCAGGGCTATGTGAACAAGTGTGCCTGATCTGAATCCGGGGTCAGTGAGCAGGCAGCCCTCAGGTTCTCACCTGAGCTACACGCCAATTTGGCCTCTATGATAGCTTTGCAATGTGTACACTTGGCTTCCATGAAATACATATCCAAGGATTCGTCTTGTGTTTTTCTGAATAAGGAAGATCACAGGGAGAATCTGGCAAGATTGTCAGCAAGCAGAAGGGAAGCTGCAGCCACATGTATTTGACACACGTGGATGTTGACCTGCTGACATTCCACTGAGATGGCTCCTAGGCCTGTAGATGCTCTACCTTCCTCTGAATCCCCCTTCAGTTTCCCCAGAGGTGTATGTGTTCAGTTCTATGACAAAAGGCCCCACCTCCTGCAGGATACCCTCATCAGCAAGGAAAGGCAAGAAGAGACACAGGCTTCAGTTTGCCCTTGCGGGATTTTAGCCTGTCGGTGAGGGACCCTTCCTGACTGTCCATCCTGTGAACTTCAAACTCCAGCCCTGGTCTAGGGTCTACTTAAACAGTCTCCATAAGGCTGTATGCCTGTTTAAGCAAGACTTGGGATAGCATAAACCAATCTCCTATAACAAATCTCCTTATTTATAGTATATAGATGATAGATGGATGGGTGCATAGATAGATGGGTGCCTAGACAGATATCAATATTGATATACATATATCCTGCTGATTCTACCTCTCTTGTTGAGCTATGACTCATGCAGACTTTGATACCAGAAGTAGAAAAGCCAAGGAGAGCTCAATTATTTACCTATTCACTTAAAAATGAAATTGTGCTACACACACATACATTATACCTTTTTCACTTAAAAATGTATGACGAACATATTGTTCCATGTGAGTACCTCATCCATTTTTAATAGATAATCCCTTGCAAATAGATATTATAATTTATTTGATAAAGTACCACTTCATGCAGGCAGTTTGCTTTTAATGACAATACCACAAGAAACAATTCTATGTATGTACCTCTGTATATTTTTCTGATTCTACTCTTAGAATAAATTCCTAGAAGATAAATTACTTAGATGATATGCACGATTAAGTTTTTTATTTATTTCATCAGAAGAGTTATTCCAATTTACTCTTCTACTAGCTGTGTATAAAAGGATCTGATTCTTCCAAACATCCTCGATATTTTAAATTGGGGCATCCCCCAGTGAATTTCAGTGGTTTGTTTTATGGATTGAGCTGGACATGCTGGTTCTTTTAGAGGTCTCTAATTACCAAGAATTCTTATTAAGCCAATTGCCTGCTTTCCATTCAGGTGACATCCCTATAACCAATCTTTGAACTCTTGGGGTCAGTGACAGAAGCCAGAACCACGCCAGTTTCAGTCCTCCTGTTCACCTACAGGAACTTCCATCAAGGCCGTCTCTGAGCCTCCCAGATTGTGCTCATAGTGAGCAGATAGCCCATTGCTAGCTGAAAACATTTGCCAAAAGCAGCTTGCTTGGGTTAGTGCTGATGTGCTTATATTCACCAGTGTTTGCAAAGTACTAAAGTAATTGGAGATCTTTAGTAGAAAATTCTTGCTGACTGAGAGAGGAGGAACTGCTAAAATCCTCTAAACTCCCACAGCTCTTACTCAGAAGCATGTGAGTGCATTTAAAGTATCTTTTAATGGATGCTAAAAGGAGTTTGAAAGTTATCACCAGAGCCTACCCTGATGGCTGTGCTCGCACAACTGTTTGTTTTCTATCCAGTTCGAAGGGATGTTTTCACACTGCAGGTTTAGAGAAAGCGAGGGGTCTCAAGAAGACTAATCTGTTTTAACTATAAACCGCAAATATCCTTTAAAATCCGATCCCACCCATACTCTTTTCCTTTCCAAATGTCAAAGAAAACAAGCCTACTCTTACAAAAAAATCACTGTGAAATCTATTCCGTATTAAGTATATAGCAGTTGAAATAGATTTCCCCCATAATCCATGGTCTTTTCTCCCAATCTTTCTTCTCTGATTCTTGATTCAGGTGAAGAAATTCCTTATCCTTTCTACAGACAGCCACATACGGAAGAACTTCACATGGGAAATTACAGTGTTTCGGTGAGAAATGGCTTAAGGAAGTACTGTTGACCCCATGAGTACAGTTAAGTGATTAGTCACCAGTATCGATGTTAATATTAGAGGAATACGTTTAAGAAGTTTTATATCTGTCTTGACAATCAGAAAGAATATTGAACTGGTAGACTAAGACCCTGAAAGCTAATTAAAATAATGGATATATGACAAAAATACATTAACTTTTTTTATTTCAGAAATGTGAATCGGAAAGTCTTAGCAAGTGAGATTTATTTAAGACACTTGGGAAGTGTCCTACTCCTGAATGGCTTCTTGGATGTAAGCCTGCTGTGTAATTATTAAGATGAATTTTAGGGCATATAATTCTGTGTGGATGTGTTTGCGTGTTGGCAGTCATTTAGGTGAATGTGTCCCTTCTTACCAGAGGAAAACTCCACTGTCATTTGGAATCACCTGAAACATTTTTTTGGTTTCCTTAAAAATTTCTGATCTGTTATCGAAGTGATCCAGAAATGAAGTGCTTTTTCTTCTAACAGCTTTTCTGCTGAGCAGTGACTTTCAAGTTGCAATCTGTCAACAATATCAATTATTTCTGAGACAAAACTTTCAGCTATAGAAATAAAGGGGGTCCTTCATCCTCAGACATGCAGTGCCAGGTGGTCAATTGGTGGTCAGCTCTAGAGACAAAGCAACTTCTCATTGTCTTGGGCGGGCCTGCTTGTTAACAGGTGATAATCATTAGGATATTTCAGGATCTGGGTCCAGTCACATTTTAAGAAGGGCAGTTAGGCAGGAAGAAGGAAATGGGTTGAGAAGAGGGGACTTTACATGATTTTTTAAAATATTTATTTGTCTTTACTTATTCATTTGTTTGTCTGCATCAGGTGGGATGCAGGGTCTTTGTTGTGGCTCACAGACTCTAGTTGTGCACAGGCTCAGTAGCTCCATGGCATGTGGGATCTTAGTTCCTCAACCGGGGATCAAACCTGCATCCCCTGCATTACAAGTCAGATTCTTAACCACTTGACCACCAAGGATGTCCCTAGATGATGATGATTATTACTTTTTTAACTTCGGAGCTTAACTAACTCGATTAATCTGAAAGCAACTTAAGATGCCTGGGATGAGTGCTTGAAACAGATCTCTAACTCTGTTAGGAAATTTTAGAGGGCACTCTAGTTCAATTCCCTCACTTTATAGATAAGTTATGGAAGTGAAGACTTTGACATTCTACTCATCTATAAGCTTTGCCTGTTCACTCAATAGGTGTTCAGTAAGTCCATGTGCAGTGAATGATGACATTGATGGAGTGACTGGATGAGTGATGGGATAAAAGAAATACTGAAAAATGTGTGCTAGAGGAAGCACTCAAGTTAATGAAATTGTTTTCTAGAATAGTGCTGCACTGTTCCAAGAATATGCAAAACTGAGCAGCGGAAATAATTTGCAATCTTATGGTTTGACTGAGGAGGCAGTGTGACGGTATAATCCTTCACTTGTGAACATCCATCATCACTCTATTGGTGGAGCTCTGAAGTGTAGATACTTCTGCTAGATAGGATGTGGGAGTTAGAGTCAACTATCAAGCCAGAGCCCTGCCCTCCAGGGCTGACCAACTAGGGTGTGTCCATCTGTAAGATGGTAGTGAATGGTGGCAGCCTGTGATTTTGCGGCACAGTGCCCCTATTTGCAGAACTATAATAAGCAGGGACAAAGTTATAGTCCTGATCTCTAAACAACTATGCTCTAACCTCATGATCACCAAACTTTTTTTGATCATGTATCCTTATCATGCTTTTTCAGCATGAACTCTGCTGTGAGTGTACTTATCTACTCAGAAATTATGTTATTCAGTCACCAAAGTCATGTCTCACTTTTTGCGACCCAATGAACTGCAACATGCCAGGCTTCCCTGTCCCTCACCAAACCCAGAGTTTGCCCAAGTTCATTGCATAACTCAGTGAAGCTATGAGCCATGCTGTGCAGGGCCACGCAAGACAAATGGGTCATAGTAGAGAGTTCTGACAGAACGTGGTCCACTGGAGAAAGGGATGGCAAACCACCCCAGTATACTTGTCGTGAGAACCCCATGAACTTAGAAATTATAGGTGTTTCTTTTTAACTCATACATAATGTTTCCAAAGCAGAAGTTTAAAAAATAAGATAAAAATAAATATAAGTAGATATCTAATGGTTTCTTCCTGCACACAATGGGGTGGGTAAAATCCATGCTGTAAACAATTTCTAGTCATCTCTGAAGTACAGTAATTATACCTCTCTTTCAATCCCAATCGCATCTACATATTCTGTTCTCTAAATATAAAATCATGGATTTAATCTTTAATAAAACATGTTAATAAGGAAAATAAAGACAAAGAAGGATAAAATAGGTCATATATTCACAGACCACAGCAAAGAACAATCTATGTGAAGCTGCTACAGTACTCATTTCTATAACTCACCACAGCTGAAGTTGATATCCATAACTTCTTCCTTCCATTACTTGGCTCACACTTTCTCCTCCACCAGTGAGGACCTCAACTGGTGAGAGTTTTTCCCTAAAAGTCAGTGGGGCTTTCTTTTATCAGTTGATGTACTTTTCAGTTAACTTTTACTATGGGAAATGATGGTATTAAGAATCATCACAGAGAATCCCCCCGGGTTCCAGAAATGGTCTCTCTGGTCACATTTTCTGGCATCAGTTGAATGTCCTCTTGATAATCAGGATCAACCACCCAACAGAGCAGCCCCTTTCTTTGCCTGTTGGGTAGTCGTAAAAGGAGCTCAGAAAGATACAATAGCAGAGTGAAGCTCCAGCTCCATGGAACCACTGTTCTAAGGATTTCTCTTTTAGAAACCAAGACCTCCAAACTTCAGAAATGAAATTGTAGATACGGATATAAGAACTCTGTAAAGTGGGATATTCGGTGTGAAAATAATGAAAGGAGCCATTCCCTCTTGAAAGCACTGATTCTTAGACAATCCGTGTATTCTGAGAGAGACAGTGCCCGTTATTGTTCCTTGATTAAAAGTATGTACTAAATCTTATATAATAGAATCATAACTCCTCAGAGTTTTGTGGGGTTTGATGCTATTGTATATGGAAGACTGGGGTTTAATTATCATTTTGTTTGCTGTATTATATAAAGATATAACTGATTTTAGTATACTAACCTTCACCCTGTGACTTTGACAAGTTCACTTATTAGTTCCTGGCCATTGCAATACAACAAAACATAAAAAGGAAGTTAAAAAAATAAGGAAGAAGTAAAACTCTCTGTAAATAATCTGATTGTTTCTATAGAAATTCCTAAAAATCTAAAAAGCAACAACTGCCTTGTGGTGTTGGATCTGGGACTTTGCAAGCCACATATCTTTTGCTGGCTGATTCCATGTTAGACTCTATTTGCCAGTAGGGGACCTGAGGGAGATGAAATTTTGTTTCTGAGGAATTTGTTTCTGAGATTCTAAGGAATTTCTGTAGAAACAATCACAGTATTTGCAAAGAGAGAGAGAGAGTTTTACTTCTTCCTTCCTGATCATTTTTCTTTTATATTTCTTTTTTATGTTTGACCATATTGCAATGGCCAAAACCTCCAGGATGATGTTGAAGAGAGGTGGGGAGAGTGAGCATGCTCAGTTGGGTCTAAGATCTCTGAGCTCAGAGAAGGGGTCTGGAATCCAGACCCATAAGGAGGGTAGGTGCTGACTGGCACAGGTATCTCCAAGGAGTCTTATGAATCTGGATCTACAAGTGTTACATATTTACAAGAAGAAACTGCCACCACTAAAGTGAAGAAGCTTTTGGCAGGTGATACTCGTAGGAAAATTGGTGGGAAGCAAACAAGTCAATCCTTTCTTCCTCCTCAAGCTTTCATCTCCTTCGGGTGCCCCCTACTGGCAAACAGAGCCTAACATGGCATCAGCTAGCACAACAGAAGTATTGTTTGCAGAGTCCCAACCCAACATCACAAAGCAGACTGTAGACAGGTGGATTTGAGGCCAAAACAATAGTTAAATCACAGACACCCAAGAAGTATACCTATGAGTTGTTTAGACTCAAGCATGTCTTCTCTTCAAGCCCAGAGTGAGTCTCAAAAGTTGTTCGAACTTTACTTCTGTTCCGTTTCGCTTTCCTCATTCCGAGATTTATTTGAGAGAGACTGCCATACTTGCAACTAATGTGGTTTCCTTCAGCCCCAAGATCTGCCTTCAGGTGAGATGTGGGGAGCTGGTACTGTGGATTTGAGGTGGCTACCTGAAACCTCTAACCAGATTCACTGCTGGTCTAAACTTAGCCCCTCCCAGCTTTCCTCCTTCATCCACCCCTCCCCAACTTTCCTGATCATTGTTAACTCCATTCGACAAAAGTATTTTATTCCTGGCCCTAAAAACATTCTTTTTAAGCAATTCCCATGTTAAATTATTCTATTAGTGCGGCCCTTCCACCCACACCCTCCTCACACATGCCTGCATACACATGCATGTACATCACACATGTACACACACATAGAAACTTCAACATAAAGCTTGGCAGCTTTTGCTCAAAGAGATTAAGAGAATTCCTCACAGTCATACAAGTACAGAGAGGCAGAGTTGATATCCAGGCTCCACACTGGTTCTTAAGCTCTTACCCTTCCTATTTCCTTACACTTTCTCTTTTTTTTTAATACTAAAAATAATAACTCCACTTACATTTCATTTTTTGAAGTGTTTTCACATATCTTGCTATCTGTGACAATCACAACTCCTCTGGAAAGTAGGACAGGTCATATTATTTTCTTTATGTTACAAGATATGAAACTTGGCTTATAATATGTCCCAGTGGAAAGAGGAAAATATTTCTAAAAGGAATCATCCAAGCAGTTTTGATTTGGTCTCCATTTCAATGGACTTTTCATTAAAGCGCCTTTAAAATTTTTTAAATTAAAAAAATTTTTTAAAAACTTTATAAAAACAAATCCTACTCTTATAACACCTGTAGTCTGTCACTCCCACCATATACTGTTGACCACTGTTTGTATTTTTATGGATGGTTTTACTTTCAGGGGACAGGGGCCTGAGTAGAATGTGAATATCTTTGCTGGGCTCTTTTAAGCCTGAAACATATCAGATTCAGGCAAGATCATTATCAGTAATCAAATCAGAATGAAATGTGTTTGTCTCCGTGTAGGAAACCTTAACATTGTTGGTTCCCACAGTATTAACCGGGGCATTTACGTCTTTGTTTTGTACTCTGTTCTCTACTTGCACAATTTGGGGGCGTATCTTTTGTAATATCTTTTTGGTGGTTCACTTTGTAAACGATTTAAAAAAGAATAATACAAAATGAAGAGTATGTACTTATTTCTTACTATGGTGTTGGCCTTGCATTACCTCAGAGTTAGGAGCATACAGCTATTTATCATTGATAAATCATCTTAAATACTCTTTTTAATTGAAGTATAGTTGATTTACAATATTATATTAGCTTCAGGTGCACAACAGTGGTTCAATAATTTTATAGTTTATACTCCATTTAAAGTTATTATAAATACCTATATTTCCTTGTGCCTTACAATATATTCTTGTGCTTATTTATTTTTTACATAGTAGTTTGTATTTCTTAATCCTTTACTCCAATCTTGCCCCTACCCCCTCCCACTTCCTATTGGTAACCACATACGGAGAAGGCAATGGCACCCTACTCCATTACTTTTGCCTGGAGAATCCCATGGACGGAGGAGCCTGGTAGGCTAGAGTCGGACACGACTGAACGACTTCACTTTCAGTTTTCACTTTCATGCATTGGAGAAGGGAATGGCAACCCACTCCAGTGTTCTTGCCTGGAGCATCCCAGAGACTGGGGAGCCTGGTGGGCTGCCGTCTATGGGGTCGCACAGAGTCGGACACGACTGAAGCACCTTAGCAGCAGCAGCAGCAGTTGTTCTTCATATTTGTGTTTGCTTCTGCTTTGTTTCGTTCATTTGTTTGCTAAAAATCTCTTTTGTTTTACATTAGTTATTTGAGAATTTGTAGTTCCACATTCTTCCAGGGTCTTTTGCTTTGTGAATGTATTTTCTGGGTTACAAACAACTCTGGTCTTAAGCAGTAAATTGGCTTCTACTCCACCTTGTCTTAGCCATATACCAGCTCATCTTTATCAGGAACTTTCAACAAAACACTTCTCTTAAAACCAGCAATATTATCCTCGTCCTTATGCCACGGGGATACATAAAATAATAAGTTTGTGTTCAATGCTTATTAACTATCTGCTCCTCTCTCTTCACAAATCTAACCTCACTGTGCTGGTTCATTTTAATATGTTGTCTTGGCTGGGCCACAGTGCCGATATTTGTTCAGTCTTCTGCATGTTGCTGTGAAAGTGTTTTTTGAATGAATTTTTAAACTGGTATATTTTGAATAAAGCAAATTGTCCTCACTAATGTGGGTTCAGTTCAGTTCAGTCGCTCAGTCGTGTCCGACTCTTTGTGACCCCATGAATCACAGCATGCCAGGCCTCCCTGTCCATCACCAACTCCCAGAGTTCACTCAGACTCACGTCCATCGAGTCAGTGATGCCATCCAGCCATCTCATCCTCTGTCATCCCCTTCTCCTCCTGCCCCCAATCCCTCCCAGCATCAGAGTCTTTTCCAGTGAGTCAACTCTTCACAAGAGGTGGCCAAAGTACTGGAGTTTCAGCTTTAGCATCATTCCTTCCAAAGAAATCCCAGGCCTGATCTCCTTCAGAATAGACTGGTTGGATCTCCTTGCAGTCCAAGGGACTCTCAAGAGTCTTCTCCAACACCACAGTTCAAAAGCATCAATTCTTTGGCGCTCAGCCTCCTTCACAGTCCAACTCTCACATCCATATGTGACCACTGGATAAACCATAGCCTTGACTAGACGGACCTTAGTTGGCAAAGTAATGTCTCTGCTTTTGAATATACTATCTAGGTTAGTCATAACTTTTCTTCCAAGGAGTAAGCATTTTTTAATTTCATGGCTGCAGTCACCATCTGCAGTGATTTTGGAGCCCCCCAAAATAAAGTCTGACACTGTTTCCACTGTTTCCCCATCTATTTCCCATGAAGTGATGGGACCGGATGCCTGATCTTCATTTTCTGAATGTTGAGCTTTAAGCCAACTTTTCACTCTCCTCTTTCACTTTCATCAAGAGACTTTTTAGCTCCTCTTCACTTTCTGCCATAAGGGTGGTATCATCTGCATATCTGAGGTTATTGATATGTCTCCCGGCAATCTTGATTCCAGCTTGTGTTTCTTCCAGTCCAGCGTTTCTGCCTCACCTAATCAGTTGGCAGCCTTAACCAGAACAAACTGACCTCTCCCAAAAAAGAAACAATTCCACCAGAAGATTGCCTTTGTATTTGAACCGCAATTCTTCCCTAAATCTCCAGTCTGCTAGCCTGCCCTTTCTGATTTTGGATTCTCTCCTTCCCTCTCTCCCTCTCCCTCTCTCTCTCTCTCTCTATATATATATATATATATATATATATTTTTTTTTTTTTTTTATNTATATATATATATATATATTTTTTTTTTTTTCAGAATCCTAATGTGTGCTCAGTTAGTTGTGTCCAACTCTTTGCAACCCCATGGACTTCTCTGTCCATGGAATTTTCCATGCAAGACTAGTAGAATGGTTTGCCATTTCCTCCTCGAGGGGATCTTCCCGACCCGGGGATTGAACCCATGTCTCCTGCATCTCCTGCACTGGCAGGTAGATCCTTTACCACTGAGCCACCCGGGAAATCCCACTGGCATCTTACCTTCCAGAATAATTTTTGAGTTACATGCTACAACACACATACTATTTGCATGAAGTGATTAAACAGTAATATCAGAGATGCTGTTTCCTAAAAATGCTTAATGGTGCTTCTCAGGAAATGCCACTTTACTTGGTTAATGGGAGATCTACTTTCAGCTTGGACTCCAAACAGAAAGAAACTATTTCCCCAAAGGTTTTAAACATCACTCTTCCTCACAGATTTGAATTTACACTTTAACCATCTTACTATATAAGAGATATAACAGAGTATATTAATCATACTAAATAAAATTATAATACTCTAGAGAAAAATTTGTCTCCAGTTTTGCTACTCCAACAAACAAAATGTTTCATCTTACAGTTTTCCTTTCAGTTTGCCTCCAAAAAACATTTTTTTCAAGTGATAGCAGAGCTATAATTTTATATTCTCCTTTTATCAAAAAAGTATCTAAATAGAGGGAGGAAAAATGTTTTTCTTTTTCTGAATTTCAGAAGGAAATTCCAAACAAAAAAGAAAAACTTGGTGTTGAAACTTGATTACTCTGTGTGACTAGGTACCAAGGGATAAAATAAAAACAAACTGACCTAATTGACTTGATCATTTTCTGTGATTTAGTTCACATAATTAGAACCTGATTTACACTGGGAGAGGGTAAAGAAAAATCAGGAAGCAATGCCTGCTCTCCAAGCCATTGAGAACTTCATCTTCTCTAAAGTTAAATTTTTAACCACTAGGTAAGCCTCACAGTCACCCAGGAACCTACTGATTTGCATACAGCACCCTCATGCTAACCAAGTAGATGAACTGAAATTAGAAGTTTCTGTCAAATTGATTCACTTTATTGTACACCTGAAACTAATACAAAATTGTAAATCAACTATACTTCAATAAAAATTAACTTTAAAAAAGAAGCTTTTGTCAAATAGAAAGGGTAAATCAATGGAAAAGTGTGATGATGGAAAGGCATCAAAAGCATAGAGGATTATAGCAGAAGGATATAATCCTTCTGTTCTTCCAGAGACAAAAGAGAGGGGATAAATGAGCCTGCACTGTCTGGTTAGTGGGCGGAGATTTTGTGGCTGTCTGTTTTTTGCTGTATCATGCAGCCATCTGTTCTGATCCTGAATTAGGGGTTCCTTGGGAAAGCACTAATTCTTACAATATTCTAAGTGTTTCTTGCAAAATAAGCTAAAATTGGTTTGGAATAATGAAGGCACCTGTATAAGAGTGATGAATGTCTCCCCAGGGGTTCTTAGGGATGCCAGGCCCGAGCCTTGGTAACTGGTACCAGGTCCAGTCAGAAGCTGACGTCTCCACTAACGATCTGGAAGAGTGAGTCAGTGGCTGATTAATGAAATTCACAGTTGCAGTGAAATGATGGATTGAACGCAAGAAAGCAAAGAAATTAGTCATGTTGGTCAAATGAGATGCATCTTATGGAAATGCTTGCTCATCCTTTAAACAGAAAATCAGCATCTGAAACTCATTTAATGGGATCGATCGGTCCAGAAAGCACCACTTCCAGCAGAGGCCTGGAGGTGATGCCAGGAAGGAAATTAGACAGGAGATGGGAGGCTGAGCCGGCACAATTGGAGCTTCTCTGGAAAGATCTCAGGCTATTTGGCCAGTGTTCACATGCTTCCCACAGCTCCTGACACTGAGCCACAGCCTCTGAAGCCCACTCTGCTTCTGCCTGTCCAGCCTGTCCTCTGCTTTCTAGTTCTGTCTGGAAAGATGGCTCCACATGGGCTTCCTAGCATTGTTTTCAACAAGACAAAGTTGACAGTGTGCAATGTCTTGTTTCTCTGAGGGTAATGACTGGGCCGAGGCTGGAGGTGTAGGTCCGGCATCAAAATGGAAGCCTGGCTAGTGTTATGGTGGGAACTGTGGCCTTCATCTCTGGCCCATCCTCTGTTCTAAGACAGGTGTCTATTCACAGTCCTTCTGCTCGTGGCGTCTGTGGCTTTCAGGCTCCCAAGTTGGGGCACTTTGAATTCATTTCCCTGGATCCATGTGCACCCCTTCACTGTCCTGTGAACTTCTGAGACAACATGTGGGACTAAAGAAAGTAAGTGTCCTTCAGTGAAAACCTGTGGTTTTTGAAAGTCCTAGTTTCAATCATCTGTTTCCTTCGGTCTCATAAGAACCTAGTCTATATCCTCATGTTGGCCGCACCGCTCCCTCTCATCCCCTCACTCCTTTGCTGTCTTGAGTGTGAACTTAACACAGACTCCTGACCTTGCCCTGAGGTAAAGGGAGCTCAGGCTTCATGGATTAGTAGCCCCTTTTCCATCTTTAATAATGTCTCCATTGCCTGTAGGGTAATATGCCACAGCAAATTTCCCTATCACATTATAGCATTGTATAAATTAATCTCATATTAAGTTTTAAAATCAAAATATAGCTTCTTTTCTCACAAGAACAAAAAAATAATTAAAAGAGACTTTCCCAACATTATTTTTGGGACCATTCAGAGAACTTAACTTTATATTAATAATTATTTAACATCCAGAATAGTTATGGATTACAGGCTGAAACTTGAAAGCAAACTGTTACATAGTTGTAATGTTACCCAAGAAGAAATAACAATGGTAGGCAGAATTATCATTTGACGTATTTAAAATCAGACTATCCTATGGGCTGTGGATTTAGATGGGGGACCCAGAATCTAGGTTCTTCAGGGTTAAAGTTAATTGATTATTATTACAAAACTGAGTTGGGAGACCAAAATCTCACTAGTAACCTCTCACATCACTTTGGTCTAGATTTCCTTAGTGTGAATCTCTCGTTAGGGTGCTGAGTTCATCCTTTCTGGTAGCATAGAGACCCAGTTTCGAGGCACAACCCTCTAACAATGCAATGGTGTGGACGACCCTCATTACGAACTTCAGTCTGGCTCAGCTGTGACTGACTTAACTATGAAGAAGACCCTTCTATTGATTTGTAGCTGCTACTGAAGCCAAAGCCATTACTTGTCAAATCATGACCAAATCATCCTATCCAGCTTCTAAGAGAAGAGATCTGACATATCCCAACGCCTACAGCCTTTGCTTCTGTTGTTCGTGATGGGAAGCCTCCACTCTGGTCAGACCATGGCCCAGCTCTCTGATTCCTGCTTCAGTGTCTTTCCCTTGGAGCCCTCACAGCGGCTGCTGCTGAGATTACACTTAATGTCACCCTCAATTAACCTGACAGGATCCAGGCTTCCCTAACCCCTCCAGGACTGAGAGACAAGAAGAGGCTTTGGGTGGGAAGCTGAAACAGGCTTCTATGTTCCTGGCTCTTTTGCAGGTAAATCTCTCAGAAAATTGCCATTTTATTGTTTCCAGGCCCTGAGCTCACATTACACCAACCAAAGCTTGGAAATGTCTGTCAGGTCATCCATCAGCTTTTACAGGGTGAAGACCTTTGAGAAACATGGAAAGCACTCAACTAGTTGGAAATGTTAATGACATAGTCCAAGTAAACACCAAGTCTTCATGCCTGGATGTTACCTTCCAATTTCTTCTTTCAGTTAAAAATAACATAGAACTCTACTGCAACAGAAAAAAAAAAAACAGGATAGTGTCAGAGTAAAATGCTTTGGAAATTTTTCCATAGGAAATTAAAATGCAGTTCCTGCCAAACTTTCTCAGAGAAGCTATTCTTTCTTCCTGGAAGTTGGACCATATGCAATCCAAATCATTACAGTCTTTACTGAAGTAATGGGGTATTGGATATTTCCTCACAAACAAATGCTTTATTACTTAATTACTTTTTATCCATACTACAATTGAGTAACATTTGTTATCCAGAATACATCAACAAAATAGCTGAAAAATAAGAAAAGAATTCTGCTGGCTTGTTCAATCCCTTTTAATTTAGGAATACATAAATATATTTTTTTAAATCCCTGGATTATGAACTATTATTTCATTGAATTAGATTAATCATTACAAGAGCAAGAGACAGAGTTGATAGATAAAGCAAATGAAAATACAGAGCACCCAGATAATTTTGATTTTCAGATGAATAACAAAGATGTTTTTACAATATACAGATATTACATGTGATATAGTAAAAAAAATGTTCTGAAATACAAACTTAACTGACCATACTGTATTTTATCTAGCAAACCGAGAAGAGACCAATTTTATCAGAAAGGCTTTTAGTGTTTCAAATACCCTGGCTTGTCCTTTAGAAAGTAACTACTCCTTGACAATTAAGCTAGCCACTTGGATGTCAACAAAAAATTTTTTAAGAATGAATTGAAAAAGATTAGAGGCTATGTAGTCATTGTTTTCCAGATTATCAAAGTCAATTTATGGCTCTTAATTGTTTATTCTTTTTTATAATTGTTGTTTTTAGTTGCTAAGTCCCATTCTCTGTGACCCCAGGGACTGCAGGACTGAAGGCTTTTCTTTCTTTCACTATGTCCTAGAATTTGCTCAAATTCATGTCCATTGAGATGGTGATGAGATCCTACCATCTCGTCCTCTATCACCCCCTTCTCCTCTTGCCTTCAATCTTTCCAGCTCTTCACATCAGGTCACCAAAGGATTGAAGCTTCAGCTTCAGCATCAGTCCTTCCAATGAATATTTAGGGTTGATTTCCTTAAGGATTGACTGGTTTGATCTCCTTGCTGTCCAAGAGACTCTCAAGAGTCTTTTCCAGCACCACAGTTTGAAAGCATCAATTTTGTGCTCAGCCTTCTTTCTTTATGGCCCAACTCTCATATCCATACATGATTACTGGAAAAACCATAGCTTTGACTATACAGACCTTTGTTGTCAAAGTGATGTCTCTGTTTTTAATACGTTGTCTAGGTTTGTCAGCTTTTCTTCTAAGAAGCTGTGTGCTTACTCACCCAGTCATGTCCGACTCTTTCTGACCCCATGGACCGCAACCTGCCAGGCACCTCTGTCCATAGGGATTCTCCAGGCAAGAATACTGGAGTAGGTTGCCATGCTCTCCTCCAGGGAATCTTCCCAACCCAGGATCAAGTGTCTTTTAATTTCATGGTTGCTGTCACCGACTATACTGATTTTGGAGCACAAGAAAATAAAATCTGACACTGTTTCCACATTTTCCCTTTTTATTCCCCATGAAATGATGGGACCAGATGCCATGATCTTCGTTTTTTGAATGTTGGGTTTTAAGCCAGCTTTTTCACTCTCCTCTTTCACTTTCATCAAGAGGCTCTTTAGTTCCTCTTCACTTTCTGCCATTGAAGTGGTATCACCTGCATATCTGAGGTTGTTGACATTTCTCCCAGCAATCTTGATTCCAGCTTGTGCTTCATCTAGCCCAGCACTTCATATGATACACTCTGTATAAAAGCTAAATAAGCAGGATGGCAATATACAGCCTTGACGTACCCCTTTCCCAATTTTGAACTAGTCCCTAGTTCCATGTCCAGTCCTAACTGTTGCTTCTTGATCTGCATATAGGTTTCACAGGAGGCAGCTAAGGTGGTCTGGCATTCCCACCTCTTTAAGAATTTTCCATAGTTTGTTGTGATCCACATACTCAAAGGCTTTAGCATAGTCAGTGAGCAGAAGCAGATGTTTTCCTGGAATTTCCTTGCTTTCTCTATGGTTCAGTGGCTGTTGGCAATTCAGCCTCTAGTTTCCCTGCCTTTTCTAAATCCAGCTTGTACATCTAGAAGTTCTCTGTTCAACTACTGTTGAAGCCTAGCTTGAAGGATTTTGAGCATGACCTTGCTAGCATGTGAAAAGAGTGCAATTGTGTGGTAGTTTGAACATTCTTTGTCATTGCCTTTCTTACTGACCTTTTCCAGTCCTGTGGCCACTGCTGAGTTTTCCAAATTTGCTGACATATTGAGTGCACCATTTTAACAGCATCATCTTTTAGGATTTGAATAGCTCAGCTGGAATTCCATCACCTCCACTAGCTTTGTTCATAGTAATGCTTCCTAAGGCCTACTTGACTTCATATTCCAGGATGTCTGGCTCTAGGTGAATGATCACACCATTGTAGTTATCCAGTTCATTAAGATCTTTTTGTATAATTCTTCTGTGTATTCTTACCACCTTTTCTTAAACTCTTCTTCTTCTTTTAAGTCTTTACCATTTCTGTACTTTATGTAACAATTTTGTAATTTTTATAATAATGTGCCTTAATAGATTTTCCCCAGGATTCTTGATCACAGTAAAGAAGTAGAGACATGAACAGTAAAGGACCCAATAATAAGAAACACAAGAACTTCATGTTGATATTTGAAATCAACTGCGTTGTTGTAATTGTTTCTAAAAATTAGGTTTCAAATGAAGCAAATGAAATTCTTTCACTTGTTGTAAACAAAGGTATTTTGAATTTGCTTTGAAAATCCTTTTGTAACTCTCATTAGGTTTTCTTAAGACTGTCTAGAAATTAGTATTTTAAGTTTTTTTACTAAGGAGGAAATAAAATAGTATTTTTACTTGTAAAATTATATTAAACTATCTTCTGACATATCCTTGATGGTATTAAGTTTGTTGAATTAAATTGCAGTTCAGTTTAGTCACTCAGTCGTGTCTGACTCTTTGCGATCCCATGAATCGCAGCACGCCAGGCCTCCCTGTCCATCACCAACTCCCAGAGTTTACTCAAACTCATGTCCATTGAGTCAGTGATGCTATCCAGCCATCTCATCCTCTGTCGTCTCCTTTTCATCCTGCCACCAATCCCTTTCAGCATCAGAATCTTTTCCAATGAGTCAACTCTTCACATGAGGTGGCCAAAGTACTGGAGTTTCAGCTTTAGCATCATTCCTTCTAAAGAAATCCCAGGCCTAATCTCCTTCAGAAGGGACTGGTTGGATCTCCTTGCAGCCCAAGAGACTCTCAAGAGTCTTTTGCAACACTGCAGTTCAAAAGCATCAATTCTTCAGTGCTCAGCTTTTCACAGTTCAACTTTCATATCCATACATGACCACAGGAAAAACCATAGCCTTGACTAGACAGACCTTTGTTGGCAAAGTAGTGTCTCTGCTTTTGAATATACTATCTAGGTTGGTCATAACTTTTCTTCCAAGGAGTAAGCGTCTTTTAATTTCATGGCTGCAATCACCATCTGCAGTGTATTTGAAATTGCAAAAATTCCATTTTTTGCCAAAATTGCAGTAGGTGGGACTATATCTCTTGATTAGAGCTGATCAGAAGTAACTAGGTATGAGTGATCCTAAAATTTACATTAACAATATCTTTCAATGATTTTTTCTTACCAATTACAAATACTCATCAAAAATCGTGTGCCTCCAGCTGTGATTTTTAAAGGAGGGATCAATATATTTGTCATTTTTTTTAAAGTCTCCCTATTATGATACAATAGGATAAGGAGTATGTCAAGGCTGTATATTGTCACCCTGCTTATTTAACTTCTATGCAGAGTACATCATGAGAAATGCTGGGCTGGAAGAAGCACAAGCTGGAATCAAGATTGCCAGGAGAAATATCAATAACCTCAGATATGCAGATGACACCACCCTTATGTCAGAAAGTGAAGAGGAACTCAAAAGCCTCTTGATGAAAGTGAAAAGGGAGAGTGAAAAGTTGGCTTAAAACTCAACATTCAGAAAACGAAGATCATGGCATCCGGTCCCATCACTTCATGGGAAATAGATGGGGAAACAGTGAAAACAGTGTCAGACTTTATTTTTGGGGGGCTCCAAAATCACTGCAGATGGTGACTGCAGCCATGAAATTAAAAGACGCTTACTCCTTGGAAGAAAAGTTATGACCAACCTAGATAACATATTAAAAAGCAGAGGTATTACATTGCCAACAAAGGTCTGTCTAGTCAAGGCTATGGTTTTCCAGTGGTCATGTATGGATGTGAGAGTTGGACTGTGAAGAAAGCTGAGCACTGAAGAACTGATGCTTTTGAACTGTGGTGTTGGAGAAGACTCTTGAGAGTCTCTAGGACTACAAGGAGATCCAACCAGTCCATACTAAAGGAGATCAGTCCTGGGTGTTCATTGGAAGGACTGATGCTGAAGCTGAAACTCCAATATTTTGGCCACCTCATGCGAAGAGTTGACTCATTGGAAAAGACTCTGATGCTGGGAAGGATTGGGGGCAGGAGGAGAAGAGGCCGACAGAGGATGAGATGGCTAGATGACATCACCAACTCGATGGATGTGAGTTTGAGTGAACTCCGGAAGTTGGTGATGAATAGGGAGGCCTGATGTGCTGTGATTCATGGGGTTGCAAAGAGTTGGACACAACTGAGTGACTGAACCAAACTGATTATGATACAAATATTACTTATGATAAAAATCTTTAAAAATTCAGTTTCAATTAATTGTAGACGATATCTTCATTCATTCATAAACCAGAATGTACTATCTGTAAAGTTGTCTTATAGATCAAAATTGGCTTACTCAGTATCTGGAATTTTCATATGGTTCAGCCAAATGACTAATTATTTTTAAAAGTTACTTTGTTGAGACATGTTACCTAGTATAAAATGCACCCATTTTTAGAGAACAATTCAAAGACAAATGTATATGTCTATGTAACTACCACTACAATCAAGATATAAAACATTTCATTACTTTCATTGAAATCAAGTAAGGGATGTTGGCAATTTGATCTCTTGCTCCTCTGCCTTTTCTAAATCCAGCTTGAACACCTGGAAGTTCTCAGTTAATGTACCACTGAAGCCTAGTTTAGAGAATTTTCAGCATTTCTTTGCTAGAGTGTGAAATGAGTGCAATTATGTGGTAGTTTGAATGTTCTTTGGCATTGCCTTCCTTTGGGATTGGAATGAAAACTGACCTTTTCCAGTCCTGTGGCCACTGCTGTGTTTTCCAAAGTTGCTGGCCAATTAGTGCAACACTTTAACGGCATCATCTTTTAGGATTTTAAATAGCTCAACTGGAATTCCATCACCTCCACTAGCTTTGTTCGTAGTGATGCTTCCTAAGGCCCAGTTGACTTTGCACTCCAAGATGTCTGGCTCTAGGAGAGTGATCACACCATCGTGGTTATCTGGGTCATTAACATCATTTTTGTATAATTCTTCTGTGTATTCTTGCCACCTCTTCTTGGTATCTTCTGCTTCTGTTAGTTCTATATAGTTTATCTCCTTTATTGTGCCCATCTTTGCATGAAATATTCCCTTGATATCTCTAATTTTCTTAAGAGTTGTTTCCCATTCTATTATTTTACTCTATTTCTTTGCTTTGATCACTTAGGAAGGCTTTCTTATCTCTCCTTGCTATTCTTTGGAACTCTGTATTCAGATGGATATATCTTTTCTTTTTTCTGTTGCCTGTTGCTTCTCTTCTTTTCTCAGCTATTTGTAAGGCCTCCACAGACAACCATTTTACCTTTTTGCATTTCTTTTTCTTGAGGATGGTTTTGGTTCTGGTACAATGTTACAAGGCTTCTGCCCATAGTACTTCAGGCAGTCTGTCTATCAGATCTAATCTCTTGAACCTATTTGTCACTTCTACTGTATAATCATAAAGGGTTTGATTTATACCTGAATGGCCTGATGGTTTTCCATACTTTCTTCAATTTAAGTCTGAATTTTGTAATAAGGAGCTCATGATCTGTGCCACAGTCAGCTCCCAATCTCGTTTTTGCTGACTGTATAGAGTTTCTCCATCTTTGGCTGCAAAAAAATATAATCAATCTGATTTCAGTGTTGACCATCTGGTGATGCCCATGTGTAGAGTCTTCTCTTATGTTGTTGGAAGAGGGTGTTTGCTATGACCAGTGTGTTCTCGTGGCAAGACTCTGTTAGCCTCTGCCCTGCTTCATTTTGTACTCCGAGGTCAAACTTGCCTGTTACTCCAGGTAACTCTTGACTTCTTATTGTTACATTCCAGTCTCCTATGATAAGAAGTACATCTTTTTTGGGTGTTAGTTCTAGATTGTCTTGTAGGAATTCACAGAGCCATTCAACTTCAGCTTCTTCGGCATTAGTGGTTGGAGCATAGTCTTGGAGTACTCTGATATTGAATGGTTTACCTTGGAAATGAACAAAGATCATTCTGTTGTTTTTGAGACTGCACCCAAGTATTGCATTTTGGACTCTTTTGTTGATATAAGGGCCACTCCATTTTTTTCTAAGGAATTCTTGCCCACAGTAGTAGATATAATGGTCATCTGAATTAAATTCACCCATTCTGGTCCATTGTAGTTTACTGATTCCTAAATGTCAATGTTCACTCTTGCCATCTCCTGTTTGACCACTTCCAATTCACCTTGATTCATGGACTTAACATTCCAGGTTCTTATGTAATATTGTTTTTACAGTATTGGACTTTATATTCACCACCAGACCAATCCACATCTGGGTGTAATTTTCACTTTGGCTCCATCTCTTCATTCCTTCTGGATCTATTTCTCCCTCTTCTCCAGTAGCATAATGGGCACCTGTCGACCTGAGGAGTTCATCTTTTTGGGTTATATCTTTTTGCCTTGTTATAATGTTCATGGGGTTCTCAAGGCAAGAATGCTGATGTGGTTTGCCATTCCACATCTCCAGTGGAACTCCAGTGGAGTTCTTGTCAGAACTCTCCACCATGAGCCATCCGTCCTGGGTGGCCCTGCAAGGCATGGCTCCTAGTTTCACTGAATTAGACAAGGCTATGATTCATGAGATCAGTTTGGTTAGTTTCCTGTGGTTGTGGTTTTCATTCTGTCTGTGCTCTGATGGATGAGGATAAGAGGCTTGTGGAAGCTTCCTGATGGGAGGGACTGGCTGTGGGAAAAACTGGGTCTTGCTGTGGTGGGCAAGGCCATGCTCAGTAAATCTTTAATCCAATTTTCCACTGATGGATGTGGCTGTGTTCCCTCCCTGAGTCTTCTTTTCAGTGACTTCTTATGGCAAAGATTAACTCAGGCAAGATGAGGTTCTGAGTGAAGAAGGAAGTGTTATGTGAATCACAATACATTCTGAGTTGACAACTGCACACTTAACAAAGATGGTACTGTAGTTTTCGAGTCCCTTTTAGCCATTCTCTGACTAGTCCAGAGGTTGGCCATAAAAGTAGTCTCACTCCAGATTTTTGCTATGGTCAGAATCTATAGATGATTCTGGACTTCAGAATAAGAGTTTGGCACCAGAATAAGATTTCTGGTCTTGTTGATCCTTTTGTCAAATGATAGTAACTGCATGGCAGCACTTAAAGCTCTAGGTTCTATACTGCTGCTAAGTTGCTTCAGTCGTGTCCGACTCTGTTTGACCCCATAGACAGCAGCCCACCAGGCTCCACCGTCCCTGGGATTCTCCAGGCTAGAACACTGGAGTGGGCTGCCATTTCCTTCTCCAATGTATGAAAGTGAAAGGTGAAAGTGAAGTTGTTCAGTTGTGCCCGATTCTTAGCGACCCCATGGACTGCAGCCTACCAGGCTCCTTCACCCATGGGATTTTCCAGGCAAGAGTACTGGAGTGGGTTGCATTGCCTTCTCTGAGGTTCTATACTAGGCTGTCTTAATAATGCAATGTGAAGAATATGAGAAGGAGGATGATTAACCTTTGTAGAATGCTTTGAAAACACACTCCCAAACTAGTCAACTCAAGCCGAGAACACATCTCCCAGTGTCTATTTGGGTTTCACCTTGGAGATCCAGACATCTCCTTTAGTTTAAAGGTAGCTTTTTCTATCTGACCAGTGCAACACAAATTGTTAGCAAAGGCACAGACACTGCCTAGATGAGCTAATAGGAAGTCAAAAGCAACTGGGTTATCCAAAACTATGTGTTTAACTGCAAAGAGTATTTTATAACTTTGGCTAAGTTATACTTATTTCTGACAATTTTTCCAGTTATATCACCCTCCCACATGATATTGTGCATTAAACATTGGCAAATCTCTAGAGTACGTAGTTAATTCTTCACTTTGTAAATTACTGGATACACACTTCAATGAGATATGGTCCATATATCATGGAGGGGTCTGGAATATGTTAGAGTCTCCAAAAATTGGGGTTTCCCAAAGGGCACAGAGGTAAAGAATCCACCTGCCAATGCAGGAGATACAAGAGACACAGTTTCAATTTCTGGGTCAGGAAGATCCCCTGGAGTAGGAAATGGCAACCCACTCCAGTATTCTTGCCTGGGAAATCCCACGGACAGAGGAGCCTGGTGGGTTATAGTCCAAAGAGTTATGAAGATTCAGACATGACTGAGCACACACTCCAAAAATTACCCAATAGTCATAAATCAGATTTGTGTATGGTAGACAAGGAAAGGCTTAGTGTCCACATAAGAACAGTATTCTAGAGACGTATAGGTACCCTTGGGGTTATAGGTGTTGTTTAAGATGATTGACATTTGCCAATTGTCTGTCTCTCAAGGAGAGCAGAGTTCTTGGTAAAGTTAAAAGCTCTGAGAACAAGTGAAGAAAAAATAGTTCCAATATTTATTCCATACTTCTGTGTTGTCCCTAGCTTCAGAAACAGTGCTATAATTATTTTTGCAGTATTTTACTGTTTGCGGTCAGCGTCCAGTACGTATGTTTTTGGAGTGTAAGGTTAATAACATGGGAGTCAGGAGAGTCTGAGGACAGTAAGAGATGCCTGCTATCTTGGTCTCTGATTTTTAGGGTGAATGGAATAGTTGATTTTATTATCAGCAGTGTAGCACTCATTGAAACTGTCCTTAATTGTTAAGGATAAGTCTTCTCTAAGTTTGAGAGAAAAAATGAAAGTCAGGTTCCACATTACTAAGTTCATAAAGCTATCATTACCTCATTTTGTTTTTGTTCTAAGAACATCTCAAAATATTTGCCCTAATCTGATGAGTGTATTGGGGAAGCAATTCTAGCTGTTGCTTATATACGGAATTTCAATTCCCTGTTTCTAGTCAGAGGCCATGCACACAACAGAAAGTAATGCAGCAGAAGCAACTGCCTGTGGATGAATGCAGAATGTTGTCAGATAAACATGAAAAGACGATTTTCAAAATTTCCCATGGATTTACCCTTTCTTTGCTTATGAAGTAAGTTAGTATCAACTCAGTCTTTACTGGAAATGCAATAAGCCCTGTCCCACATCTTACGTTTTCTATTGTTTCTATTCTGTCTGCAGAAACCAGGAGATGCTAGATCCTTTTCTAAGCCTTCCACTCAACAATGTAGAACCAGATATTCACATTTAAAGAACCTACTAATCTATTTCAGTTGATTTAGTTCAGGAGGCTAGAATTCTTAGTTTCCAACAGTGTATAATCTTGGTAATTTTTTGTCTTTTCTTTTTGGAATTGAAGAAAACCTTTTGCTTAAAATCTACCTATTACTCATCCTATTTTAGTAGATTTATTTTTAGAAGAACTTGTTACTCATCCTATTTTGGTAGATTTATTTTTAGAAGAACTTGTACTTCAGGGAGGAAACACAGAAGAAGGATGTGTAAGGATATTGGGCTTTGGCGAAAGGGAAAAGCTTGCCAGAAGAAGTGAGAAATAGAAGGAGTCAGCAGCTGGGAGCAGTATTTAAAGGAAGAAGAGTTAGGGTGGGGTTAGGAAATGACAAGAGTTTAGCAGAACCAAAAAGTCTTAAGTTGTTCCACATTTTTTTGTTATCTTTGGACAAAAAAACCTTTAATGAACCTATATTGAAGTCTGAATTTTGGCTAGAAGCTTTTTATAAAAGGCAATGCAGTGAATATTAGAAATTGTCTTGCTCTTTTGCTCTTATGTCTAAGATGAATAATTATAATCATATTAAAATTTCACCAAAGTGACCACTTACATTCTAAATTATCTTTAGTGAAATCACTTCATTTTATAAGATATGCACAAGAATTTAGGTTATGACTAGAATACATGTCAGATGAAGACCTTTGGCCTGGAAGGTGTTCATGTGTCATGAGAGGATCCCATTAGACTAGAGGTTAGTAACAGGCGCCACCTCTTCAACTCCTGCGTCAGGTCCCCCACCAGTCTTCAGCTATCTCTGACTTTAGCCCTGACCACTGTCGGCCTCCAGTAGGTGGAGATTTTAGAAATTTCACCTCCCAGATCAACTCACAGGAACACAAAGATGGGTCAGAAATAAAAATAGAACTTGCAAGGTTTCCAGATAGTGACCCTGAACAAAATTTATTAGGGGATGCTAGCCTGACCAAGCCTTAAAATCGTTAGTTATCACAACAGGTATTGAAAAAAATGACCAATGCTCACATCACTGAGTTCCAGTTGAGACTTAACTAACCAGACTTGTGAGAGTCCTCCCTCTTGTTTGTGACTGATATACTCATGTTTTGGATATATACTGTGGTCAGGTGGGGTTAGGGGTGGACTAGAATAGAGTTCGCAAACCCATAGTACCTATTATTGCCAATACTCTTTCATTACCTCTGGAGTGTACTGTTAATTAATCACAATCATTTTTTTTTTTTCGTCTGGATAGTTTTCCAGATAAACACTATCAATAGATAATATTGGCTAAAGCAAGCCCTTACTATGTGTAAGACACTCTTCTAAGCACTTTACAGGAATTAACTCCTGTAATTTTCACCTCAGTGCTCTTTACAGATTATGGAACTTGCCCAGAGTCACACAGCTAGTAATGGCAGGTCTGGGGTTCAATTCCCAGTTTGCTGTACCCAGAGTTGATGGCATCAGGGTGCAGTGTAAAACAGGTTGTTAAAATATTTAAATAATTCTGTAAGGTATTGCAAATTGTACCCCTCTCCTGCCTTAGCCTAGCACCCTTCTTGGGACCTCCTCTCCTAATTCTCTAATGATAAGGAGTTCATTTAACCAGCACAGAGGAGGCTTCTGGAAGCCAGATCCAGAACTAAGGCTGGATCCTCTTCTGGCTGTACAGTGTTGGCCACTGCCCATGTCTCACATATCATTAAAGACAGAATTTCAAATATCATCTCTGGGTGTGACCCTTTTGGATTTTGGCTGATACAATATCAGTATTGCTTACATAAAATATTTTTAAAGTAACATTAATTCACACATCATCATACTACATTAAATAAAACCATAGAAAATATAGAAAAAATTTAAAGTAAACATATGATAATATTACTCTTTTCTAATGAAGCCTTTTCATTATGTTCATGGCTATCTGCTGTGAAGAGCCTGACATGGGGAAAGATTGAGGGCAGGAGGAGAAGGGGGTGACAGAAGATGAGATGGCTGGATGGCATCACTGACTCAATGGATGTGAGTTTGAACAAATTCAGGGAGATGGTGAAGGACAGAGAAGCCTGGTGTGCCGCAGTTCATGGGTCACAAAGAGTTAGACATGACTTGGTGACTGAACAACAACAACAATTCCAAATTCCACTGATTCCAAATTCCTCAGTGGAATGAAATCTCACTTTTAAGACTTTTATTTGTGATGTAGACTTTCCTGTTCAGGGTGATTTCCCCATGTATTTCTGAGCTGTGTCTTATTGCTTATCAGAACCTGCTGGGTATCTTTGAGATGCCCAAGAATGAGAGTCCCTGTACAGAGCTGGCAGGTCACTGAAGGCTGGTCTCACCACAGCCCTGGGGAGGCGAGGTAGATCATGGTGGCATGTTCTGGAGTTCACTCTGCTTCTGTTGCTCTGAACAAACACCCAGCTTTGTTTCTCTGCACAAACACCCAGCTCCCCTTCTCTTCCAAGATTCCGCTTCATTCCAGGGCTCTGATATTCTGGCTCCTTTCTGAAATAACCACTGGCATTTCCTCCTGTGAACCTTGGCTGTGGACCCATTCTCTGTCTCAATTCTTCCACTCCTCTGTCTGCTGCAGACCCCTTCTTGCGGCAGCTCCCACCACTGACCCAATCAGGCCTGGACTCCACTTTCACCAAGCCATATGGGGCAGAACTGGCATTCTTTGAGCTCATTCCTTTTGAGATATAGTTTAGAGATGGTAAAGCTCTTCAAGTCGAGGCGAGTCTGACAGCTGGCAAAACTGAATTTTACAAAGACCAAGTTTATTTTGACATTCAAGCAACATTGTTATATAAGAAGAGAACCATTTAACAATAGCTAGGAAAAAACAACAAAAAATGTATATTAGGAATTGTTCTCTTTTAATACTCGAAGAATAATGAGAAATGGTGTTAAACTGGAGACATTGATTAATGTTAAAGCTTCTCTTTAACGTTTTCTTTTGAGTAAGAAATTCTGAATGTTCTTTTTTTTGGAGCTCTTAGATTTTCAAGTTGTCTGAAAGAACAGCACTGATTTTAGGAGATTCCTTATAAAAAGCAGGTATCAGTTCAGTTCAGTTCAGTCACTCAGTCGTGTCTGATTCTTTGTGACCCCATGAATCGCAGCACACCAGGCCTCCCTGTCCATCACCAACTCCCGGAGTTCACTCAGACTCACGTCCATCGAGTCAGTGATGCCATCCAGCCATCTCATCCTCGGTCGTTCCCTTCTTCTCCTGCACCCAATCCCTCCCAGCATCAGAGTCTTTTCCAATGAGTCAACTCTTCACATGAGGCGGCCAAAGTACTGGAGTTTCAGCTTTAGCATCATTCCTTCCAAAAAATCCCAGGGCTGATCTCCTTCAGAATGGACTGGTTGGATCTCCTTGCAGTCCAAGTGACTCTCAGGAGTCTTCTCCAACACCACAGTTCAAAAGCATCAGTTCTTCGGTGCTCAGCCTTCTTCACAGTCCAACTCTCACATCCATACATGACCACTGGAAAAAAGCAGGTATAAGCAGTTCTAAATCAGAAGTCAGGATTTACATCACTCAAAATAAGTAACAATGTAGAAAATGAATTGCATTTCTAATGTGGCCTATCCCCAGAGTATGAATCAATTCAACTTCACTTAGAAATTTGAAATTATATAAATGTGTCACTTTTTTTTTAACTTTGAAGATATTTATAATATACATTACAATAAAACAAAGACAAAAGTGAATTTCCTTCATGCCTCCAGAAAATCCTGAATATGCAGCTTCAGAATATCCTGTCTTCTATCCACTTATTCACGCATTCAAGCATTTATCCATTCCATCAATTAACAACTATCCGATTTGTTACTGTGTGCAAGCAATTTGCTAAAGTCCAGGGGCAGACCAAATAGTGTTGGTCCTGCTTTTGTTAATTTAAAGCCACTGAAAATGGTTTACAACAGTTAAAACTTTTATAAAATATTTAAATATTTGTAAGGACCTAGCTGTCCTCCTGTAAGTCAGTCATCTTATTTAAGACTTACTTTTCCTTGCCTACGGTAATCTGTATCTACTATGTTTACTAAGTTTATTCCTACTGTACTGGTTGACTCATATATAGTATTTTAGGCAGAAAACATAAAAATTTTATCTTTCGCTTAGTTGCCTCTCATTCATTTTAAAAAGCATGTGTGTGATATGACACTCCTATAGAATGAGCATAAAGCATAATTGTAAAGCCTAAAGACAAATTCTAACTTACCCTGTTTCCAATTTAGTGACCTCAGAACACTTCAAGTACCTCCTTTTAATTTGCATGCTATTGATGTCATATATTTTGTATTCTTTTTAAAAAAATGTTCCATTGGGAGATAATTTACATACCATCAAATTCACTGTTTCAAAGCATAAAACTTGATGGATTTTAGTGTGCTCTCAGAATTGTACAAGCATCACCAAAATATAATTTTAGAACATTTTCATGATGCAAAAAAGAAACCCTGGGCTCATTAGCAGTCACTCCTCATTATCCTGCTCCCAGCCCCTGGCAACTGGTAATCAGCTTTCCGTCTCTGTAGATTTGTAAGTAGGCAATTTTCAACTAGATTTAATCATATAGTACCACATTTACCATTTAGATTGCATTCTTTTTCTCCCTCTATCTCTATACTTTCATCTAAAATCATTTTCATTCTGCTGGAACACTACCCATACTGGTCTTCTGGCTTTGTTAGTAAAAATTCTTCCTTCATCTTTACTGAGAAGATCACGATCCCTGGAAGCTGGGCTGGAGTCAGAAGCAGTGGTCGACTTCCAGTTCCTCTTATTGCTAGGGTGCCTCTACAGGGCCCCACCCTTATGCACAGCTAGGGTGGAAACTGAACTCCTCCCTAGTTCCGAGCACTGGCTCTTCCTCTCATTCATCCTTGGATGAAAAGGACCCCAAGTTCTAGGCCTATGCTTTGTCTTCTCCTGGTGCTTCTCTACTCCTTAAGATCTGCTGTTACGAGACAAGTGCTGTTGCTTAGTCTGAATGTCTATGCCTGTTTGGACCCGATCCTCCACTATAGTGAGGAAAAGTCAGTGGTGTTTTATATAGAGGACTCTCCTACTTCCTCCAAGGTTAATAAGGATACCAGTTCACTGTCTCCCTCCTCAGAGTTAACAACAAGAGCAAAGGTGCAAGTTCCAGACCTGTAACTTTAAAGAAAGAAATCCAGGATTTCTTTGAAAATCCTAGAAAAAGAATATCCTAGGGAAAATAGTTCTTTTTAGTATCTTTTTAGTTTTTCACTAGTTCATTTTCACTATACCTACTTAGTTTTTTTCCTAGTTCATTTTCACTTTAAAAGTTTCACAAGGATTTTCAAAAAATATTTTAAGCAGGCTGAAGAAAGGGGTAAGCATTATTGATAAATGACCAAATAACTCTAGTAATTCCTTTGTAACCATGAAGAAATCTAAAATGTTTCTTATGAAGTAATTTTTAAAAATGCATGTACTATGATGTTAAAAATTAAAGATTTGGAAAGAAAATGATTAAAGTTTCCCTGAGAAGCAATTTGAAACTGGCAGTCAGATTAAAAAAAAAAATGAATAGCTGCGTGACTCATTGGTGAGAGAGGCATTCTCTGGCACCAGGATTTGAGAGGGTTGATAATCTTGATCCTGCCACTGCAATGAGGCAACAGTGAGCAAGGTAGACTAGTTGTCCAGAGTAAACCCAAGTTTGTCTGATAGCCACATTCTCAGAATGAATGAATGAATGAAACGATCAGTTATTGGGGAGCAGATATCTAACAGTTGCTTGACAGTGGGTTTTCTATTTTTCCATAATGGAGAAAAATAGAAATAGCAAGAAATTACTGAGAGAAAAGAGAGAGAGAAAAATCACCATCACCATTATCATAATCTTTCATCTTAGCTAATTTCTACTGAGCAGTCTTATTCTGTGTCATTTACATCAGGCACTAGGAAAGCTCTTGATTGAGCTCATTCAGTCTTCTCTATTGCCCTCTGAGGCACGTTCACCAAGTAGGAAACTGGAACCCTGTACAGTTCTGGAGGCCGTTTTCTGTGCACATTTTTGCTCCTCCCCCCGCCCCACTTGGGGATCTCAGTTCCCTGACCAGAGACTGAACTCAGGCCATGGCAGTGAAGCCCAAAATCCTAAGCACTAGGCCCCCAGGGTACTCCCCATTTGTGTACATCTTGACTGTAAACCATTTGAAGCAAAATCGAGTGATCCATTCAAGAACCAGTGTGAGTAGTTGGAGCATCAGATTGTGCTACTTCTAGAGAACACAGATTAAGTGGAATCCTCCTTTATTCATAAATGAGTAACTTTCAATTTGGGGACAGACAGTAGCACTCAAGGTTAGACCTAGTGATGATAAATTATAGCTAAAAGTGTATGCACCATTAGGGCACTTATTTGTGCCTAAGTTATTGACTTCCTTTACAAATGGCTTTAAGTAGCATTTTTTTCATGAATTTTCACATTTTCTAGGCATCATAGTCATAGAAATACTCTAATATGGCGATTTAGTTCTTGTGTGATAATTTTCACTTATTTGGTAATATACTTTCAAAATAGTGAAAATTGTTACGGGAAACTCCTAAAAAACACTCCAAAATACAACAGAGGTATGATCTTCTTAGACTTACTTAAACATTAATCAGAAATACATTTATTCAAATAGAAGTCATAACATATAAAGCTAAAAAACTGTGTATACATATTTACTTCATTATGAGGTTAACATAGAGAACAAATTCATAAATTCACATTTGTATATAAACATGAAACCACTTTTTAATGCTAAACTTTTATTTTTATATGTTCACAATATTGTTTTGGTTTCCATGCTCCCAGGTAGCCATATTCCACTGGCTCAGTATAATAGAGGAGTTTCAACTCATAGGCCAACTTATCTACAGAGTGGCAGCCTGGAGAGTTGTATTAAGGATTCTAAGATTGCATCTGGAGTTCATGTGCAAGACTATCACAATTGATTAGTCATGTTTTTTCATGACCATAGAAAGGAGAATTTATGGTGAGTTTCCTGGATTTGTCATTCATGATACTACCTCTCAGTAGCTGTTACTGGAATTTTGGGTCAAGTCTGAAGGAAAAAAACAGCATTTGGGTGTTTCCATAAATACAATTCAGCATTGCCAAGACGCTCTGATTCTTAGATGGTAGGTGTAATTTTCATTTTCTTTAAAAAAGTTTGTCAGATGGATAAAACTGTTTCCTAATCCCTCCAACTACGTAAGAGGGAAAGAATGAAATCACTGAATGAATGAGAAATGAAAGTGATGGTGTTTATGAAACAGACTATGAAGCAAGAATCTTCTACTTTGTCTTCTAACAGGAAAAGGCACCATATTTAGTAGTCATTCAAGATGTACAAAGAAGACTCAAAATTATTTAAAAACCACCACCACCTCCAAAACCACCACAACAAAAATCTCCGGTTATCTTATTCATAGAAACATGGCCAACAATAAAATCCAAAGGATATTTTTCTTTTTTTTTTTTTTGTAAGGTGCAGTGGGGCCTGAAAAGATTCATTTATCCCTCTAGATAAATTCACATGTGGAAAAATAGGCCAAGAAATAAGACTTAGCAACACAGTGAGGAAAGACTAGAGACTGTTATTTCTCAAGGGAAACTGTTTATCTCCACACATTATTTTCACTTCTTGTCAAAGAAAAACTGGCTTGGTAGGTTTTCCAAATACTTTAATAATATATGATGCAAGCAGAGTCACTGGCTTTCATAGGTATTTTATTAAGTCCCTTGTACCATGAACCTACTAATTTTGGCGGTCCCTAGACCCTCTGAAAAGGGTGAGGAAATCTGTGAGGTAGGGAATTTCTTAGCAAAATAATCTTTATAATTTCATGAAACATAAAGAACTGTAGCACATAAGCAAAGTGTCACTGTTCCATACAGAATGCAAAACACTTACCACCGATGAACAATAAATAGTTCATATAGAGCAGCCAACTCTCAGATTCTTCTCATTATCTGTCATATTTTCAAAAATAAGTCATTAGATTTGAGCCTCATCCTCTACAAACTGACAATCACATAGAAGTTCCTGAAGTTAACCCCCCAGCAGTATTTATGCAGTGGCTCCAGGTTTTTATCATTTTCTTTATGAATTCACTTCCTTTCCTTTCTTCATTTCTCTGTCCCTCCCTTTCTTCCCTCTCTCTGTCCCTCCCTCCCTCCTTCCTTTTTTACTCTATCTCTCCATCCCTTCCTTGATCCCTCCCTTTTGTCTCCCTTATTTTGGTTTTGTTTTGTTCATAAACCTTTTTACTTTGACTTTTGACGCTTTTTACTTTTGACTTTGAAGCTTTTTAGTGAGAAAAAGAAAAGAACTTAACATTACAGCTTTGAGGATGCCTACTCTTTCTTCCATTCTTCTTGGATGACAGCTATTACATCTTTTAAAGAAAAAAAATTGTATTAAAGAAAAATTTAAAAGTAGAAAAATAGTATTAAGGGGCATTTGGGCACAGTCCTCACAAGAGTGCCCTCACTTTAACAACAATTGCAAGTTTAGGGGTGAGTCCCCAAACCACCCTCAATTTCAAAATTTGCTAGAAGGATTCACAGAACTCACTGAAAACTCTTCTGGATTATTAACAGGGAAAGGATGCAGACGGAAACAAGCAAGCAAAGTCCAAGAGGCAGAGTCCATGAGAAACGGCGAAAGAAGTTCATGTTGTCTTCCTCCATGACGTCAGGACATGTCACACTCCTGGCATTACTCTGTGACAAGACGCATGGAGACAGCTAACCAGGGAAGCTCACTCGAGCCTTTGGCACCCAGAGTTTTTATTGGGACTCATCACATACTGCCGGCATGGGTGAACTTTTGGCATCAGTCCTTCCCAGAGGTCAGGCTAATGTCTTTAGTTTCTGGTTCCCCCAGCAGTCAGAACTGATCTTGTGTGACCCAAAGCTCCCATCACAGACTACATTATTAGGCTGTCTGGCACCCAAGTTCACTTCAGTCGCTCAGTTGTGTCCGACTCTTTGCGACCCCATGAATCGCAACACGCCAGGCCTCCCTGTCCATCACCAACTCCAGAGTTCACTCAGACTCTGTTGTCCCCTTCTCCCCCTGCCCCCCATACCTCCCAGCATCAGAGTCTTTTCCAATGAGTCAACTCTTCACAAGAGGTAGCCAAAGTACTGGAGTTTCAGCTTTAGCATCAATCCTTCCAAAAAATCCCAGGCCTGATCTTCTTCAGAATGGACTGGTTGAATCTCCTTGCAGTCCAAAAGACTCTCAAAAGTCTTCTCCAACACCACATTTCAAAAGCATCAATTCTTCAGCACTCAGCCTTCTTCTCAGTCCAACTCTCACATCCATACATGACTACTGGAAAAACCATAGCCTTGACTAGATGGACCGTAGTCAGCAAAGTAATGTCTCTGGTTTTGAATATGCTGTCTAGGTTGGTCATAACTTTTCTTCCAAGGAGTAAGCGTCTGTTAATTTCATGGCTGCAGTCACCATCTGCAGCGATTTTGGAGCCCAGAAAAATAAAGTCTGACACTGTTTCCCCATCTATTTCCCATGAAGTGATGGGACCGGATGCCATGATCTTCGTTTTCTGAATGTTGAGCTTTAAGCCAACTTTTTCACTCTCCTCTTTCACTTTCATCAAGAGGCTTTTTAGCTCCTCTTCACTTTCTGCCATAAGGGTGGTGTCATTTGCATATCTGAGGTGATTGATATTTCTCCCGGCAATCTTGATTCCAGCTTGTGTTTCTTCCAGCCCAGCGTTTCTCATGATGTACTCTGCATAGAAGTTAAATAAGCAGGGTGACAATATACAGCCTTGGCATACTCCTTTTCCTATTTGAAACCAGTCTGTTGATCCATGTCCATTTCTAACTGTTACTTCCTGACCTCCATACAGATTTCTCAAGAGGCAGATCAGGTGGTCTGGTATTCCTGTGTCTTTCAGAATTTTCCACAGTTTATTGTGATCCACACAGTCAAAGGCTTTGGCATAGTCAATAAAGCAGAAATAGATGTTTTTCTGGAACTCTCTTGCTTTTTTTATGATCCAGTGGATGTTGGCAATTTGATATCTGGTTCCTCTGCCTTTTCTAAAACCAGCTTGAACATCAGGAAGTTCACGGTTCACGTATTGCTGAAGCCTGGCTTGAAGAATTTTGAGCATTACTTTACTAGCATGTGAGATGAGTGCAATTGTGTGGTAGTTTGAGCATTCTTTGGCATTGCCTTTCTTTGGGACTGGAATGAAAACGGACCTTTTCCAGTCCTGTGGCCACTGCTGAGTTTTCCAAATTTGCTGGCATATTGAGTGTAGCACTTCACAACATCATCTGTCAGGATTTGAAAGAGCTCAACTGGAATTCCATCACCTCCACTAGCTTTGTTTGTAGTGATGCTGTCTAAGGCTCACTTGACTTCACATTCCAGGATGTCTGGCTCTAGGTGAGTGATCACACCATCGTGATTATCTGGGTCGTGAAGATCTTTTTTGTACAGTTCTTCCGTGTATTCTTGCCACNGACTGTATAGAGCTTCTCCATCTTTGGCTGCAAAGAATATAATCAATCTGATTTTGGTGTTGACTATCTGGTGATGTCCATGTGTAGAGTCTTCTCTTGTGTTGTTGGAAGAGGGTGTTTGCTACGACCAGTGCATTTTCTTGGCAAAACTCTATTAGTCTTTGCCCTGCTTCATTCCGCATTCCAAGGCCAAATGTGCCTGTTACTCCAGGTGTTTCTTCCTACTTTTGCATTCCAGTCCCCTAGAATGAAAAGGACATCTTTTTTGGGTGTTAGTTCTAAAAGTTCTTTTAGGTCTTCATAGAAAAGAAGCCCCCAGCAAAGATCCTCCTGTCAAGTAGGACATTCCAGGGACCTAAAAATTACCTCCTAGTAGCCCAGGGCAAAGGCTAGACCTCTTTCAAGGTAAGGTTAGTTCCTCACTACACAAGTATAATGACCTCCCTGCCTCTGCCCATACTTATTGCTGAAATTCAAAGCGATAATACCAACAGTGGCCAATCTTATTTCATCTAAAAGTATGAGTCAAACTCATACTAGTTCACAAAAACTGTTAAATATTTAGGAATTCTGTCAGCTAGTTGTTAAACAGTCATTATACAAAGTTAATTACATAAACTTATAATTATATGTTGGCCAAAAACGTTTTTAAACCCAAACAAACTTTTTAGTGAACCCAATATATAAATTGGGCTTCCCTGGTGGCACAGTGGTTAAAAAATATGCCTGCAATTCAGGAGACTTGGGTTTTATCCCTGGATCTGGAAGAATACCTGGAGAAGGAAATGGCAACCCACTCCATTATACTTGCCTGGGAAATCCTATGGACAGAGGAGCCTGGTGGGCTATGGTCCAACAGGATGGCAAAAGTCAAACACAATTTAGTGACTGAAAGAACAACAACAAATATATACATTAGATTAAACACAAAGGTAATAAATGTTCAAAACTCATCCTTTTCTAATTATTTTACTATATTATACTATTAATATGCTCTTGATCTTATCTATGTCTAATGTAACTATATGGTGAAAATTCTGTAGAATCTCATGTTACTCTTCATCTCTTACTATCTCTGTGTGCAGTGGTGTCCCATTGGTAGCATGAAATTAACCATGGTTAAAATATTTACACCATGAAATTCAGCAAATGATAGGAATCAGAATTTTTTGGATACTCTTTGATTTTGAGAAGCATCTTTCTGCTGATCCAACTCTTACTAGATCTGTTATAAGTATTCTGTAGGTTGTAACAACATTGGGATAAATTTCTGATAAATAATTTCAAAACATACTATTTCTAGAGCTGATGAGTCTGATGGAATAATTTTTCTAAAAAATTAACTCTTCATACAAATGTTTGTTGTAAGTCTGAATTTAATGTTTCCTCTGACATTACCTGTAAATTGTGGAGGTTATACAAGAAACCAGAAATGACTTAAAAAAAAAAACATTTTATTTTATATTGGAGTATGGTTGATTAGGGGCTTCCCTGATGGCTCAGATGGCAAAGAATCTGCCTACAATGCAGGAGACTGTGGTTTGATCCCTGGGTCAGGAAGATTCCCTGGAGAAGGGGATGGCAACCCACTCCAGCATTCTTGCCTGGACAATTCTATGGACAGAGGAGCCTGGCAGGCTAGCCCTTGGGGTCACGAAGAGTCAGACATGATTGAACGTCTAATACACACACACACACACACACACACACACATGGCTGATCAACAATTTTGTGATAGTTTCAGGTGGACAGCAAAGGGACTCAGCCATGCATATTAAAAGTGACTTTGATTTGTAAATAATTAAAATGTGAAATACAAATGTATGCAAATAATATGAAAAATTGTCTTTCTGTTGTATACAATAATCTTACATTTTAATTTCCATTTCTAATACTGTGGATATGTGCTTTGCAATGGTGTGGAAGTTTTCAACTAGAGATTCTAGGCTCTGAAATCTAGCGAGTACTTCATATGCTTTATTGTAATGTACGTGTGTATGATTTTGTCTTGTAATTTGTTGACAAAAGTTATTGCCTGAGAGACAGAAATTGGAAGATCACAGATAATTTTTTATATTCTTTAGTTTTAATTCTGTGCAGATGCCACAGTTGTATTGCAAGAATGGAAAGGAAAGCCAGTTTACCTCCATGAGGAGCCCCTCCTGTCTCCTGGGGCCAGTCTGGAACTAGGTCTGGGTGCAGGCATTCCTCAGATCACTTGGCAACCCTGATCCCCCGTTTGCCCTGCCAGGTGCTGGGTCAGCTTCTTAGGGAGCATGTTGCCTGTGCTACTGTAGCCCAGGGGTAGTGGGTAGATATATTTCCATTTTCTTTCTTTTTTTTTCTATTTGCCTGCATTTTCTTCAAGAACAGAAGAAATAGTTAATAGATAATAGTTAAATAAATTTACAAGTAACAGTTAAATAACTAGGCAAAAAAAAATTATTTTTTGATGTAAATTATGTTATCAGCTCTTTTCTTGAATTTTCATTTTGCATTTGTCCTGCCAACCAAAGAATGTTGCTCACCACCCAGTTCTAGAAAGAAAAAAAAAAATCAAGTTATTAGCCACTGTAGTCGCTGACCTACAGATCGCCTTGAAAAGAATTCAGGGTGAAGCTCAGGATGAGGCACTCTGTGTTCTGAGAAAACTGGCAGAACCGGTCTCAGAAAGTTGGATATTTTTAGGAGAACATTCAATAGACCAAGATTCTTGCATCTTCCCATACTTAGAAAAGCACTAAAATTATTGACTGAGATATCTGTTCCTTGTGACTAGCGGTAATCTTCTACAAAGATCTGTGCTTGATTGCACGTACTCCTTGTTTTAAATTGATGCCTTTTAATTTTTATTTACTTTTTGTAATTAATTTTTTATTGGAGTTAGTTGATTTATGATGCTTTGTTAGTTTCTGCCATACAGCAAAGTGAATTAGTTAAAAATGCACATATATCCACTGTTTTTAAGATTCTATTCCTGTATAGTTCATTACAGAGTATTGAATAGAGTTCCCTGTACTATTCAGGAGGTTCTTACTAGTTATCTACTCTATATATCTCCATCCTAATCTCCTAATTAGCCCTCCCCTACTTTACTCTCTGGTGATTACCAGTTTGCTTTCTACATTTCTGACTCAACTTCTCTTCTGTAAACAGGTTCATTTGTACCATTTCTTTAGATTCCATATGTGTGATATCATATTTGTCTTCTAGGTCTGACTTACTCCTTTGCCAAAAATCACATGTATGTGGACTTCCTCCCCCACCCCCATCTCCCACTCCACCTAATCTGAGCAGTTCCTCAGAACTATCTGGGAGGTTTTCTCTCTGGCTATAGTCCTCAGTAAGTTCCCAGATAAAACTAAAACCCATAGCTCTCACATTATGAGTTTTCACTTCCATCAACAGTTTCTTTCTATCTGGGTTCCTGAACAGGGTGTGATGGGCAAAACAGCACAATGGGCAGTCCTTTGAAATTTATTTCATTAAATTATCTACTTGTCTTTGATTTAGTTGTTAGTTGTGTCCTATGTGTCCTTAGTCTTTCAGAACTATGGTTCACTTTAACTTTCCTGAGTGACTTAATCTGTATGAGCCTTACAGAAGCCCTTTGTAATCATTTATGTTTTAAATTGCTCTGAGCGGACAAAAGGTATCTTAGAAGGTAGTATTGCTCTAATTATAAATCCTTTAAAAATAATCAGAGACTAAGTAACAAGAATTAACTTAATTTGCTTTGGGGCCTCTTCATTAGGCAAGATGAATACTTTACACCTTAAGAGAGAAGCAGAGGGATGCCAAGCCAGCATATCAGTGTAAACCTTCTCTCTGTGACATCAACACTTCCACAGTGTTTTGGTAACACAGAATAGTATTGGATCAGGGAATGACGGGACTGCAAAGGAACTGTTTACTTTTAAAATGTATTTACTTACTTACTTGTCCTTGAGAAACTTGAGGTATCTCATTATTTCAAAGTACATTAAACCCACATTCATCATCTGAACTAAATAGAATGGAGATGCAAGTCAATCTAGAGCAAACCCAGAGCAACGCCTGATGAAACTCTGTGCTCAGAAACCTGGAACCCCACTTACAGGTTTCCTTCTTTTCTCTGTTTTATTGTCTTTTTAGAGTTCGCTTTGCCTTTCTTCATTTCTCTCCATTATCATGGAGAAGTCTGGTAAGTGTTTTCTTCTAAAAGAGAAAATAACTTAGAAGAGAAGGAGGTGGGCAGGCTGTACCTACTACAAGGGGGATTTAAGGGAGAAAAAACTATAAAAATCTACCATGAGAAGCACTCTTTGGGACTAAGATATTGTCTCAAGAAAGCCTTTATTAATTGTAGATAACGACTGATACATTGGTTTATTATAGCTACCATCATTTCAATAAGCACAAGTTCACTGTCTTAGAAAGTTGTTAGTACTTATCGTGTTAATCTTACATATCACACACAATTTGAGAAGCTTTGGTCATCCAGCGCAGTACTTAGCATATTGTAGTACAACATAAACATTCACACATTTTAATTAAATTAATTGACAGGCAAAGAAGAAAGACTAATGTGTCCTGTGGGGCAGATGGTAGACTCAGGTGTCTGTGGGATCTGGATATGAAGGCTACCCAAGGGTTAAAAGGTTTTGATGCAAGGATGAACATATTTCTCAATCACTAATTACCAAGTCACTAAAAAAAAAAGTGAAATGGATAAAAACATCCTGACTTGGAATATGTCATCTTAATTTATTGAGTTTTCAACTGCTCAGATATAGCTTAACTTAAAAAACAAAACAAAACAAAACTGGGGTCCTAGAGTCTTATAAGCTTTTAGTCAGTGCAAGAAGAATTTTTGCTTTTTTTTCTCTACTGTTCTTTCTTTTTAGATCATCAAAACTCCTAGGGATTTTGGAAGGATAAGAATAATACAGTGAATTTTGTATTTAAATTTCTCTATCTGGATGTGTCAAATTCCAGGTAACTTCAATATTACATAGCAATAAAAATTTACAAGGTCCACTGAAGAGTTCACAAATATTTCAAACATGGAGAAATTCTACTGAACCTCATCACAACGATATACTTAGCTTATTTATATATTATAATTAGCAATATTATTTAAAAAAACAACTGAAAACAACCTTTCAGAGAAACTGTAAGATGGGGAGCCAAAGCCAGAGGCCTTAAAGTAGTTTGGTTTTTGTTTTGAATCCTACCGACTTACTAAGCAAGAAGAGTTCAAATACACTCACAGAGTAGGAAGTAATAATCAGACGCAAGTGATCCACTCATATGGGGACAAAAAGTAATTTGCTTGGCATCTCCCGGATTGTTTTAATCCTCATGGTACTGGTCATATGAGACAGGGTAAGCAGCTTGAAAAGCCTGCTCAGATCGGGAGGCCCAGGTTTCTTGACAGGTGGCTGATGACTTAGAAAAGGAAACCAGAGCGATTGGACTTAATTCTTCCACTGAAAGTTGAATGTTTTCAGGAGGGTAAGGAAATTCCACATTTGACTCTGAAGATTATTTTATAAACATTTATCCTATTGGAAAGTGGTCTTGTTTTTCAGTTGAAAGATAACCTCAGCTACTAAGTTGTTCACTCCTTTTTTCCCTAAATGTTTTTTAAAATGGCACATTGTCAGGTGGCACAATGTGTGTAACTTCTAAGCCGACCCTGCTTTTCATTTATTGCAGAGAGAGTTGTTGGTTACTTTAAGGTGTGGAAGCTCACAGCTGGAGGTGTGCTGGGCTTATACTAGTCAAGAGAGACTGCCTAGGTCCCTCCTTTGAATGTTTTTCATATGCAAAGTGAAGTGAAAGTCACTCAGTCCTATCCAACTCTTTGTGACCCCATGGACTGTACAGTCCATGGAATTCTCCAGGCCAGAATACTGGAGTGGGTAGCCTTTCCGTTCTCCAGGGGATCTTCCCAACCCAGGGATTGAACACAGGTCTCCCGCGTTGCTGGTGGTTTCTCTACCAGCTGAGCCACAAGGGAAGCCCATATACAAAGGTCAGGGTCAAATGCCTGTGCCCAGTTGGTGGAGAGAGACGAGTGTCTTCACTTCTTGGCTTTCTAAAAAATTTGTTTAAAATTCATGCAGGAAAAAATAAATAAATAAAATTCATGCAGGAAGTGGCAGGGGCAGAAGACAGGAGAGGAGGAAAGGAGTAGACAGTGAGGGAAGACCATTGATGAAGAGGAAAACAGGCATTGAGCAGAACAGGGGCTAAGGAGAAGAACTGAGGGGGCAGGGGGCAACTTCACTTGTGATACTCACTGGTTAGAAAAAGCAGTGTGGTTGCTAAGATGCATTGCTCTTTGTAGAGTATATCTTACTGGCTATGTAAGACATACTGGTTTTTTTTTTTTTTAAGATAATTGAGTTGCAAATCTAGAGTGCAGCAGAGCACTAACTGGAAAGGAATAGTGCCTCCTCAGAAAGAGAAATTCAACTAATCTTTCTGTTCTTACAGGCATTGATTTGAAGAAGTTGTGGAGACTTTCTCATCATAGTCACCTGAGGTGCAACTGCATATTCTAGTGTAATAGTGCAATAGTGTGAGGCTGGGCATATATAAAGGATGATGTTAACAATGTTAGGCCAACGCAACTCTGAAGATTGTTTTGAAGAAGGACAGAAAAATCACATCTGTTAACTATTTAGTGTGAATCAAGCATTGGCCTAGGAACTTTACATAGGTCATGTCTTTATGATTTTTAATTTAGGTAATATATTGGGCTTCCCAGGAGGCTCAGCGGTAAAGAATCCACCTGCTAATGCAGGAAGCACAAGAGACTCGAGTTTGATCCCTGGGTCAGGAAGATGTCCTGGAGAGGGAAATAACAACCCACTCCAGTATTCTTGTCTGGGAAATCCCATGGGCAGAGGAGCCTGCTGGGCTACAGTCACATGAGATCACAAAGGGTTGAACAGGATTGAGCATACAAGCACAATTGGTGAAAACACAAAGTGGCCTTTGAGATATGTGCAAGCTGTCTTACCTGTATCTTAACTTTTTTAAGGAAAAATTTTGAAAATTTAAAGCCATTTAATTAATAGCTAATTAATTAATATTGTAAGGACATCTAACATGAGATCTATCATCTTAACAAGTTTTTGAAAGCACAATATAGTATTTCAACTGTAGGTCTAATGTGCAGCAACTCTAGCACTTATTCCTCTAGTATAATTGAAACTAGGTCCCTGTCAAAAAGCAACTCCTGACACTGCTCTCACCTCACCCTGCCCTTGGCAACCAGCATCTTAGTATCTGTTTCTATGAGTTTGACTATTTCAGGGACCTCACATAAGTGGACTCCTGCGGCTGGCTTATTTCATGTAGCATGATACTCTCCAAGGTCTTCTGTATTGTTGCACATTGCAGGATTTCCTCCTTTTTAAGGCTGAATAATATTACATTATGTGTATATATCACTTTTCCTTTATCCGTTCATCTGATGATGGGCACTTGATTTGTTTTTTATTTTGATTATTGTGAATAATGCTATAGTGAACACAGGAGTACATATATGTTTTCAAAGTCATAATTTCAATTCTTTTGGATATAGACCCAGAAGAAGGATTGCTGAATCATATAGTAATTGTATTTTTAATTTTTGAGGAACCTCTGTCCTGTTTTCCATACTGGCTGTACCGTTTTACTTTCTTACCAATAGTGTACAAATGTTCCCAATTCTTCACATCTTTACTGATGCTTACCTTTTGTTTGTTTGTTTTCATAAAAACGGATCTAAAAGGAATGAAGTGGTATCTCATTGTGGTTTTGATTTGCATGATTAAAGCACAATTTGCATGATTAGTGATGTTAAGCATCTTTCCCTCTACCTATTGGCCATTTGTATGTCTTCTTTGGAGAAATGTCTATTCAAGTTGTTCTTTGCCCATTTTAAAAATCAAATTATTTAATTTCTTTTGTTTTAAGTTGTAGAAATTCCTTATATATTTTAGATATTAATAACATGTCTGATACTTGGTTTGCAAACATTTTCTGCTATTCTGTAGGTTGTCTCTTCACTCTTGATTTGTTTCCTTTATTCTGCAAAGCTTCTTTTGTTTGATATAGTCCCACGTGTCTAATTCTTGCTTTTATTGTTTGTACTTTTGCTATCATATCTAAGAAACCATTGCCAAGCCTAACATCATGAAGTTTTTCCTCTGTATTTTTCTTGTGGGAGTTTTATAGTTTCAGGTGTTATATTTAAATTTTTACTATATTTTTGGGTTGATTTTTGTATATGCTGTAAGAGTCTAATTTCATTCATTTGTATGTGGTTAGCCACTTTTCCCAATATCATTTATTGAAGACTATCCTTTCCCCATTGTATATTCTTGGAACCCTTGTCAAGGATCATTTGACCGTATATACATGGGTTAATTTCTTTGTTCTTTTCCATTGATCTGTAAGTCTGTTTCTATGCCAGTACTGCACTGTTTTAATTACTGTAGCATTGGAATATATTTTGAAGTCAGGAAGTGGGTGCCTCCAGTTTTGTTCCTGTTGATCAAGATTGCTTTTTATATTCAGGATTTTTTGATTCAATATAAAATTTATGATTTTTTTCTTTTTTTGCAAAAAATGCCTTGAGATATTGATAGGGATTACATTGAATCTATAATATATGAACGATATTAAGTCTTCTCATTTATGAACATGGCATGTCTTTCCATTTATTTGTGTCTTCTTTCATCAGTGATTTGTAGTTTTAAGCGTGTAAATCTTTCATCTTTTTGGTTAAATTTGCTGCTGCTACTCAGTGGATTCAGTCATGTCCAACTCTGTGATCCCATGGATTATAGCCCGCCAGGCTCCTCTGTCCGTGGAATTTTCCCTCCAAGAACACTGGAGTGAGTTACCATGCCCTCCTCCAGAGAATCTTCCTCCCATGTCTCCTGCATTGTAGGCAGATTATTTACCACTGAGGAAACCCCTTTGGTTAAGTATTTCATTCTTTTTGTTGCTATAGTAAGTGGGATTTTTCCCCCTTAATTTTGGATAGTTTATTATTGTGTGTGCTTAGTTGTTCAGTTGTGTTTGACTCTTTGTGACCCCTGTACTCTAGCTTGCCAGGCTCCTGCATCCATGGGGCTTCTCCAGGCAAGAATAGTGGAATGGGTTGCCATCCGTTCCTCCAGGAGTTTATTATTAGTGTATGGAAATACAGCTGGTATTTTATGCTGATTTGTGTATTCTGTAACTTTACTGAATTATATTAGTTCTGATCAATTTTTGGTAGCATCTTTAGGGTTGTCTATATATGAGATCATGTCATCCATAAACAGAGGTAATTTTATTCTTCCTTCCTGATGTAGATCCCCTTTATTTTTTTTCCTTGCCTAAGTGCTCTACCTAGGACTTCCAGTTCTATGCTGAATAGAAATGACAGGAGTGGGCATTTATACCTTGTTCCTAATCTTAGAAGAAAAGTTTTCAGTTTTTTGCTGTTGGCTATAATGTTTCCCGTTTTTGGGTATTGCAAATAAACTTGCTATAAACATTCATTTGCAGAGTTTTATGTGAACATAGATTTTATTTTTTTAGGGTAAATGTCAGGAGTACAATTGCTGGGTCATGTGGTAGTTACATGTTTAGTTTTTTGAGAAACTGACAGTTTTCCATCCCATCCCATCGGCAGTGTATGTGTTATCCAGCTTCTCTACTTCCTCACCAGGTTTTTGGCATTGTTTTTTATTGTAGCCTTTCTGATAGGTGTGTAGTGACATGTCATTGTGCTTTTAATTGGCTCTAATGGCTGACTGATGGTGTTAAATATTTTTTCATGTGTCTATTTGACTTCTGTATATCCTCTTTGTTAAAATGTCTCTTCATATTTTTGTCAGTTTTCTAAATAGATTTTTTTAAATGTTGAGTTTTACGATTTCTTAATATATTCTAGATATAAATTCTCTGTCAGGATTTCCTTCTACTCTATAGTTTGTTTTTCCTTCATCTTCTTCAAGAGTTTTTTCACAGTGCAAATCTCAAACTGATTTATTTCATTACAGATAGTTTGTTATCTTCAAATAAGTGAATGAATGTCACACATACTGATAGAAATTCCCTTATAGTAAATGCTACATAAATTTGTTTATAAAGAAATGTAATGCTTGTTATCATAAAAGTGCTTGCTTGTATAGAAATATATTAATACTAATCACAGTTTTTCTTATGTAAGAAATTGGTAGAAGTTGATGGATTATTAGAGTAGCTACTTTGACCAGTTTAGGAGTCCAAGCACAATGGAAGATGAAGGCAGTTTCCCAAGATTCGGTGACTTTGTACTGTATCAGTTTAGCTAACTGGAACCTCATCTTAGAAATCTCTTTCCTGTGCTGTACTGGGTTAGAGGCGGACAGGAGAAATTTGTTCAAGGTTTGGACAGTGAAAGTGAAATGACTGTGTTACCAAAATGCAGTCCTGCTGCTCATTGGTAGAAAGCCAGTACTTGGGAGACAAGGTTGGTGGAAAGGAAAGTTTGCTTTATCTTGGAGACAGCAACTAGAAGAGAGGGTGGACCCATGTCCAAAGGCTGACTCTTCACTGACGATTATTGGGCAAGAGTTTTTAAAGGGGCATTTCAGGGGTGTATAGGTGGAGGGAGGTGGCTACTTGTAGAAATAGCACAGTCAGCTTTGATAGTTAGTCATCTTGAAATTGGTCATTGCATGTCTGATCAGCTTCATTTTGATCATTTGAAGTACAGTTGATCCTCATTTCCAAGTTGGTTTTTTCCCATTTCCTTGAGGGCTTCCCTGGTGGCTCAGAGGTTAAAGCGTCTGTCTCCAATGCGGGAGACCTGGGTTCGATCCCTGGGTCAGGAAGATCCCCTGGAGAAGGAAATGGCAACCCAATCCAGTACTCTTGCCTGGAGAATCCCCTGGACGGAGGAGCCTGGTAGGCTACAGTCCACGGGGTTGCAAAGAGTCGGACACGACTGAGTGACTTCACCTTCACCTTCATTTCCTTGAGGCCCATTCTTGGAATCACGGCAGCTTATGTCATGGCTGTAGTCTGGTCATCATGTAGTTATCTTCTTCCACCTGGTGGGGGGTTTCAGTATCTGCAAAGGATATGGCTTAGAGTATTATCTATAGCCCTTGAAAGTGAAAGTGAAATCGCTCAGTCCTGTCCGACTCTTTGCAACCCTGTGGACTGTAGCTCACCAGGCTCCTCCATCCATGGGATTCTCCAGGCAAGAATACTAGAGCGGGTTGCCATTTCCTGCTCTAGGGGATCTTCCCGACCCAGGGATCGAACCTGGGTCTCCCGCATTGCAGGCAGACACTTTACCCTCTGAGCCACCAGGGAAGCCTAGGAACTAAAGGTCTTTGACTTGTTTAAGGGCTAAACTATTTAGTCTTATTTGACTGCTTTTCTTTGCTTCTACATTCTCTCATCTCTCTGATTAAATTTATTCTAGACAGAAGGCAGGCTGAGGACATTGGAGATGGGGGTCTCTCCTGGGAACGTCACACAGTGCTCTGCTCTGTTTTAGCCATGTCCTCACTCAGAAGGTGGGTGTAGGTTTTGGTGTGTCACAGCTCATGCTGGTTGTCCCAGACTTGCAGACTAACCTGCTTTGCTGTGCAGCAGAGCTGATTCTGCAGCACCTCCAGAGTTTTCCATATCTCCCATAGCTACTTGAAGTCATGGTGCCCATGTGTGATCAGCTGTATGGATACTGCTGGCCTGTTTGCAAGCCACTCCCATCATTAAAGTTGGAGCCTAGGAGGCTGCAAGAGAGAAGTGTATTCTCGTCCTTCTTTGTGGATTCCAGCCCCTTCTTCTTTCTCCGACTTCAGGTTCCATCCTTCCTTCTGGAATACCTGCCCTGCTGGCTTTCCACTTGTTACAGACACAGCAGCAGCAGCCCTGCATAGGCTATTAAATGAGTTTCTCTGGATTATGAAAGGTCAAGTCTCCGTAGCAAATTCCTTTACCTGTATCATTCCTGGTGGTTCTGCTTCTCTGGTCAAAGTTAACTGATACAAATGATCATTTCTTTGTGTTGCTTAGAGTGAATGTAGAATTCTAATGAATTTCTGTCTCTAGTCAAATCATCTGTTCAGTCTTTTCATAATCTCACTTCCAAGGGCACACAGGAATAGTTTTGGACTTTTGTAGAGCAGAATCAAAATATCTGTGAAAACTTAATCTGCAGCAGTAATCTTTTTTGTTTTCTTTCTTTATCCTTCACTGGCCATGACCTGTTTTTAACACTGGAATCAGGAGAAGCACATGAAGTCACTTTGTAGACGCTGAGCTGACCCAGAACCAAACCCTGTAATGCCCACATTGAAAAATGGTCCTAATTGATTTAAAAGGTGCTTAGCTTTTTAACTTCCATGGAGAAGCAGCTCCTGCTGAATTCTTGGCTGTGCCATTCCACATCGAGAAGCAAGGAGAAGCTTCCTTCAACAAGAAAGAACCGCTGGTTTTTCCATGATATAGAAGGAGAAGGAAGGCAAATAAAAGACCTTGATCTCTTTCCATGCTCAGGCTATTAGATCATAGTGTTCTACTAGTTTGCTGTAAAGTTTTATTTTATTGAATGCTTCTGATGGTAATATAAACCATATGAGTGAAAGTGGGTGGTTTAAATGTCAGAGTTAAAAAATAGAATATTTTAATATGTGCAGCTGTAAGGATTTTCAACATTTTAATATTTGGATCTTGAGAGGTTTTTTTTTGGGGGGGGGCAGCACTTTGCAACTTTAAGGCACAAATGATATGCCAACCATGAAAGTCAGCTCTAGCCTCTATGCCTAAAACCTAAAAGAAATAGTGCATGTTCCTTTTGGTTCTGTTCCTTTTGATTTGACCTCTCTGGGCATTCATTTTGAAATAGTTTATTGCTACAAGACTGATAATCTTAAGACAAGTGAAGACTGTTTAGGATGTTTGACTAGATTTTCTAGGATGTTTGGTAATGGATGTAGGTGTAGTTAAGAAAAAATGTGATTGGAGGCAATGAAGATTTTTATAGAAAAAAATGAAAAAAATGTTTTCTGAAAATTTCATTCCAAACGAAGGTTATCTTAGAAACCCCAAAAGAAAGTTATGATCCTTGTCTGTTAGAATATGCTTTAGATGTAAAATAGACTTTAGACTACAGTCTGATGGTGTAAGAGGGATGGAAAATGAGAGGAATATATTTCTGAATCATGAGACTTTTTTAATAGGTAAGTTCCTTAAATCAGTGAAGGTTTGGAAAACATCTTCTGAAGCAATCATTTTTGTTTTAATAAAAAATGTATTTTCTATCATCCTTGGGAGCTACATTCAGCTTTTTCAGACTTTGATTATGTAATCTCCCCACTTAAAAGGGGTATGAGGAATGCTAATCTTGCAACAGTAATGGCCTTGTTTCTTTTCCAAATGATAAGAGATGGCTCCTGTTTGATCTGACCCTGGCTGTACCCAGACCTATAGTCTTCAGTCTCCACCTCATTCTCTCTGTGTTATCTTGTAGAGTCTGTATTCCTGGTACAGACCAAACTTTTGGCTCCCAAGGGATTTTGCACTTGGCTTCTTCTTCCTGGAATGCTCTTTCCCCAGGTCCTTGCATTGCTTCTTCTCTCACCACCTTCAGTCTCTGCTCAAACGTCACTTCATCCCAGAGGCCTTCCCTGACCACGTGATCTGAAATAGCAGGCACTCCTCCATGGGCCGTCCTTACTCTCAGACTCTCCTACCCTCTTTGCCTTGGTAGCACGCACTGTTATCTGGCATCGTGTATTTGTTGCTGGCTTTTGTGTCTCCTCACTACTGTGTGAACTCTGTGAGGTTTATCTTAAGCACCTGGAACACTGCCTGATATGCAACATAGATAAGAGCTTGGTAAATTAATTGTTTAAATCATGTTTGCGAATGCCCAAATTCTTCAGGTACATGTTTGGGTAGGTAAATATTCAGGTAATGATTTAGGTAGGGCTACACAAAAGCAGAGACATTACTTGGCCAGCAAAGGTCTGTCTAGTCAAGGCTATGGTTTTTCCAGTGGTCATGTGTGGATGTCAGAGTTGGACTGTGAAGAAAGCTGAGTGCCAAAGAATTGATGCGTTTGAACTGTGGTGTTGGAGAAGACTCTTGAGAGTCCCTTGGACTGCAAGGAGATCCAACCAGTCCATTCTAGAGGAGATGGGTCCTGGGTGTTCTTTGGAAGGAATGATGCTAAAGCTGAAACTCCAGTACTTTGGCCACCTCATGCGAAGAGCTGACTCATTGGAAAAGACTCTGATGCTGGGAGGGATTGGGGGCAGGAGGAGGAGGGGACGACAGAGGATGAGATGGCTGGATGGCATCACTGACTCGATGGACATGAGTCTGAGTGAACTCTGGGAGTTGGTGATGGACAGGGAGGCCTGGAGTGCTGCAATTCATGGGGTCACAAAGAGTCGGACATGCCTGAGTGACTGAACTGAACTGAACTGAACACCCTTACAGGGCTTTCCATGTGGCTCAGCAGTAAAGAATCTGCCTACCAATGCAGGATATCCCTGGGTTGCGAAGATCCCTGGAGAAGAGAATGGCAACCCACTCCAGAATTCTTGCCTGAAGAATCTAATGGAGAGAAGAGCCTGGTAGGCTACAGTCCGTGTGGTCACAGAGTCGGACATCACTTAGCGACTAAACAATGGCAACAACACCCTTAGGGGGAAAAGTCTGCTGGACTTATTTCTTGGCTTTTGTATCTTTTTCCCTTCCTCTATCAATGACAAAAGTTGGAGCAGACCAGGAATTTGCTGGACACACAGAGAGTTGCAGTGGGTCCTACTTACTGGAGGTGAAGGGGCAGCTCTGATCCTGAAAGGGCTCTGATGGCTCTGCTGTAACCTGCTAAGACTGTGACCCTCTGTGGGGAATGAGATCTTTAGCACTTCTAAATCATGAGCTTCTTTTGTGGCAGACTGAAGCATGGTTGAGGGGGTACTTGCTGTAAACTGGACACAATTCTGGCAAACCTCAGAATTACACAGAATTCTCTCCACACCCTGCTCATGAAGACCCAAATTCCTCCATGCCAGTGTCCTGCTATCTGTAATGAAAGGCCATTTGTTTTTTTCCAGTTAATGAGTTAGACAATGAAATATCATTTCTGGTTGGATTAAATGGAGTATGTGTGTGTGTGTGTATGCTAAGTCACTTTAGTCTCGTCTAACTCTTTGCGACTCCACAGATTATGGTAGCTCGCCAGGCTCCTCTGTCCATGAGATTCTCCAGGCAAGAATACTGGAGGGAAATGCCATGCCCTCGCCTCCTCCAGGGGATCTTCCCGACCCAGGGATCGAACCTAAGTCTCACGTCTCATGCATTGGCAGGTGGGTTCTTTACCACTATGACCACCTGAGAAGCCCTCATGGAGTATAAGGACCTGAAAATACTTTCTCGAGGTGCTATGCTTAAGTGGGAGAGACTTCCTCTTCCCCACAGCTGTGCAAGAATTTGTCTGACCTTTCCCCAGGTTTCTGGGAAGGAGCTTCTAAACCATTCAAGTTTCCAGAGTGATAGGAGTGATTTTGTTGTTCATGGGGACTCCCTGGGACCATACGTGAGTTTATGTTAAGGAGGAGTTGACTCACGGTGGGCCTCCAGATAGCTTTAGAATGCAGCTGGTCCTGCTGGGAAGACTAGTCTTATGATTAAAGAGTTGGGACTTGGAGCCAGATGATTTTTGTTTCTAAGCCAGGCTTGCTGGTAATGATGCTGTGGCACTGGCTTTTGAGAAAAGGACATTATTGTGAGGTCAAGCAGCAAAGAGACAGCAAGTAGGGTTCAAGCTTTTAGGGTTAGTGGAGGAGGGTCGGTGTGCAGAAGCCCTGTTGCGTGGTTTGGATTGGAGCACTGTATTACTTGGCCACTGATGCTAAGGTGTGATGATGGGGTGTCATACTGGATCTTCCTGGACAATAGATCGTTCACTTCCGAAAGGTGTTCAGGTTGCAGCCATGTTCCTGTCCTTTAGTTCCCTGTTGGGGGTTGGGGGGTAGGGTTGAGGGCAGAGAAACTTTGGTTCTGGGTGTTATCTGAGGTCACAATTTTCTCCTCAGAGCATGCCTCAGCTGCATGACTTGTGGTTTTATTCTGTTGTCTCTGAAAAACACCTTGGTGTCTTGTTAGAAACAGCATGGGCCCAGTTTGAGTCGTTCTGCAGTTACAGTATCTAGGAAGGCCCTAACTTCCAACGTCTGGGAAGGGAAAGGGGAGCTGAAGTGGTCAGTGATGGAATCAGTTAGCTTCGCCATTGAAACCCTGGTTGAACTTGGTTGTGACTTCCTGGTCGGCAGTTCTACATCAGTGTGCTGAGGGGCTGATGTGTCCTGAACACATGGAAGGCTCCTGCTTAGGACCCTTTCAGACGTGGCTCCATGGGTCTTTTTTTTTTTTTTTTTTCTATCAGTTTTGGTTCATATCTTTTATATTAAAACTGTAATTGTAAAAGAGTATCACGCTTGGAGTGGGAGGTAGGAGGGAGGTTCAAGAGGGAGGGGACATACATATACCCTTGTTGTTATATGGTAGAAACCAATACTATATTGTAAAGCAATTATACTCTTAATTAAAAATAAATACATTAATTAAAAAAAACAAGTATTATGTGTTCCTGAATTCTATGAGTCGTTCTTACAAATTGTTGAATCTAAGGGAGTCGTGGGAACCCCTGAATTTGTGGCCGGGAGGTCAGATGTGCAGGTGGTCTGGTGTCTGAAGTGAGGGAGTCTTGGGCAGGGCTGTGTCAGGTAGCTGGTGTCTGAATGGCATTGCATCCAGGAACTCTGCCAAACATACATACCTTGAAAAGAAAGAAACCCATTTTCTTAAAATTGACAGGTCAGTTATAGTTATACCTATATTATATTTGGTGTTGATCTGTTAATTTTTTTTCTTTGCGGACTCACATTTTCTGGGATTTGCTTCCTTCTATGGCCTCTGTCTTCCTGCCCTGTTTCCCCACCCTTTCTTTGACAGCAGTGACTGTGGCCTCCTCCTGACCAGCGCCATGCAGCCTGGTCCTTCCCTACAGCTTCCTTGGAGCTGGGGTGGGAGGTGGGGTGGAGGGGGTATATTTTGCCTTTGCCTCAGGGCACCGTCTCCTCTCGGCACTCTTGTTTGCACCGGTGCCTGTGAATCACATCCTTTGGTTCTTTAGAGACATGAAGTGATGCTGATTTGTTGATTTATTCCTCGTACTGGAGGGAGTGCAGAAGAAAAGCAACCAAAGTGATGAAGGGCCTAAGGGACAGGCCTTAGAGGAAAAATGAGAAGATCCAGATGTTGTTGTTTATTGGCTGAATGATCTAAGGAGACTATGGGAAGCACTTAGAAGCATTTGAGAGCTGTAATGAAGGCAGGAGATGAGAAGAAAAATGAGTGCTGAGGGAGGAAGACAGGAGAATGGGCTCTGGAAAGTCACCAGGGAAGTGTGGGAGAAGCCATCACTCGAGACACCAAAAACAGAAGATGAGGGGTACATTTAGTTTTTCTTTCCCCTGTTTATGCTTTTTACTGGAGAAGAATGTATGTTATGTTATGTTATTGCTGAGAAACCTGGATTTTTTCTGGTAAACATAGCAACCATATGCAGCTTTTCCTTAAGTTTTAAGACCTGAGCGTTACAGTTCTGAGTATCACCTGTCTTGAATTATTGGGTTGCTTAGGGCAGATCTCTGGGCCCCGTCTCAGATCTATTGGCTTAGAATATCTTGGGATGGGATCAGGGAATCAGCAATTGTAACCAACACACTGGTGATTCAGAATCCCGGGAACCACTGCAACTCAGTGGGGCCTATGTTTAATGAGGTTGAGATGCCAAAATCTGCCTGGCATAACAGAGAAAGGAATCCAGAAGCTCACTGAAGTGGGAACGTTGAGGTCCGTTCATCACATCGTCTGCACACACCTTTATGGTACCCCCTATCCTGCATACCCTGAGAGGGCCAAATGCTTCTCTCTGCACTGAGGCATTGAGAAATACGTAAATAGGAAAGTGCCTGCAAGGTTGGGAAGCTCTGTGGCACTTCTTTGCTGTTGGCCAGGTGTGATGTGGGAGATGCTACCACTGCGGTGCGCTTTCTGACTCCAGTGGGGTGAGGGGATGCTGGAGTTCCAGAGGCCGGGTGGCAGAGCTTAGCAGCCAAAGTCCACGTGAGAGCATTGACATGGCAGGCACGAGGATGTGGCGAGAACTGGAATGTTGTGACCCACAGGAATGGTGACATGAAGTGGGCAGGCAGCCCTCTTAAATCTTACTTGACCTATCTGTATAACCGGGAAAATTCCAGGTTCAGGGCCCCAAACTAGACTTGAGTCACCACAATGGAGAGCCAACACCTCATGCAGTTTCCATGCCCTAGCAGTTCATTAAGGTATGGCTCTTTGACTGAAATAGAGTTGGGGTCCTCTTGAGGATGGTATATTCTTGAGTTGAAGTCTCTTCCAAAAATATACCTGCTTTTATTTTCTTCTAAATCAGAGGTGTTTTTCCAAGAGGAAAATTAAAGTGATGGGCTTTATCTGGAGCTCTAGTCTGTGAGAGTGTGGATTCAGTTCATTTCAGTTGCTCAGTCGTATCTGACTCTTTGCGCCCCCATGAACCACAGCATGCCAGGCCTCTGTGTCCATCACCAATTCCCAGAGTTCACCCAAACTCATGTCCGTTGAGTCGGTGATGCCATTCAACCATCTCATCTCTGTTGTCGCTTTCTTCTCCTGCCCTCAATCTTTCCCAGCATCAGGGTCTTTTCAAATGAGGCAGCTCTTTGAATCAGGTGGCCAAAGTATTGGAGTTTTAGCTTCAACATTAGTCCTTCTAATGAACAACCAGGACTGATCTCCTTTAGGATGGACTGGCTCGATCTCCTTGCAGTCCAAGGGACTCTCAAGAGACTTCTCCAACACCACAGTTCAAAAGCATCAATTCTTTGGCACTCAGCTTTCTTTATAGTCCAACTCTCACATCTATACATAACTACTAGAAAAACAGCCTTGATTAGAAGGAACTTTGTTGACAGAGTAATGTCTCTGCTTTTTAATATGCTATCTAGGTTGGTCATAACTTTTCTTCCAAGAAGTAAGCGTCTTCTAATTTCATGGCTGTAGTCACCATCTGCAGTGATTTTGGAGCCCCCAAATATAAAGCCACTGTTTGCACTGTTTCCCCATCTATTTCCCATGAAGTGATGGGACCGGATGCCATGATCTTAGTTTGCTGAATATTGAGCTTTAAAGCCAACTTTTTCACTCTCCTCTTTCACTTTAATCAAGAGGCTCTTTAGTTCTTCACTTTCTGCCATAAGGGTGGTATCATCTGCGTATCTGAGGTTATTGATATTACTCCTGGTAATTTTCATTCCAGCTTGTGTTTCTTCCAGTCCAGCGTTTCTCATGATGTACTCTGCATAGAAGTTAAATAAGCAGGGTGACAATATATAGCCTTGACGTACTCCTTTTCCTATTTGGAACCAGTCTGTTGTTCCATGTCCAGGTCTAACTGTTGCTTCCTGAGCTGCATACAGATTTCTCAAGAGGCAGGTTAGGTGGTCTGGTATTCCCATGTCTTTCAGAATTTTCCACAGTTTATTGTGATCCACACAGTCAAAGGCTTTGGCATAGTCAATAAAGCAGAAATAGATGTTTTTCTGGAACTCTCTTGCTTTTTCCATGATCCAGCAGATGTTGGCACTTTGATCTCTGGTTCTTCTGCCTTTTCTAAAACCAGCTTGAACATCTGGAAGTTCACAGTTCACATATTGCTGAAGCCTGGCTTGGAGAATTTTGAGCATTACTTTACTAACATGTGAGACGAGTGCAATTGTGCAATAATTTGAGCATTCTTTGGTCATTCATGTATGACTTAAACCAAATCCCTTATGATTATACAGTGGAAGTGACAAATAGATTTAAGGGACTATATTTGATAGAGTGCCTGATGAACTATGGACGGAGATTCATAACATTGTATAGGAGACAGGGATCAAGACCATCCCCAAGAAAAAGAAATGCAAAAAAGCAAAATGGCTGTCTGAGGAGACCTTACAAATAGCTGTGAAAAGAAGAGAAGTGAAAGGCAAAGGAGAAAAGGAAAGATATACCCATTTGAATGCAGAGTTCCAAAGAATCACAAGGAGAGATAAGAAAGCCTTCCTCAGCGATCAATGCAAAGAAATAGAGGAAAACAATAGAATTGGAAAGACTAGAGATCTCTTCAAGAAAATTAGATATACCAAGGGAACATTTCATGCAAAGATGGGCTCAATAAAGGAAAGAAATGGTATGGACTTAACAGAAGCAGAAGACTGTACCTTCAGTTCAGTCATTCAGTCGTGTCCAACTCTTTGCAACCCCATGAATTGCAGCATGCCAGGCCTCCCTGTCCATCACCAACTCCCGGAGTTCACTCAGACTCACGTCCATCAAGTCAGTGATGCCATCCAGCCATCTCATCCTCTGTCGTCCCCTTCTTCTCCTGCCCCCAATCCCTCCCAGCTTCAAAGTCTTTTCCAATGAGTCAACTCTTCGCTTGAGGTGGCCAAAGTACTGGAGTTTCAGCTTCAGCATCTTTCTCTCCAAGGAAATCCCAGGGCTGATCTCCTTCAGAATGGACTGGTTGGATCTCCTTGCAGTCCAAGGGACTCTCAAGAGTCTTCTCCAACACCACAGTTCAAAAGCATCAATTCTTTGGCACTCAGCTTTCTTCACAGTCCAACTCTCACATCCATACATGACTACTGGAAAAACCATAGCCTTGACTAGACGGACCTTTGTTGGCAAAGTAATGTCTCTGCTTTTCAATATGCTATCTAGGTTGGTTATAACTTTCCTTCCAAGGAGTGTCTTTCAATTTCATGGCTGTAGTCACCATCTGCAGTGATTTTGGAGCCCAGAAAAATAAAGTCTGACATTGTTTCCACTGTTTCCCCATCTATTTCCCATGAAGTGATGGGACCAGATGCCATGATCTTCGTTTTCTGAATGTTGAGCTTTAAGCCAACTTTTTCACTCTCCACTTTCACTTTCATCAAGAGGCTTTTTAGTTCCTCTTCACTTTCTGCCATAAGGGTGGTGTCATCTGCATATCTGAGGTTATTGATATTTCTCCTGGCAATCTTGATTCCAGCTTGTGCTTCTTCCAGCCCAGCGTTTCTCATGATGTACTCTGCATATAAGTTAAATAAGCAGGGTGACAATATACAGCCTTGACGTACTCCTTTTCCTATTTGAAACCAGTCGGTTGTTCCGTGTACAGTTCTAACCGTTGCTTCCTGACCTGCCTAACTGGGGGGCAAAACCAATGCATCTTTTTCCCCCCTCCTCACCACTCCTCCTGTGACTGCCCGCTGCCACACTGTCTGACCCTGTGGTCTTGCCTGGGAACTGGTACGAGGAACTGGTGCTGTGTGCTGCATGTGCCCCCTCTCTTTTCTGGGCAGTTTTACAAGGAGGCAGAGGAGTTCAGACCGAGAAGGGGCTGTTTGCATTTTATCTGCCAAAGTCTGGAAAGCTTTCAGCCAGGCAGACGTGATTATTAAGATTTTTTTAGGAAAAAAGTTTTATTTCCTACTGCTTGGCCTAGTTTTAAATTAGAAATGAAAGTTATCAAATAAACTTAGAGATTATTTGAGTAGAAAGGAAAAGATGGTTTTTTCCAACTTCCAGCTTAATGTCAGTTTATTTGTTCATTCATATGGCAGAAAGTGAAGAGGAACTAAAAAGCCTCTTGATGAAAGTGAAAGTGGAGAGTGAAAAAGTTGGCTTAAAGCTCAACATTCAGAAAACGAAGATCATGGCATCTGGTCCCATCACTTCATGGGAAATAGATGGGGAAACAGTGGAAACAATGTCAGACTTTATTTTTTTGCGCTCCAAAATCACTGCAGATGGTGACTACAGCCATGAAATTGAAAGACACTCCTTGGAAGGAAAGTTATAACCAACCTAGATAGCATATTGAAAAGCAGAGACATTACTTTGCCAACAAAGGTCCGTCTAGTCAAGGCTATGGTTTTTCCAGTAGTCATGTATGGATGTAAGAGTTTGACTGTGAAGAAGGCTGATCACCGAAGAACTGATGCTTTTGAACTGTGGTGTTGGAGAAGACTCTTGAGAATCCCTTGGACTGCAAGGAGATCCAACCAGTCCATTCTGAAGGAGATTAGCCCTGGGATTTCCTTGGAGAGAAAGATGCTGAAGCTGAAACTCCAGTACTTTGGCCACCTCACGTGAAGAGTTGACTCACTGGAAAAGACTCTGATGCTGGGAGGGATTGGGGGCAGGAAGAGAAGGGGACAACAGAGGATGAGATGGCTGGATGGCATCACTGACTTGATGGACATGAGTTTGAGTGAACTCCAGGAGTTGGTGATGGACAGGGAGGCCTGGCGTGCTGCGATTCATGGGGTCACAAAGAGTTGGATACTACTGAGCAACTGAACTGAACTGAAACCTTCATTTAGAATCTATTGTGTTCCAACTGAGATGGATACAATGACAAAAACTTTAATTTCTAACAATGAATGAAAAATTGTCATAACACTTGAGGGATATAGTAAATGAGTTTTTAAAAACTGATTAAATGCTGTAATGGAAGTACGTTCATGGTAACATAAAACCTGAGATTGTTCTCTGCAGATGCTATTTAAGGCAGGCTGTTTTCAGGCTTCTGTGTGAACATTCCTGCTTATCCCACCACTGATTTTAGTTTTAGATATTACATTTTTCTTTGAGCTAAAGTCTGCCCCCTAGTAATTGGAAGTCCCCGTGGCAAATTATGAGCACTTGAACCACCTCAGTTGGCACCCAGGTATTTCCATGTGGCCAAGGAGGCCCAGAGTTGCCACATCTTTTAAGATTTGAAGAAAAGTTGGAAATTTTTATATGAAATCACCTGTTTTATTGTGTGATAGCATGTACCAGGGATAGACACTGGGGATAAAGCTGTAAATATGCCAAAGAGCCTTTCCCCTGAAAAACTTGGTTTCATACCTGTCTGTCATCTTTCTGTAGGCTGAGCATTACCTGTTCCTCAAACCTACCTCCCTGAGACATCACTTTGAGACTCCCTCCCCCAGAATCCTTAGCTGTCCTGTGAAGGTGCTCCAGCATTTAAGTAACACCCTGAGGGGCTGCTGCCCCATGTTGAATATCACCCCCTTCCCTGTCCCAGCCACAGAGAGAATGCCTCGATCTTCCTTATCTCGGTACCTGGTAGGTTCTCCTACTGCTGGGATTCTCATACTATGAATTACTTTTCTCTCTTTCTCCTACTATACTATTAACCCCTTGGTGGTAGGTGTCATGTCTTCTGTTTGTTCCTCTGGGCCCTACATTATATCCAGCAACTAGCAGGTATTCAGTAAATATCTGTTAGAGTGCACTGAAATGAAAAATACTGACTTAGGCAGTTCCCTGACTAATGGTGTTGGTGCTTTGGTCTGTTTTGATAGTTAGGACACAGTAACTCTGACTTTAGGGTAGACTAACAACCCTGGGACAATACCACATGTAGAGTTTTAATCTGGATTGCAAGGATTTTGTTCTATTTTGTGTCTAAAATGAGTCTTTACTGTTACCCATATTCTGTCTAATTCTGTTAGAATTAGCTATCAATTTTAGTATTTAAGCTCTTTGTGAAGCTCAGTCTTCAGTACAGTTTCTCTCCTTCCCTGATACAGGCCATGTGCAGGCTTGGTTAGCATACACTACGGATTCATTTAAGCCTTTGATAAAAATATTGGACAGACCAGAGATGATATCAGAACGCTGTGACATACCCTGGAGGCCTCCAGCCAAGGAGACATTGATTTAGTATTCGCCACTCTCTGTTAGCTCATATCTATTTTATTCTGTCTTGTATGCCAGGAGATTCTGAGAAGTCCTATTTAATGACATTGTTAAAGATGTAACATGTCTATCACACCCGCCTCCAGAAGTTAATCAGTTAAATCCCTTTTTATGAACCTGTAGTAACTCTCAGAATCAGATATTCTTTTTCCAGTGCCCACACATAGGATATATTCAAAACTTTTGTTACCATTTCATCTTAAGCTCACTTATCTATCATTTGGAGAGTTCAAGCTCCATCTTTTTAGATATTTAGGAAATTCTCGTAACTAGATTTTTGGTGACTTCTCAAAGCTTAGATTAAGGTACCAGGTGAGGGGCTTTCACACTGTTACCTTATCTCTACAGTGGTTCCTCATTCAGCAACTTATTTTTATATTTTTGGATCTAATTTAATTCATTTGCAACACCAAACACTCACTCCTAATCAATTTCCAGAAATAATCTATGTGGATAACATCTGCACATTTTTAGATATGATACATATAGACACATGGATGAGTCATACCTACTATTTTATATCATTTTGGAAGGGGAAAGGAGTATATGTTAAGTATCTCATAAACATGTCATAACATAGTAATAACATCATCTTTAATGATGCTTTGTACTTGTTAAATGGTTGAATAACAAATAAATTGGAAAAATAGCAAGTCCTTTGTCTTTTTTTAAAAAACAGTGCTATTATTTGTAATCCAGGGTTATGATCTAAAGTATATCATCGGTGGGAATGTGCTCAGTCATTCAGTCGTTTCTGACTCTTGTGTTCCTGTGGACTGTAGCCCACCAGGCTCCTCTGTCCATGGGATTTCCAGGCAAGAATACTGGAGTGTGTTGCCATTTCCTTCTCCAGGGAATAGAGAAATACATAAAGATGTATTAGATGTTTTGCCATCTCTGTGTTGCCATTTTTATAATTAACACAATCTTTGTACATTGACAGGAAAATTCCTCGGTCTTTCTCTACTTATACTCACAAGATTTCTAACACCAGATATGTGGATTTACTCCTACACCAAAGGCTTCTCTCACACTTGCTGGGTGTCCTGGAGTTCAATTCAATTTGGACACTGTCTACCTGGAGTTAACATCAGATCCCCCAGGTTAAGGGCTCAGTTCTGCAAGAGTGCCCCCACTTCAGATGGCAATTCCCAAGTACTGGTCCTCAGGTTACTCACATTTATGTCTGACTTAGCCACAAGCTGGGTCTTCCCTGGTGACTCAGATGGTAAAGAGTCTCTCTGTGATGCAGAAGACCCAGTTTGATCCCTGCATCAGGAAGATCCCCTGGAGAAGGGAGTGGCTATTAGCTCCAGTATTCTTGGCCTGGAGAATTCCATGGACAGAGGAACCTGGTAGGCTACAGTTTCTGGGGGTCTCAAAGAGTCGGACATGACTGAGAGACTAACACTTTTACTTTTTGGCTACAAGTTGGGGTTTCCCATGACCTCCCCCTTCAGACTTGATAATTGCTAGTGGCTCACAGAACTCAGGGAAAGCAGTCTGTTATATAAAGAAGGACGTGATAAACGGTACAGATAATAGCCAGATGAAGAAATGTATCGGGCAGAGCCTGGAGAGTCCTGAATACGGGAGCTTCTGTCCCTGTGGAGTTGGGTTCTCTCACTCTGATGGCACGTTGACATGTTCACCAACCTGGAAGCCTTCCAAACCCCATAGTTCTGGGAATTTTTTTGGGAGTGTCATCATGCAGGCGTGATCAGTTATTAGCTCAGTCTCCCTCAACTCTCCTCTTCCTGAGGATGAGGGTGGACTAAACGTTCCAAGCTTCTGATCACATGTGGTCTTTCTCTTGACCAGCTCCCATGCTGAAGACACCCAGGAGCCCGGTAAGAATCACCTTGTTAAGACAAAAGTCACTCTTATCTCCCAGGGAATTCTAAGAGATTTAGGAGCTCTGTGTCAGGAACCAGAGCCAAACGCCAAGTATTAGAACAAAAGGTGCTCCCAGTGCTCTTATCACTTAGGAAACTGCAAGGAATTTAGGAGAGTGGTGCCAGGAACTTGGGGGCAGAGACCAAATATTAAAACAAAAGATATTTCTAGTACCTTTATCGCTTAGGAAATTACAAAGGTTTTAGGGTCTCTAACCAGGAGTTGGGATGAAGATCAAAATACATATTCTTATTGCATCACAGTATCACATATGTGTGTGTGTGTGTGTATTTGAATACTTTTCTGTTTTTTCCTTACAGAAAATTTCTAGAAGTGGAATTTTGGGGCAAAGGGTGTGCAATTTGTAAAGCCTTTTATATATATTGACAACCTAGAGACCTATCACATATGAGATTGCCTGTTTTCTCTCACTGAGATGAATGTGAATGAATTTTAAATGAATGGCTTAGCTGGTCTGGAAACCTCAGCCTGGTGAAGTGAAAACAGTATAAAATCAACGCCAGAGGAGTGGGCTGTCAGGGGACCACTCCCACCTTCCCTGAGGACAGGGACTGCATCTCATCCTTCTCACAGCTCCTCCATACTGTGCTTTCTTCGTTTCTTTAAATCTTATTTATTTATTTAATTTTGGCTGTACTGGGTCTTTATTGCTAAGCGGGCTACTCTCTAATTTTGGTGCACATGCTTCTCATTGTGGTGGCTTCTCTTGGTGGGAAGCTTGGACTTTAGGGATCACGGGCTTCAGTCAGCGGACTCAGGAGTTGAGGCTCCCGGGCTCCAGAGCACAGGCTCAGTAGTTGCGGCGCACCAGCTTAGTTGCTTTGCAGCATTTGGGATCTTCTTGGATCAGGGATCAAACTCATGTCGCCTGCATTGGCAGGTGGGTTCCTTACCACTGAGCCAGGAGGGAAGCCCCGTCCTGTGCTTTCTGCTTCCCAGCAGCTCTCTCAGCATGTGTAGGTCCTCTGGTCCTGGAATGGCAGGGATGCTCTTCTCCCTTCTTTAGCTGAACACACCAGTCCCCTTGTTCACGGCCCTTTCTTCCTTCCCTCTGAAGGAGGTGTTTCACACCAGGTTCCTATCTTAAGCACCTTGGAGTGTGCGCAGGTGCATAGGTCTGCAGCACAGCTGTCTTGAATTTTGCAGTGGGCCTGGAGTTGGCCAGCAATTCATTTGTTTTAGGCTTAGTTGGGACCATGATTACTTCAGTGGAAATGAAAATTGAGTTGATTAGTGACTATGACATTTAGATTCGTGTGTCCAAATAAAGCTTGAGATGTTTAAAATTCTGTAAATTAAAGCTGAATCAACTCAAGTATTTAGAATATGCGTATGCCATTGCTAAAGTTGACTTTTAGATTCTCAGCTGTTTTTGGCAAAGCGGAGGTAGCTGTATAAGAGAAGCAGATCAAGAGCTGTGAGGATAAAGATATGGAATTACTGTTTTGGTAAAATGGACTGGAGTCTAGATGGCTATAGACAGTACCACTTAGGGTGTGTGTATTCCCCCAAGAGAACCATTCCCTATGCAGTTACATTTTTTTCTATAACCTCACAGACTTATTTGAGGACATTATGTCCTATTCTTAACTTAAAGACTACGTTCAGAAGTCTCTCTGTAAAAGTGTTTAAAATTTTGAACAACAAATTTCTCTTCTCATCGTGGTTCTCTTTTTATTTTCTTTTTGTTGTAATCCTGGAATTCAGATTCTGAGATTCTATAGGAACTGATGTTAGAAAACACTGAATACAAATTCTGAAATGCTATGCTCATTCTCACCCTTATATTAATAATTTCAGCTACAACTGGTAATGGTGGGTAGATACCCTGGAGATGCTTTGTGGGGGTGGTAATTAACAATGATTCCTTGTACATAATCTGGAAATTTGCTTCCTGGTGTCACTGTGAGTGAGAGAACACAGTCGAACTTGGTTTATCCCAACCTTGACCATAGGTGCCAGTTTCTTGGTCTCTTTCTCATCGCTGGTGAGGACTTGACCGTGAACACTCAGCTGCTTAGGAAGAGGTGTTAGTGAAGCAAGAGTACTGGGAGGTGTTTGCACCAGCCAGGAAGTGAGGGGAAAAAGCGAGTGAGGGAAGAAAAGCATTCCACACCTGTCTGCCTCTTCAGTGAGGCCACCAAGTGTTCTGAAGTAATATCATATTGAATTTACAAAGATTTCTGCAGATAGAAAATTTTTTAGATAGGAAAAAACTTATACTCAGATATATAGAGTAACCTGATAGTAGAATCATTTAAAAATAATTAAATAACTTACCTTTTAAAGTGATGGATTCCCTTTGTTTTCCTTGTGCTTACCTTCTGTTTGTAGCTAATTCAGTTTTTATTTGTTGTCACAGGCTAAACATCTTTTTGACTGGCATGGACCCATTCTACTTCCACGCAGTAAATGTCATTTTACACTGCCTAGTGACCCTTGTGCTGATGTACACCTGTGACAAAACTGTCTTCAAGAATCGTGGACTTGCTTTTGTTACAGCATTACTTTTTGCCGTGCATCCTGTTCACACAGAGGCGGTGAGTGTCATTGGGACTCAATGAAATAATTAAGCAAAAATGTCATCTTTTTCTCCTCTCAAAACCATGTGAATTTAAAGCTCTACTGAAGTGTTTATCTTTACATATAAATCATTCTGCTTGACAACTTTTCTTTTAAAATGTTCTAATTGCCTTTATTGCACCTCCAGGACTTAACTGCTTTTCTAAATAACCACTGTCATTATTACAGGTAGTCATAAATGACCACAGTTCTTTATTTGTGGAAAATTTAAGTCCTAATATGTTTTAAACAGCAAGGGGCATTTTGAGATGCTTAGCATGCTGAGTTATTGTTCCTGCTCTATGATTTTTTAACCTATTCTTGCTCTGCTTAATATTTATAACATTCATGATATAGAACTCTTAAGTGCTAGGGTTGTTTAGTTGCTAAGCTGTGTTGGACTCCTGGCGACCCCATGGACTGTAGCCCACCAGACTCCTTGTCCATGGGATTTCCCAGGCAAGAATACTGGAGTGGGTTGCCATTTCCTTCTCCAGGAGACTTTCCTGACCCAGGGATCGAACCCATGTCTCCTGCTTGGCAGGTGGATTCTTTACCACTGAGCCACATAGGAAGCCCAAGAGCTGGGGGAAGACCATAAAAAGTTGAACTGACATTATTCAAATTAAATACACTTTCAAGACTTACCAATAGTTTTCCAGGTTATTTAGTATGAACTGTAGTTATTTGGAGGATGATGAGAAATGTGTTTAGAAAGTATAGATCTGGAGTCTTATTTAAAATATGGGCTTAATCATGCACCAAGATGGTGTCATCTAGCCTGGCTTCGGGAGAAGGCAATGGCAACCCACGCCAGTACTCTTGCCTGGAAAATCCCATGGGTGGAGGAGGCTGGTAGGCTGCAGTCCATGGGGCTGGGAAGAGTTGGACACGACTGAGCGACTTCACTTTCACTTTTCACTTTCATGCATTGGAGAAAGCAATGGCAACCCACTCCAGTACTCTTGCCTGGAGAATCCCAGGGACGGGGGAGCCTGGTGGGGTGCCGTCTATGGGGTCTATGGGGACATGACTGAAACGACTTAGCAGCAGCAGCAGCAACAGCAGCAGCAGCTTGGCTTCACATCTCAGTAACCACAGCTGGTTTATTTTATGCATTGCTGAGGGTGGATGAAGACTTTCCAAGCAATACATGGGTACCAGAGTTTTATAAGAATTGTCTCAAGAGTCACAGATTGCATTTTCCTACAGTTCACATTCTACAGTTAACATCCAGACCTGAGAACCTGGGGAAAAGTGTCAAGTTGATTCTCCTCTCCCTCTTCCCCTTTCAGTTGCCTTTTTCTTATATTAAAAAAATAAGGAATGTCTTGCATACATCAGAATCTTACTATGCTCCAGGGGTACAAATGGCCCCGTACAGTGAAACAATTTGATATATTGGTGTCAGCCAAGTCTCCTCTAATTAAGCCATCATAAACCCAAAGTAGGTTTATGTCCTTTTCTGTCTATATATGTTTCTGTGAAGAAGGCAGCACGGTATTAGAAGTAGGGCAAGGTGGCCTGCAAGATGTTTGTCATGGGGATGCATAACACTTTGATTTGATCTGAAGCAAGATGTCTGACTTGGCCGATTGGTTTGATAATGAGGTTATCAAACTGGTTAGGCCATATGATGGACATTTGCCACAAACAAAATTCTGAATGTGTAAGCACAAGGTTTTGACACAAGTATATTTAGAGTGATAAGGAAGAAAATTATTTTGTAAACCATTACTTTGTTAAGTGTAATTTTCCCAGTCCTTTCTGAGTATTTTGGACTGAACAAGATGCCTGTAAGTGGTGGGCTGTAAAGTATAAGTAATAATCTTTGCAAAGTCTCAGTCAAGCCTTTTTTCCTTAGTTTTGAGAAACTGTGAAAGTAAGTGAATCTAATGACAGGTCACTTTAATGACTGGTACACTTCATTTATTTGCTTTCAACCAGGTTAAAGGAGAGCCTGGCAGAGCTGTCAGCTGATAGATCATTAAACATTATGCAAGGTGATAGATCGCTATGATTTTGCAGATAACTTGGGTGTTCAAAGAACTGTCACTGCTGTAACATGGTTACTTCTGTCATTTATGTGAGCTGTGTTCAAATACAAAAGCTACAAATAGAATTGATCCTGCATGCTTCCTTATTCTAACAAAAAGTAATATTCAGTCACAGATAACTGAATTTATTTAAAAAGCCTGCACCTATATTATTGAGGACTGGAAGAAGCGCAAGCTGGAATCAAGATTGCTGGGAGAAATATCAATAACCTCAGATATGCAGATGACACCACCCTTATGGCAGAAAGTGAAGAGGAACTAAAAAGCCTCTTGATGAAAGTGAAAGTGGAGAGTGAAAAAGTTGGCTTAAAGCTCAACATTCAGAAAACGAAGATCATAGCATCTGGTCCCATCACTTCATGGGAAATAGATGGGGAAACAGTGGAAACAGTGTCAGACTTTATTTTTTTGGGCTCCAAAATCACTGCAGATGGTGACTGCAGCCATGAAATTAAAAGACGCTTACTCTTTGGAAGGAAAGTTATGACCAACCTAGATAGAATATTGAAAAGCAGAGACATTAGTTTTCCAGCAAAGGTCCATCTAGCCAAGGCTATGGTTTTTCCTGTGGTCATGTATGGATGTGAGAGTTAGACTGTGAAGAAAGCTGAGCGCTGAAGAATTAATGCTTTTGAACTGTGGTGTTGGAGAAGTCNTGGGGTTGCAAAGAGTCGGACACAACTGAGCAACTGAACTGAACTGAACTGATTCTTTATTTAATAATTTTTATCATTTTTTTCTAACTTACACTGTATTTAGCAATTGAAATAATGATAATTGGAATAATAATACAAAACTGAAAATTCAACAATTTTGAAAATTCAGAAAATGTAGGTGCTTTTGATCACAGGAACTTTAAAAAATTAATCTAATTATATATATTTTTATTATAGACTGAGATGATAAATAGAATATTTTAAAATGTAATTACATAGCATATTAAGAAAAAATGCTGAGGGGGAAATAAAATGGGAACATGATTTCAAGGGGAAAGGGCAGGTGAAATGTCTGTTATTTAAAGAGCCCGTTCATATTTGTGTAAATGGAAGATGATGAGCTTCAAATTGCTGTGGTATGTTTCAGGTTCATTTGGTACATTCAAAACAGTGACATTATGGCCTATTTTAAAATATCAATTTCTAAAATGCACAGGAAGTTAAATCCTTTCAAGTATTTAAAATTGTGATGAAAAACTTTAGATATGAATTTTAAAAGATAAGAGTGATTTCAATATTATTGTTGGATGAAGAGAAATAATCAAGGACCACTACTCCTAGCCATATAGAACATATGATACTGGGTGGATGGCAATGTTTTAATCTAAGCCCATCGACTTCATTATGTTTCTGACAGTTTCTTAGATAGATTTGAAAATTCATGCTTAGAGGGTCTTGGGGAAAATTTGTGTAGGAAAGAACAAATGAGTAGAATAAGACCAGTCCTGATTTGCTGCTTGCAGAAAAGGAGAGTATAAAATTCAGTGTGATCATGAGCTGATAGAGTTAGGTTGAAATCTAAGAAAAAGGGAAAATTCTGTTAGCAAAATGACCTTCAAGAGAGTTTCAACCAACTTTCATACTAATCAGAAAAAAAAAATCCATGGTAACACAATTATGGGGACAAAGCAGCCTGAGAGATGGACATTTATTTAGGGAAAAATATTAAACTATTTGCTTTTACAAGGAGATAGGGGAGGCATAAGAAAGTAAAGAAATTAGACCTACACAATACACTATACCGGAAAGTAATATCTAGAGACCGTTATTTAATTATAGATATTAGTTTGGGTTTCTAAAAAGGAAGACAGAAGAATAGTAAAAAAGAAATGTGCATCATGAAAACAGTGATAAATGATTTAAAAAAAGAAAAACAGACCGTAGTGTGGTAAAAGAGGGATTTAGTAGAATATATCCCCTCTCTGTTAAACAAGAATAAAAATGGGACCATCAATTATGACAGGAAGGATAGAGGGTTTGAACTGGGGGGGAGGAAGGTTTAGTTTAAGCGTGTTGATATAATTAATGATTTGCTTTCTTAATTATATAATAAACAAATTGTTAATGAGTACTTGTTTGAGACAGGCCCTTTGCCAGGTGCCAAAGGGATATGTGAGTGGGCAGTGGGGTTCCCTACCCACAGTTTGTTCATAAGCCTCTAGAAAGCCAAAGAGCATACACATAAAAACATACAAGCCAAAGCAATATGTTGTAATAAAACTAGAATGCCAGTGAAGGAAAAAATTATTTCCAACTTAAATCAAGATGAACAAATTCATTTATTTACTTAATTTTTCAATAAATATTTGAGTGACTGGAATATAGTCAATCAATGCAGAGCTATAGAGTGAATAAGATAGACTTTCGTCATTGAAAACCTTGTGATTCTTGGGTTTCCTGACAGTATATTTCTTGGAAAATTTATGGGTTTTTTTCTTAATTCTGAATCATGAGAAAAATCAGTAGAGAAATTAGGAAAATGGGGGAAATCATTGAAATTCTCCTATGAGAATTAAAACTTAACTGTCATCACAGAGACATTACTGTTTGAAGGAATGCTCATATGTCAAATCAAAAACAAGAACAGGAAATGCTTACACACCGAGTTGAAGGTTAGGGTGAGCATTTCCAAGGCTGGAACAGAGTACTCGGGGAAAAAATCGGTTGTGATCTAATCAGCACATCTAGCTTTCAGCTGTGGCCCTGTGTTAAGTGTGTGTTCCTGCTCAGCCTGATACCAGGAGAACTCATTTTGCAGATAACATAATTAATAACATTATACATATAGTATACTTCATACAAATCCTATGAGTGATAGTACAAGAAGTAACAAGTTCTGGGGGGCAAATGAAATCCTTAACTGGCAGTTTCCACTTGTGATTCTGTAAAGCTGGCTAGGAGATCTGAACATTACATTATTTGAATTCAACTCAATTAGGTTCACTGATGTTTTTCAAATGTTTAAATATTTCTTAAAGGAATACATTTCCCAGGTTACAACTACCCAATTGGTGATGGAAACCTGCAGCTTGAGGGCAGAAATAATTACTGTCCATCTCTGTATTGATATCTTTGACCGGTCTTTCTGTACTTCCCAGCACCCTATGGTTCAGCCTCCATTGTTGTGGAATCAGGCCCAAGGGGTGCAACTTAACATTTCATCTTTGCTTTCTGTTGCTCACTGCTGCCCACTTTTCACTAATCCATGCTGTCATCACTTTGTCTTGGCTTAGTGGGTAAAAATCCTCCTGCTACGCAGGAGATATGGATTAAATCCATGGGTCAGGAAGATGCCCTGGAGGAAGAAATGGCAATCCACTCCAGTATTCTTGCCTGAAAAATCCCACGGACAGAGGAACCTAGCAGGCTACAGTCCATTGGGTCACAAAGAGTCAGACATGATTGAGCAACTAAACATACACACACATACACACACACACACACGCTCATCACTTTATGCCTTCCCAGCCAGAAACACCCACATGCTTACAGACCTCTCTTTCCTCTCCCTGGAATGCTGCATTCCCTTTCTGGCCCACAGTTGACATCTCCCTGTCTCAAGTTTCCTGAAGTCCTCCATGCCTGACTTGTAAGTCCCAGTGAATACAGCCATCCTTTCCACAAAGCCTTCCCGGATCCTGCAGTCCAAATTAATCCCTTCACAATGCATGCAGTTTCCTTGTAACTTCTTAATACCCTTTTTTGACTCCCCACCAGATACTAACTGCTTGGGGCAGGCTTTATCCCTCTAGCTGGCGTAATACCTGGCAAAGAGGAGGCGCTTGGAGAATGTTTGTTGAAGGGAGTGATACATGCAATTACTGAACAAGATGACATTGACAAATTGACTTGCAGTGTTTGGCTGGTCTGGACATATATTAGCTGATGACAGTCACTTTGTTTTTAAGACACTAGCCTTCTTGCCCCCAGAGACCCCAGTGTAACAAGGATGTAGAATAGGGGTTCAGTGACTGTGTGGGGGTTTGGAGCTGGCAGCAGAGTCTCGATGTTAGCGCTGACTTTTCAACACCCCTTCTGAGCTTGTGCTTCAAGGGACACTACATTCTTTATATCTGGGCACATCCAGCTGGCATGTGCTGCTGTTGCCACTGTTTCCCAGCAGAGCTAACTGACTACAGTTCGAGAAGCAGGGCTCCAGGTGCCTTCACAGCATTAGTTTCACTCACCTAGCTTGTGGTTGCCTTGTTCCAGCTTGGTACCCCCACTACCAACTTGTGAGTCTTGCTGTGTCTGAGTTGGCCACAATCAGTTGTGCTGTGGTAGCTGTCCCTCTGGGCCCAGATGCCTGGCCTTATCCCAGGACTTTGTTGCTGGGGAGCTGGGCTCTCTGTTTAACCTTCCAGAGGTCTTGCAGGTGATGCTGAGCTCAGTGCTCTAAGAGGCAGTGATCTAGAATGAGCAGAACTAGACTTCAGAAGTGAATCGTATGCAGTTGTAGCTTTACGGACTGCGAGTCTGAGCCGGGCCTTGACACTGAGTGAAACCACACTGTCACCGCCTACTTCCCTCATGCATTCTTCCTGACGTGGCACACAAGTTCCTTATAGATTAAGGGATCAATGAACAGCATGTGGCCTGAACAGCCACTTTAGGTAAGAGCTTTCAGTTCTATACTGCCAGTGAAATTCTTTGGCCATGTCCAGGTTTCTCTTGATGTGGCTTAGACTAGAATTTTTCTCAATTATGTGACTCGCTATCCATCCAGATGCAGGTATTTAATTGAATTATTTTTTATTTAGATTTTAACTAATAGATATATTGGATTATCTAGTAAAGTTAACATAAAATATCACACATGTAAACCTTAATGTAAAAAGATGATTTCTATACGTCACACGGGAAAACCTCAGTGATAAGAATCTCCCTTCCTTGGAGAAGGAAAAGGCAACCCACTCCAGTACTCTTGCCTGGAGAATCCCATGGACTGAGGAGCCTGGTAGGCTGCAGTCCATGGGGTCGCAAAGAATCGGACACGACTGAGCGACTTCACTTTCACTTTCCTTGCTCTGCAGAGAAAAGGAAGAAAGAAGGGCATCAACACCCAGTGGGCACTTTATATATTGGGTTGGCCAAAAAGTTCATTCGGAAAAACCCAAAGAACTTTTTGGCCAACCCAATATATCATTTTACTTATTACAGCAGTAACATGAGCTAGGGGGTGTAATACTCATTTTAAAAATAACACAACCAAATCTCAGAACTTAGAGATGACAAAGTTGAGTCTCACTCAGACGGCAAGAGGAGTCTATATTCAAGCCTTGAGTGTCGAGCTCCATGCGTGTGTCATCACCTCCCTTTATGACTGCAAACTGTGCTCATTATTTGAGGGTATTTATAGGCATATTTCCCAGAAATCTACTTTCTGCTCTTAACTGTTGATTGATTCTTCAACACACCGTGGGCTTCAAGTCCTCTATGATTTGGGTGAAGCTGTTTTCTGTGCCTGAATGTCAAATCTGTTCATTTCTCTTGCAAACTCTTCCTCCCCATGTGAGCTTTTCTTTGAAACTTTCTTTGAACCATAGCCCCATTTTTCCTTCATAATTTTATTTCTTGGATTTAAAAAAATTAAGAGAAATGTACACATGTTTTAAATAGTGAAATAATACAAATATTTATAAATAGGCATCTATCCCCCATTCCTCTTCCATTTCAGTCCCTTTCTGAAGTAACACATTGAAAACAAAATTTCAAACTTAAGAAGTATAATGACCATATTACTCTTTATCCAGAGTCACCAGTTTTTAACCTTTTGCAGCATTTGCTTTATCATCCTTACTCTCTTTCTCCTTCAATATATAGGAATATTTTTTATTTTCTGAAACATTTGATAGTAGGTTGTGTAATTCATGCTACTTTATACTTTAATAATTTAGTTGTGAGGTGTATTTTCTAAAACCATGGTCATTAGTCACTGTTTCTTTTTAGCTTCTTTCAATCTTAAGTTTGTAACAGTTACCA
>SJYQ01004863.1:9056-44224 GCA_006410935.1 Redunca redunca | reverse complement strand
TGAGTTGTATTATAGTCAAGAAAGGTCAAAAATAAAATTAAGCATGAAAATCTTGCCCCTTTCTTCCTCTCTATCTCCTTCTTTAAAATTACTGTTAAATGTTTAGGATAACCAGAAGTGATTAGTCATATATCAGAAATTGAAGAATAATGTGTTTTCTAATTTACTGTTTCTTTCATTTCTCTAAAAACAAATACATTGCTGTTATAGGTCTCTGAGAAAGTGGTTTTCTAAGGTTTTTATTTTTTCAAAATTTGTAGGTGGCTGGAATTGTTGGCAGAGCTGATGTGTTGGCATGCCTGCTGTTTCTTTTGGCTTTTCTCTCCTATAATAGGTATGTATGGCTAAGAGTGCCCTTGTCTGTGTTTACAGTCATGCTCTTCCCTGGAAGTTTCTGCTGTGTGTGTGTGTTTGTGTGTAGCTTCTGAGCTCCTTCCTGAGAGAGGAGGGAAGCTTCTTGGCTGTGAGATAACCATGAGCTTCCTGGAGACTTGGCATAGGAAACTGTCTCTTAACCAAAGACTAGGCTGTTCTGTTTTCCAGCCATATTCTGAACTATGTCATAGCCTCTTAAAAGGACTGCTCTCCCAGTGCTGGGAAGATAAGCTGTAGCTTCTTGATTTCTCTTACTGAGAATGGAATTTGAAATCAGCTCTGAGCCAAATTATACTGGTTATAGTCCTGTCTTCTATTTAACTATGATTTGTTTAATTTGTCCTTTTCATTTTGGTCTTAGTTTTTTTCCCTCTCTTTATTATACTCATTAAAGGAGCTTAAAGCTTAAAATGACAGGGCTGAATTGGAAGTACTATTTCTCAACTGTGATTTTCTAATTTGTACATCGTTTCATCAAAATACAGAAGCTTCTTGCTTTGTGAGACTGAAAAGCAATAAAACAATCTCCCATTATATTGCCCCTTTCCCCGCAAGATGATCAGATTCTCACCTGAGTTGTGACATAGCCACATAGGCAAAAGGGTGGGTTAAAAATAGGATGTAATACACAATGGAATATTACTCAGCCATAAAAAGGAATGCATTTGAGTCAGTTCTGATGAGGTGGATGAATCTAGAACCTATTATACACAGTGAAGTGAGTCAGAAAGAGAAAGATAAATATCATATTCTAACACGTATATACAGAATCTGGAAAAATGGTACTGAAGAATTTATTTACAGGGCAATAATGGAGAAACAGACATAGAGAATAGACTTATAGACTTGGGAAGAAGGGAGGAAAGGGTGAGATGAATAGAAAGAGTAACATGGAAACTTACATTACCATATGTAAAGTAGATAGCCAAGGGGAATTTGCTGTATGGCTCAGGAAACTCAAACAGGGACTCTGTATCAACCTATAGGGGTGGGGTTGGGAGGGAGATGGGAGGGAGGTTCAAAAGGGAGGGGATATATGTATACCTATGGCTGATTCATGTTGAGGTTTGACAGAAAACAGCAAGATTCTGTAAAGCAATTATCCTTAAATAAAAAAAAATTTTTTTTTAATCTAAAAAAAAAAGTAGAATGTAATGGGGGCGGTGACTCAGTGGCTGGCCCAGATAAAGGGGGACAGTGAACCATTGCCCTGCTTCATGGAGTGATGCCTAGTTATGGATTTATCAACCTTGATCTTTGGGTCAGTTCATTGGCCTATAATCTTACAAAACACAGTGACTGCAAGGAACACAGTTCTAAACCAGTGGTTCTCCATATGGGAGAAATTTGTCTATGTTGTCCCCAGGGACATTTGCAATGTCTGGAGATATTTTTGCTCACCTGGCAAGTGAGTGGAGGCCAAGGATTCTGAAGCCTGTATGACAGCCCTTGTAACAATCATCTTCCCTGAGCTGTGCTGAGAATCCTTGTTGTAAACCAGCTTAGACCTTGGATCAAGGACGAACTGAATTAAACCTTATAAAGTTTTGGTTTAAGAGCAAAACCTTTTCTTAATATAGGACCAAGCTTCTCTCCTGGCTTTGTAGCCTCCCACTGCATTTTATGAGTGTGTGCTTAGTAGCTCAGTCGTGTCCTATTCTTTGTGACCTCATGGACTGTAGCCTGCCAGGCTCCTCTGTCCATGGCATTCTCCAGGCAAGAGTACTGGAGTGGGTTGCCATTTCCGTCTCTAGGGCATCTTCCCAATCCAAGGATCGAACCCGTGTCTCTTGGGTCTCCAGCACTGGCAGGAGGATTCTTTACCACTGTGTCACCTGGGAAGTCCCTCATGGCATTGCTAGTTATATATGAGTGTTGTGAAAATATTAAAAATGTAAACCCAAATTCAACAATTGTTTCCTGTTTGCTCTGGTGTTAGAATAAGAATAAGTCACTTTTGAGTGTGAACTTGATCTCTCAGGCCTTTTCTGTATGTTGATAAACGGGAATGTGAGTGGGTCTGCAGCCTATCCATACCTGTATGGTAATAAGCCACGTTGCTACAGCTTTCTGTTGTGCAGGTCATTCGCACTTTGAGTAATTTAAGCTGTCAACCAGCTTCGGAGAAAAAGCCTGTCTCCTACAAATTTGGAATATAATTTAGGCAGTTGTTCTAAGACATAACAATAATGGTGAGACGTCACAACTGCAGATGTATTGTCCTACCAGGAGAGGGAACAAATTGGTGTATCACCTGCGGAAGGAGCTGTGAGGTTTCTTACTGGGGAGCCAATTCTGTTTGGTAAGGTTAAAAAAGACTTTACAGCAACTGAAGGGTTTTAAAAATCCCTGCTGGAAATTATGCTGAGAAAGAAAAAAAGTTTTCCGTAAATATTCTCACAGAAAACATACTTAAAACTACAGATTATAAACTAATACAACATTGTAAATCAGCTATTCTTCAATTTAAAAAACAAACAGATCATCCAGAAGAAAAGAAAAATATTAAAACATCTGTATTTTCGTCACACTAATGATGATTGTGTTTTGGTATCTATCCAGTGTTTTCTTTGTACAGAAACATATAAAACACCTTCACAAAAATAATAATAATGAGGATGATAAACACAGGATGAGGCACAGGGAAGCACTGACCTGCCCCTTGTTACCTTGTTAGTTAACAACAGAGCTGTGATCTGAACCCAGGAAACCTAGCTCCAGAGTTCATGCATGTGGCTTATATTATTCACTTAATATATATTCACCTAAACATCTTTACATGTCACTAAGTATATCTCTATATACTAGCATTTTAAATGCTTCTTAGTGTCCCTCTGTTATATGCCATATTTTACCATAACTTATATGCCTTTATCTAAGTACCAAATTCAGCATTGTCAGTCATTTACTTTTTCCCACCTTTGCAAATTTTATTCTTAAAGATATCTTTGCTCATCTATTTAGAATAAAATGAAATCTGAGTTGGATCTTACCTTTAAAAGGTGGCATTTCTTAGCAACCCATATTTCTTCTTGGAATAAAACCATCTCAAATTTATTTTTCAGGAGTGTGGACCAGTGTTGTGTTGGGGAAAGTTTCCCTCCCACGGCTTCTCCCTTCTTCCTGCTGCTTAGTCTGTTTCTGGGGACCTGCGCAATGCTGGTGAAAGAGACGGGCATCACAGTGTTCGGCGTGTGCTTGGTTTATGATCTCTTTTCTTTGTCCCACAATCATGATAAATCGTAAGTCATGTCAAAGTTTTGTTGTCAAGCAGTGCGTGATGTGCAAAGAAAAATTACTTAAATCAATAGTTTTCAAATCTTCATTAAATAAATAGAGATACAACATTCTGTTAAATGTAACCTCATCTTGGGGGTTTTCCTGGTGGCTCAGTAGTAAAGACTCCATCTGCAACACTGGAGATACATGAGATGCAGGTTCGATCCCTGGGTCAGGAACATCCCCTGGAGAAGGAAATGGCAACCCACTCCAGTATTCTTGCCTGGGAGATCCCAAGGACAGAGGAGCCTGGTGGATTGCAGTCCGTGGAGTCACAAAAGAGGCAGATTCGACAGAGTAAATAAAAACAAACCTCACCTTAGACCATAATATAGTAAGGCTTATTTCCTTAAGATAGTTGCATTGTATGTGTTCAGACTCTTCACACTTGTATCAGTGAGGATTATAAAGCTTTTCTGAGCAACAAATTTGGAATTGAAAAGTACCTATGCTAATTGAAAGTTTATATCACTAGATTGTTTTGCTTGTATAATACTGAGAAATCTTGATTCACACAGGAGAGTGGTTACAAATGGTAACAGTTTGTTAACAGCTTGCCTGGAATCTCTGCATTCACATAAGTGCTATCCTTCAAAGAACACTACTAAATTGGAGTCTGTTTACTAGCTTGAAGGGTGGTTGTATATACCTAAGTTTTGAATGGGGTGGTGGGGGGCAGCGGGCGGGGGGGTGGTTTGGAATTCCACAACAGACCAGTCTAAACCATACAGGAATAATTAATTGCATATCATATTTAAGTTAAAGAACAAGTTTATTTAGTAGCCTGTTTTCATTTTAAAAATTTAGGCACTTTCATATTGTCCTGTGGGTTATCAGTTCAGTTCAGTTCAGTTCAGTTGCTCAGTCGTGTCCGACTCTGCGACCCCACGAATCGCAGCATGCCAGGCCTCCCTGTCCATCACAGACTCCCAGAGTTCACTCAGACTCAACGTCCATCGAGTCAGTGATGCCATCCAGCCATCTCATCCTCGGTCGTCCCCTTCTCCTCCTGCCCCCAATCCCTCCCAGCATCAAAGTCTTTTCCAATGAGTCAACTCTTCGCATCAGGTGGCCAAAGTATGGGAGTTTCAGCTTTAGCATCATTCCTTCCAAAGAAATCCCAGGGCTGATCTCCTTCAGAATGGACTGGTTGGATCTCCTTGCAGTCCAAGGGACTCTCAAGAGTCTTCTCCAACACCACAGTTCAAAAGCATCAATTCTTTGGCGCTCAGCCTTCTTCACAGTCCAACTCTCACATCCATACATGACTATTGGAAAAACCATAGCCTTGACTAGATGGACTTTAGTCGGCAGAGTAATATCTCTGCTTTTGAATATGATATCTAGGTTGCTCATAATGACCAAAGCGTTTTAAAAGCACATACTGTAATTTTCTTCCTCAGGATTTACTAACAATTTGACATGAAAACCCCATTTTTCAGTAATTATAAGGTCCTTACATTTGAACTTTTAATAAATGCAACTGATTTATTCTCTGGCCTTATCTGGAAGAATTTTATTTTTTTAAAAAAGTCTGCCTTTTTATCCCATTCCCTACCTTTTTATACTTCTTGCCACAAAGATAAAAGCAGTGCTATAGCATGTCAACAAGCTGAGATGAGTCATTAAATTCTGGTCACTTTCCTGCCTGGGCGTACTTGGAGATAATTTAAATAGATTTTAGTACTCTGTTAGCTCTCTGCGAGTCTCAGAGGCATGTAAAAGGAAGGAGCCTAGTTATCATTTTGACCCAAGCTTAAAGCAGGAAAGCCAGAGGACCTCCCCTTGGCTTTATGAGTCCTCTTGACCCACTGCAGTAATTGCATTGCTGGCCTTCCTCCTCTGGCTCTCCACTTGCTTCTGCCTCCTTTTTGTGTGTACCTCCTTTGCTCTGTGACATGTGACTGGAGATCTTCCCCTCTGGTCCTGTCCAGAGATATTTTAACCTCATAGCAACTGAAAAAAACACCCACACAACTTGAAAGTTGAGAATTGCGTTTTATTTGGGACCATTACTAAGGACCTATAACCTGAGAAAGCCCCTCAGATAGCTGTAAGGAAACTGTTCCATAGAGGAACTAGGATATATGAGTTTTTGCTGCTGGGGGGGAAAAAAAGCCTATAGTTGAAACTCAGAAGAGTGCTAATCACAAAAAATCAGACATCTCAAGTTAATGATTTAGGGCTTTTCAATATATTGAAAAATGCAAGCGTCCGGAGCTCATGAAAATTTTTCCTTTGATATGCATGTCAACTATCTAGGGTCAGTATCCTCTTTTTCTCAATTCTGAATTCCCTAAGCGTACACCCTGGGGACAGCTTCAGTGGCTGATAACTTGATGACAGGCAGCATTCTTTTGTCTATACTCATACCTGAAGTCTTATCTCCTTTGGTCTTAGGACTCCCCAACACATGGTTGCTTATAGTCCTTTCTTCTTCATCTGGTCACTATTGAGCTAGGCATTTTTCAAAGAGGATAATTATCTCTTTTACTTCTTTAGTAACTTTCTTGACCTTCACCATACCAAACTGCTGGAAGTTTTATGAAAAAACAATAACTGCTGAGATTTAACTTGGAAGTTACGTAGTTCATAGTCTATGGGATTTGTTTGTTTGTTTTAGTAACTTTTAGCTCTCACAACCACCAGCATCTCTGCATAAGTGGAGGTGTTCTTTCTTTCCTGCATCATTTTATCCACCTGTTTAATGCATTCCCATTTGGTGCCTGGCCACAAATAAGACAGATAATATTCCTTCCCACACAGAGCAGTGCTGGGGGAAGACAAACATTACATAAGTAATTATAAGAGTACCTGAGTATAGTTGTGAACTTGGTAGGAAGGAACTGAGAACAGGTAACAGGGATTCAATTCAGTTCAGTTACATGACTACTGGAAAAATCATAGCCTTGACTAGACGACACTTTATTGACAAAGTAATGTCTCTGCTGTTGAATATGCTGTCTAGGTTGGTCATAACTTTCCTTCCAAGGAGTAAACGTCTTTTAATTTCATGGCTGCAGTCACCATCTGCAGTGAGTTTGGAGCCCCCGAAATAAAGTCATCCACTGTTTCCACAGTTTCCCCATCTATTTGCCATGAAGTGATGGGACCGGATGCCATGATCTTCGTTTTCTGAATGTTGAGCTTTAAGCCAACTTTTTCACTCCGCTCTTTCACTTTCATCAAGAGGTTCTTTAGTTCTTGACTTTCTGCCATAAGGGTGGTGTCATCTGCATATCTGAGGTTATTGATATTTCTCCCAGCAATCTTGATTCCAGCTTGAGCTTCTTCCAGCCCAGTGTTTCTCCTGATGTACTCTGCATATAAGTTAAATAAGCAGGGTAACAATATACAGCCTTGATTGTACTCCTTTTCCTGTTTGGAACCAGTCTGTTGTTCCATGTCCAGTTCTAACTGTTGCTTCCTGACCTGCATACAGATTTCTCCAGAGGCAGGTCAGGTGGTCTGGTATTCCATCTCTTTCAGAATTTTCCACAGTTTATTGTGATCTACGCAGTCAAAAGCTTTGGCATAGTCAATAAAGCAGAAATAGATGTTTTTCTGGAACTCTCTTGCTTTTTTCCATGATCCAGCGGATGTTGGCAATTTGATCTCTGGTTCCTCTGCCTTTTCTAAACCAGCTTAAACATCTGGAAGTTCACAGTTCATGTATTGCTGAAGCCTGGCTTGGAGAATTTTGAGCATTACTTTGCTAGAATGTGAGATGAGTGTAATTGTGCGGTAGTTTGAGCATTCTTTGGCATTGCCTTTCTTTGGGACTGGAATGAAAACTGACCTTTTCCAGTCCTGTAGCCACTGCTGAGTTTTCCAGATTCGTTTACATATTGACATCAGCACTTTCACAGCATCATCTTTCAGGATTTGAAATAGCTCAACTGGAATTTAATCACCTCCACTAGCTTTGTTTGTAGTGATGCTTCCTAAGGCCCACTTGACTTCACATTCCAGGATGTCTGGCTCTAGGTGAGTGATCACACCATCGTGATTATCTGAGTCGTGAAGATCTTTTTTATACAGTTCTTCTGTGTATTCTTGCCACCTCTTCTTAATCTCTTCTGCTTCTGTTAGGTCCATACCTTTTCTGTCCTTTATTGAGCCCATCTTTGCATGAAATGTTCCCTTGGTATCTCTAATTTTCTTGAAGAGATCTCTAGTCTTTCCCTTTCTATTGTTTTCCTCTATTTCTTTGCAGTGACCACTGAGTTACGCTTTTTTATCTCTCCTTGTTATTCTTTGGAACTTTGCACTCAGATGCTGATATTTTTTCTTTTCATTTTTGCTTCTCTTCTTCTCACAGCTATTTGTAAGACCTCCTCAGACAGCCATTTTGCCTTTTTGCATTTTTTTTTCTTGGGGATCGTCTTTATCCCTGTCTCCTGTACAGTGTCACGAACCTCCATCCTTAGTTCATCAGGCACTCTATCTATCAGATCTAGTCCCTTAAATCTATTTCTCACTTCCACTGTATAATCATAAGGGATTTGATTTAGATCTTACCTGAGTGGTCTAGTGGTTTTCCCCATTTTTTTCAATTTAAGTCTGAATTTGGCAATAAAGAGTTCATGATCTGAGCCACAGTCAGCTCCCAGTCTTGATTTTTGCTGACTGTATAGAGCTTTTCCATCTTGGCTACAAAGAATATAATCAGTCTGATTTAGGTATGGCCATCTGGTGATGTCCATGTGTAGAGTCTTCTCTTGGGGATACCTGGTCGCTAATAGTATCTCTTGAGGGAAGGCTATGCTCCAGGAACGGGACCATGCCATTTACAGGTATGAAGTCACTTATTGCTAACAACTGTTACCATTGTTTCACAGAGCAGAAAGTACAGGCATAGAAAGTAACCTCTCCAGGGTCACCCATCCCCGATTTAGACTCTGTATGTGTAACTCCAGAGTCACAGGGTTACCCCTGAGTACCTGCCTCCATGGGGCACATGTGACTGGGGCCAGTAACCTCCCAGGGCATCTGCAGCTCAGAGCCTGGGCTCACATTAGTAGCAGGATATGAGCTCAGAGGATCTGCCTGTACTGGAGGGTCTTAACTCATTGAGAATCTCACAAAATTGTGTCTCCTTTTCCTGGAAATTCTTATCTGCTAATTTAGAATAAGGGTGGTGCAGTGTTAAGAACCCATCTGCCAATACAGGAGACATAAAAGATGCAGATTTGATACCTGGGTTGGAAAGATCCCCTGGAGGAGGGCATAGCAACCCACTCCGGTATTCTTGCCTGGAGAATCCCATGGACAGAGGAGCCTGGTGGGCTACAATCTATAGGGTCACAAAGAGTCGGACAGAACTGAAGCGACTTAGCATGCATGCATCCATCCTTTTGAAATCTGAATTTAGGTTGTTTCCCCTTTTTTGGTTATTATATACCATGCTGCAGGCAAGTTTTGTGTGCACATACCTGCAGGTTTCTCTAGCGCATAACCACAGAAGTGAGGTTGCCCACAGATAGACATACATTCACTGTATTGATGTGGAGCCATTCTCTTGAAATAACTGCAGCAGTGGATGAGAATCCTCTTGTTCCACGTTCTCCCCATCCCTGAGTAGTGTCAGGCTTTTAAATTTTTGCCCAGCTAATGTTATGGAATATATCTCAGAGGATTCATGGAAGAACATATGAGAATATGTTGCATGGATCATCTGTGAACACAATTTTACAAAATCATAATAATGTAAATCCCAAATATCCTTTCAGCTAAGTTAGGAGAATTCAACTTATGTTTATTATGAGAGAAATGTATGAGGAGGATGAGAAGTGAAGTGTGTCTGTATGTGTATTAGTGACCACATAAGAGGATTGAATCTACATCTTCTCTTGTAATGAGCCAATGTGACAAGTTGTAAAATTGGAAATAACATTATTATTTAATGTTATTTTAAAAATATTGTGATACATACCAGAAACAGAAGAGCTAAAAGATTTGTGAATATTTGCTTCCAAGGAACAGGGCTTGGGGAGGGGACAGGGGACTGCTGTTCCTTGTTGCAGGTCTTGTTGCTCCTTTTGACACTGTTTCCTCCTCACAATTAGGAGCAACGGGGTCATCCATCAGTGCCGCCCACAGCAGCCTGGAAGCTCCCCGACAACACACCCTCTCCGGGAGAATGGGAAGCAGCAGCGGTTCCCTCACAAAGGAGCTTGGGGTGGCCTCCATGCCATGCCGCCTGAACCCAAGAGCAGTGGATTCCCCGTGTCTCCTGGAGCTGTGTGGTCCTTAATGAGGTACTGGCCTGGGTTCCTTGACCTTGTGTGTTTTCACCATCCAGCATCACCTGTTGCAGGGGGATCACTGGAGAAGTGAAGCGCCGAGTCATTTCTTTGTGACACCCCCACTCTTGTCACCCTCCTTTCTTTTCCCTTCCCCATTTCCCTTCCTCTTTCTTCCTTCCTTCTCTTCCCTATCCCTGGCCTTCCGTGTGTCATATCAGATAAGATAGGAGTAGCTGGAAGAAGTAGAAGCCCTGCTGGCTGCTGTTATTTGGAAGAAGAGATGAGGCTGTGAAGCCTCAGTTAAGCAGTACAAGCATTCTGCTGCTTCCCTGGGGGAAGAGCCCTGCACATCAGAGCGCAGGCCCCTCAGTGTTCTTTGGGAGGAGAGCTCTGCCATCCCTTGCCCTGACTCCCTACTTTTGGTGTGTGATAATGAAAGGTTGGTTGTTGCTGAGCTGTGAAAAATTGCCGGGATTCATTTTTGGCCTTGGATTCAAAAATGGCCTCTGGAGGAGAGGAATTCAATCCAGGGCTGGTGACAAGGCTTGATCACTCAGAGCTTTTGTATATTAAAGTTTTATTAAAGTATAAAAGAGAGAGCTTCTGACATAGACATCAGAAGGGGGCAGAAAGAGTGTACCCCTGCTAGTCTTTAACAGGAAGTTATATACCTACTCACAGGCTGCTAATTAAAGAAAGGAAATGTCTCATAACTCAGAGAAGGGTACCAGGCCCCTCACCCACAACATGTATTTTGAGATAGCATTGGCACAAGGTGAGTCATCTTGGCCATAAAATGATTGACATGAATCTTGAAGAAAGGCAGGTTTCCAAGCAAATACATAGTCTCATTAACATAGATTAGGAGAACAATTGTATGAGTAGGAACATACTGCTTTTTTGAGCCATTATCTGAGACTTAGGCAGAACCAACTTGAGGAAAGACAAAGTTTAAGGTAAATACATTTTTCATTAACATAGCTTAAGAAAAACATTTCCATAAAACAAAAACAAAAACCTGCATTAGTTAGCTCAAAGTTTGAGAAAAGTTAAGTTCAGGTGGAACTAGGTATTGTCATGGCAACACAGAATTTTGAAAGAAACCTCCTTTTAATTTTGTATAGAGAAGGAAAAAAAAAATCTGACACATAGTTTGTTTCCTCCTGCCACTTAAGAGAGACTAAAAAATGTCTGACACTTGCAGCCTATTTCCTCCGTTTGGGGGCCCCTAGCCTTCCTGCCTGTTACCCTCTCAATAGGAATTTATTACAACGCAGGTGTACAAGGTAGCCCAAGGGACACTGCCTCTCAGGAATGTTTCTGAGGGTTCAGGAAGATAGATCTTCTTTAAAGTACAAAATTGTCTCGCTTTTTAAAAAATCTTTTGACCTAGCCGTGAAAATTATCATAGATTTATCAGAACAGGTACTTGGCTAAAGTAGCTTGCCACTAAAAGAAGGAAATGGCAACCCACTCCAGTATTCTTGCCTGGAGAATTCCATGGACGGAGGAGCCTGGTAGGCTACAGTCCACGGTGTCGCAAAGAGTCAGACTTGACTGAGCGACTTTGCTTTGAAAATAACTCAAGCCATGGGCAAGTAAGAATTTAATGAAGATGGAAATTTGACTCATACTATTAGCACTTAAGTAGCAGATTGCTATTCTTATTCTTCTCTACAGTCCCAGAAAACTCCCTCTTTTCGGGTGTCTTTGTTTCCAATTAGTCCTGCCTTTACCTGTCTCTTAGATCATACTCCACTTATTCATTCATCAGCAAAGATCTACTGAATGTCTGCCATGTGCCCGGCATGTTCCAGGCAGGCAGCAGGGCTGTAACTGGGGTTTAAGGAGGACAAGATCCTTGCCCCTATGTAGCTTTCCTTTCAGGAGAAGAGACACTAAGTAACCAACAAGGAGTGAACAGTGTGGTGGAGAGTGGTGGGTGAGCCTGGCTGGGGCGAATTCCCATTGATTGGTCAGGGAAGGTCTCTGAATCCTTGTGGATGAGAGGAGGAGGTCACCCTGCTCAGATCTGCACAGAGGGTTCCGGCCTTGGGATAATTAGCAAGTGGGGATGGGAAGGGGGATGGGGAAAGGGGGTTCAGGGGGTGGGCAGGGCTAGATAATGAAGAATGTTTTGGCCATGGGAGCGAGTTTGGATTTTATTCTGAGTGGAATGGGGAGATTTTGGAGGGTTTTGTTGTTGTTTGCTTGTTTAATGTGGCAAGATGTGGTTATGTTACAAATGTTCAGTCTTGTTTCTTATAGTGCATTATTTAGGGGCAAGAGTAAAGCAAGGACACTTTCATACTGACTGAGGGGAGAAAAGAGGTCTTGGCTGAGGGTGACGGAGCCTGAGAGGTAGGCATACGGTGGATTTTGGAGACGTTTTGGATATAGATCTAACAGGACTTGCCAATTTAGGGTAATGGGGTGAGGGAATGGCAGGAATCGAGGGTGTTCAGGTTTCTAGCTTCAACAGCTGAGGGGGTGGTAGTGTCAGGAACTGAGATGGAAAGGCTAGAGGAAAAGTTGGTTTGGGAAACGATAAAGTCACAGAAATGCATGAAATTCCTGAGCAAGAAAGAAGAGCGATAAGCTTTCAAAACCTTGAACTAATCTTGACTCTTTAGTACAGGTCATGAAAGAAAAGAGGGCAAAACATTTGGGGAAATTGTAAATTTTTTTAAGGAAGGCAAAGGAGAAAAAAAAGAATAAATAGATCATTGTATAAAAAAAGAATAAATAGATCATAAATAAATCTCATGAAGGGACAGAAGGCAGGCTGCAGTATGACTGACTTCCACCAGTCGGACTGTGTACATACAGTGACTTGAGTTCCATACAGATCCAACTGTCTAGGCTTCTGCTCTCAGTTGTATCCGCAGATCCTCTTATAGTGTCTGGTTAATCGTAGTTGTGCAAGTATTTGTGAAATGAATAAATTAATGGGTAGATGGTAAGAAAGTATTGAAATTAAGCAAAAATAGAATATTTTAGTCAGAGAAGGCAATGGCACCCCACTCCAGTACTCTTGCCTGGAAAATCCCAAGGACGGAGGAGCCTGGTAGGCATAGTCCATGGGGTCGCGAAGTGTAGGACACGACTGAGTGACTTCACTTTCGCTTTTCACTTTCATGCATTGGAGAAGGAAATGGCAACCCACTCCAGTGTTCTTGCCTGGAGAATCCCAGGGACGGGGGAGCCTGGTGGGCTGCCGTCTATGTGGTTGCACAGAGTCGGACACGACTGAAGCGACTTAGCAGCAGTAGCAACAGAACATTTTAGTAAATTTGGCAATAAAGAAATGTTAACAGGCAGTTAACATGCCTGTTAACTGCAGGCATGTGAGGTTTTTGTTTTCATTTTATTTTAAATTTAATGGATGTGTGTATGTATATAAATAACTTGCAGAGAATATAGAGGTTAAGTGCAGGAGCAAAAAGGAATAAGATGAAGTATGCATACCAGTGGTGTGCTGGTAATGCTTAATCATTGGCTGTCCAAAGAAAGTAAATCCCCACTTGTTGTGTTTACAAATTTCCATGTAACTCCTACCCTGGCTGATTTCAATCTACAAACATGACATAGCTGAAACTGGAGTTGGGAGAGGTGTGCCATAGCCCACCGTCTTGAAGCATTTCTACTTCCTGATAGACTGTAGATGTAAATAATCTCAGGAGCATAGACAGAAGTAAAATGAAGGAAAGTGATTAGGAAATGANATTCATTATAAAAGATATATAATATTATAATTGATATAAATATAGAATATATGTACATATAATTTATTATAAGTTATATAATTTAATTTTAAATAATGGCTGCATTTTATAACTGGCTTGCAAAATTCCTGAAAATTTAGTAGTCATTTCTTATAGGACAATGTGAGCTCCAGTACTCCAGTGAAGAAGGTCCTTCAGGAGGGGAAGAAAGCTTTACATCTGTTATCTATCACTATGTACCAGGAAGTGGGCTAGCCTTTCCCACGTGTTATTCCATGCAGCCATCACAACATTTGTTTAGGGTAAATCTTGTAGTTTGCTTATCAGGTGGAAATGGAAGATCTTAGAGAGCTTAAATGCTCATTTAACACATTTACATAGTTGGTAAGTGGTAAAGTCAGGATTGGAATTACAACTGCACAGCCACCAATCCCGTGCTTTGCCTGTTTGCTGTGCTCTGTAGAATCCCAGGTGAGAGCTTGGCTTTGGGGAGGAGGCAAGACAGTGGTGTGATGCTCTGTGCAGCTGGCCTCCCTGCTCAGCTCTCAGGGATAGAAGATTCTTGCAGCCATCCGTGGGTCCACAAAGGAGGCCTCTCCTGAGTGGCTTTAATATAGACTGTTGATGCTTATACATTGAATTAGGTGATATGCTTTAAAAAAATTTTTTTTTTTTTAACTCTGAGCGCCAGCCTATTTAGAAAGAATGATGCTTGGAGAGCAGTACACAATATGACTGGAACTGGGTCAGGATCTTATTAAGTCAACATGTTTGTGAGCAAGAAGGACCATTATCCTTCCTTGAGAGGAAACTTGTCATATATTTTCCTTCTCTGGAAAGGAAAGGTATCATGTATTTGACTATAAATTTGATTAGTATCAAAATTAGCTTTAAAAACTCTGCTTGTCCTTTTTTTAGAAGGTGATCAGGTAAAGAAAATAAAAGCTCAAAGAGGCAATGTTATCTTAGTTCTGAAGATCTCTGCGGATAATGTTTAAATCATGAATCCTTCACTTACCAGGTACTGGATAAGTTATTTTATCTCTGTGAGCATCAGTTTTCTCATCTCCCCAAAAGGGAAACTAATTGTAACATCTTACTCTCAGATTGCTTGTCAGGACTCAGAGCTATAGTAATAAGCAGGTCATAAGTCTGTAAGTAAGTGCCTGGCACACAGTGGCCATTTGGTGTGGCAGCCAGCAGCAGCATCGTTAGTAGTAGTTCAGAATTATAAATATTATTATTCCTTATGACTTTCTAAACACTGAAATGTGACTTTCTAAACACTGAAACTGGTGAACCTGCAGTATACAGGCAAGGAATGTGTTTTTATGGAATTATTTTTTTCTTGCTAGTATGTATTTGCATTGCATGGATGGCATTAGGCTGTCAGAAATTAGTCTACATGCTATCAGATAAAATGTATTCAGAAGTTAGCAAACACAGGGGGACCATCCCAACCCAGGGAAAAATCAAACTGTAAGTCATTTGTTTAGTTGCCTGTTTTTCCGTATGGCTTAGTGATTGTCTTATAGGTAGCAAGTGGCAAGTGCAGTGAACCTCGGACTTAGGGTAGACACTCTGGAATCAGATGAGATTTCAGTTGATTCCACCTTTTGCTCAGTTGCTCCATGTGAAGTAAGAAATGTCAGTCTTCCTTCTCCCACCCTCTTCATTACATACAGTTCATTCACACATGAATATCCTTTCCCTTTTACCTTAGAAAACTCAGTGAATTCTACCTGAAATCTTATTCTCATAACTCACATCTGTTTCTATAACTATACGTAGTCATTTTTCATATATAGACCTGATATTTAAATGACAGTGATTGTGAGTGGTATTAAAAAGAGTTCTTGGCTCAAGAGCTATCCTCTTTATTCTGCTGCTCTGCGACATCTGTCATGAATCATTCATTCCGTCAGTATTTACCAAATGCCTCCTATGATCAGGCACTGTTTTGGGTGCTGAAAATATATGATAGTGAAGTGAACAAAGCCCTGCCCTTATGGAACTTAGCTGGATGATGATCATGGTGTTTTTACTTAAAATGGGCTCATTTTCAATCTTTGTGGGTAAGACAGTGGTTAGATTTTTCACTTCAGTGTGTTTTGAAAGTCTTTATTGTATTCCTTGCACAGAGGCCTGCAAATAAAGACAAGTTTAGGACTAGAGAACAGGTTGTCACTAAAGTGAAACTGTGAAGTCGTTAAATTCAGGGGAATTAGAAAGGCATATAAATATTTTGCCCTTCACTGATGGAATGGATTACTGACTTTTTAAGTGTTGTTTTAATATTTTGGGGTTTTCCTGGTAGCTCAGATGATAAAAAACCTGCTTGCAGTGCAGGAAACCTGGATTTAATCCCTGGATCAGGAAGATCCCTTGGAGAAGGGCATTCTTGCCAGGAGAATTCCAGAGAGAGGAGCCTGGTGGGCTGCAGTCCTACTTCTGTAGACACTGCACTGTACTTTTCTTCCCTGAAGTAAGAAATGTTTTGTAGATTAAACTCCTGAAATTGGATTTTGAACTTTCCACACATTGATCTTGTGAGTAGGGCAAAAGTGTTTCAGATCATTATTAATAGCCTCATGTCAGCTTTGAGAGAAACTTAGTAAGCTAATGAAATGAGATTTTCAGGTGACAGCAACAGATCTATGTTGAAAGCCATCTGTATTACTTGTGAATAACTGGGCTTTCCCCCCAACCATTTTACACACTTTTCTGGCTGACTGATCTCAGGTGAGCCATTTTCAATTTCATTCAGTTACTGCTTTAATAAATGAAATAACCAAATGAAAGAGGGGTGGAGTTAACTAATAGATCTACAGGGAAAATACCTCCAACAGTAAAAAGTGAAGTTTGTAGGTTCATATTGAGAAATCCCCTTTCCTACTTTAAAATCTCTTAATGCAAGTATAAACCTAGTGATGAACCCACCTTAAGAACACAGACACCTCAGGGAAGTGGATTTGAACTCAGATCTTATTTTATAGAGACTTGGTGAATTCTTCCACTGCTGCTGATCATTTTTCCTCATTGCCTTTGCCTTGTTTAAAGGTGAAATCTTTCACTGCTCTTCATTTTTCCTCATTTCCTTTGCTTTGCTATGGAATTCTATGTCTTCTTCAATGGTGTAAGTACTTCCGTCTTCAGATGTAGTTCTTAGGTGGCTGCAGCCAGATCACTATGACTTATTTGGCATGTGATGATAGTGGACCCAAGAAAGCAGTAACTTCCAGGCTGTATTTTTATAAAGACACTGGCCAGATTAACTAGTTAACTAGTGTCAAAGTTATTTCTTATTAAAATAACTTTATAACCGTTTCACTCATGATTCTATCTTTTGTATATAATATCCAAAGGATATCCTCTTCTTACCTTTGTTCCATATACCCCCGAACTTTTTCATAGTTTGTCAATGTCTTTTTAATGTACTGAGCTGACTGTAGCTTTTACTGAGACCCTGTAGTGGCTCCTGGTGTGACTGAACCGCAGACAGGCTTAGTGGCTGGAAAGGGTCTGGAGAAGGAAGGTGGGTAATGGCTGCAGGCATTTGTCCTACAGAGAAGGACACATTTTACTAGGAAGGGTGAACAGTGCTGTTTTGATATAGGAATGATGGAAATAGTGGGAAATTTATTTTTAAAATCTTAGATAAAAAAGTTATTTTTCAAATGAACTGTCAGTGTTATCAGGCTTCTTAATTTTGAACTGTTTATCGATACAATGTCATTAATATGTCTTTAATGTTCTTTGGGGGGTTAATTTACCAAAGCTTGCCTCCCAAGTTCTTTTAAAGTAGCTTTTCTTGAATATGGAATTTACCAGAGAGGCGTTCATTTCTGTGCATAGAAAATTAGAAGAGAGTTTTTTCTCTTTTTGTTTACTAACCACTAGTTGACGACAATGTTATTCCTTCTGAACCAGACCTAGAGTATATGAGAGAGCAGGAATTACTTTGATAAGTTTGTCTCAAAGCTTATTGAAATTTGCTTTGCTTCTTGAACTGAACTCAGCACTAAAATGAATCATTTCAATAAAGTGTCTCTTGGCTTCATTCAGAACTTAGTGCTAAAAGCTTCTTCCAAATAAATCACGTTCTAAAGAGGCAAAATTCCTTTTAATTTATGGATAGCACTTGGTAGAGTTCCTAACTGCTGACAGACCCTGGTCCATTCTGCTAAATCTTGACTGGGTACCAATTCTTGGCAGTCTTTTATCCCCTGTGAATTTGAGTCAGTGGATGATAAGTTCTTTCCTTTCTCAGTGGAGAGCAATCAAGCTTGGGCATCTGCTTTCCAATTGGATGCATGGGGACATATGTTGAAAGAGAAAACTCTCAGAATGTAGGCATTTCTGGTTGGCATCCAGCTGTGTCACTGTCTCAGTAAGCTCTTAGAAGAGGATGCCAGGCCTCGTTTTCCATCAGCTCATCAGTCACCATATGGATACTCGATCTCTGTCCTATGTGGGTTAGAGCCTGGGTGACTTCAAGGACATCTCCCTTCTTTTGCAGAACACAGGTAGGGCTCATAAGGTGTTGTAGGGAGTTTGCTGCCAGTTTCTTTGCTCTTTTAGTTAATGCAACTGTCATCCAGCTAAATTTTTTTAAATTTATCTTTTTTAATGTAGCCTGCTGAGAGGTTGTAGAATGACTGCAATGAAAGTAGTATCAGTTCATCTTAACTTTGTAAACAGAGTGTACATAAATAATTCTTTCATGGGAACATTATTCTACAGCAGGCAATATATCATGATGGTTTCAGGTAATTTGGTGGGATTTCCAGTTTGTTGCTCTGAAAATTGTCTGACATGAGTTTTGAACTGGTACTATGCTTTCTAGATTAAATGTGATAGAATTTTTAAAATGTGAATGCTTGGAAAAAATACAGAAAAAGTGCTCTATTGGGTTATTGTGAGGAACGATGAGTGAATACATGAAAAGAGCTTAACATGGCTTTTAGTTGTGGCTTTTCATAAGTAGTAGGGCTAGGACTTAGCTTTCCTGACCACCATGTTTTATGCCAAAGCCAGTGTGGAAGAATTAATGTTTAGAAATCTTTTTATAGTGATCACTTTTACTTTACTGTATTTATGAAAGTGGTATAGTCTTGATTTTATTTGTTTATGATATTTAGTTATTTTTTTTCTCTTTTTATGAGCTTACAGTACTTTAGAGGAAAATGATTGTAAAAGAGAAAAGCATTCTTATAGCAAAGATGAAAAGTTCATCAAAATTTAGCGGGAAAACAGAATGCCTGTGTTAACACATTTTTAACTGGTACATACCATCCTCATTATAAGTTGTGTACTTAGAGTTATTATTAGTTTCTGGAACTAAGAGTGGACTTCTTTAATTTAAAAAATTTATATTTAGAATTACTATTGAATAAAACATTACTTTAATAAAAACAATTCACTAGGTTTTAGATTAATAACCTTATAGCCATATAGGAAAATGTGTTTCATGTTGTAGATATATGAATTTTTAATATTCTTTGCATTACTGAAACCATGATCTTTACTACTTTATATATAACCTAGAAAATGCATATTGATTTTGAAATCACCCTAAGCAACAGTCTCCACGAGGAGCCTGGCATTAAAGGTTTGCTCTTAATGATTTAACCTCTAAAAGTATCGGTAAAATGTTTAAAGGGAACATAGTATGGGTTTTTAGGGGATGAAGGCAATTCATATATAATAATTTAGGAAAAAAGAAACAGCCACATGCAAACAACCAGCCAGAGTTGAACGGAGGGAAGGAATAATGTTTGTGTCTTATGTTAAGTGCTAGACATGCCTCAGTTCCTAATGAATAACCAATGTGTTTCAATTTTCAAGTGGTAGAGCTTTTATTTTGTGACAGTTAAGTCTTTATCATAGATTTCTTTTTGTACTCTATCTTTGGTTCCCTTAAGTAATTTTCTCTATGAGTTCTGAGAGGAATGTCACTTTGTGAAAGCAATTATTCCATACTGCATTTATAATAAATTTTTTTTAATTTAAAAGTTGTTTCATTACTTTTGGTTTTCATGTAGAGTCATGGAGAAACTTTACATATAACCTCAATGCAGTTTGTTTCTCTCTTCTTTTAAAAAATATTTTATTAAATTTTTTTTAAATTGAAATATAGTTGACTTACAATGTTGTGTTAGTTTCAAGTGTACAGCAAAGTAATTCAGTTACACATACATGAAAGTTGAAAGTGAAGTCGCTCAGTCGTGTCCAACTCTTTGTGACCCCATGGACTGTAGCCTACCAGGCTTCTCTGTCCATGGGATTCTCCAGGCAAGAATACTGGAGTAGGTTACCATTTCCTTCTCCAGGGGATCTTCCTGACTCAGGGGTCGAATCTGGGTCTCCCGCATTGGAAGCAGATGCTTTAACCTCTGAGCCACCCGGAAAGCCCTATACATACATGTCTATTTTTTTCAAATTATTTTCCCTTATAGGTTATTACAAAGTATTAAGTATAGTTCCTTGTGCTATACAGTAGGTCCTTGCTGGTTATCTATTATATATATAGTAGTGTACATCTGTTAATCCCAAACTTCTAATTCATCCCTCTTCTCCCTTACCCTTAGTAGCCATAAGTTTGTTTTGCCTGTGGATCTATTTCTGTATTGTATATAAGTTAATTTGTGTCACGTTTTTAGATTCCACCTATAAGTGATATCATGTGATATTTGTTGTTTCTTTGTCTGACTTACTTCACTTGGTATGATTTCTACATCCATCCATGTTGCTGCAAATGGCATTATTTCATTCTTTTTTATGGTTGATTGACATTTCATTGTGTAAATATGTCATGTCCTTCTTAACCCTTCATCTGTTGATGGACACTTAGGTTGCTTCCATGTCTTGGCTATTGTAAATAGTACAGCAGTGAATGTTGGGAGAGCATATATCTTTTTGAATTATAGTTTTCTCCAGATACATGCCGAGGGGAAGTATTTCAGGATCATACAGTAGCTCTATTTTTAGTTTGTAAGGAACCTCCATACTGTTCTCCATAGTGGCTATAGCATTTTACATTCCCACCAACCCTGTAGGAGGGTTCCTGTTTCTCTCTTCTTTACGGAGCTAAATTTATAGTCACAATGGGTTAGGTAAACCTTTAAGATAAGTTGAGGTTGGATACCAATTCCCAGATATTTTTAAACAGAAAATACATGTGTGAAAATAGTCGATGACTAAGAGTACATGATGAATCGAACAATAAAACTCACATCATTGTGCTCATTGTTGTTTGTGAAAAATCTGAATATTGTATAATTGCTGAATTCTTCAAAAGAGAAGAACTATTTCCTAGGTTGTGCTGGATTTAAAGGACTGCATGGTAGTGTAAGTAGCCATGGCTTGGTTGGAAGTAAACTGAGCTCTGCTCTGATTCTGCTTTGCTCTGGTCCTTGGGCCAGTTGTTTTACTTCCCTGGATGTTTGTTTCTCCTATCTGTGAAATGACACAAGGAAGACAGGAAGTCTCACGTCATTTGGTACTCCGGTCAAACTCTTAGGAGGCTATGCTGGCGCTTTTCTTTTTCTCTTTAATTGCTCCACTCCGTTGGTGTGCATGGACTTGGAACTTGTGTGGGAGTTGAAGGCTGACCCTGAGTTGATGTACCATAATGGTACCCCCTTATAAGTGACCAAGCAGACTGTGGAGGAAATTTCACTACTGTGCATTTTGCTATTTTCTTTTCCTTTTCCATCTTGAATTCTTAAATACTTAGGTCTTTGGAACTTTAGTCAAATGTATTGATGAAAAATGTCAATATAAACAACTTTCTAAGTATTTTTGCTTTCAGCCGTCTTAGAAGTCATTAAAGCTGTGCATTCACAAACTGATAACTGGTGACTCTTCAGAGGCAGTTGGTTGATTCATTTGATTAATAAACATTTATTAAACACTGTATACAGTAAGTGTATACAGATGTCATAGTGATCATTTGCTTACAAAGAATAAAATTTTTAAAGGAATTATTTAAACAAATTGAGGTTTTCATTAGAAAGATACATTGGACTCTAATGGCACCCCAGTCTGGTTATTGAGCCTAATTTCTGGACATAGGAACTGGCAAACTTAAATCATTTATTTTTTTTACCTTTTTTGGGGCTTCGTGGTCTCTCTTTTGCTTTTTTAAATCCATGTTGCTTTCCTTTCCTCCTAAGTTCTTCAAGAATGACTTTTCTTAGGGCCACCTCAGTCGTGGCTCAATAGAGCCTCTCAGTTCAATACTCTGTACAAGATGGACTGGAAGTAATGTGTTCTGGCTCCAAGTTCTCAAAAACAAATTCACATTGGCCCAGCATGTATAAGTTTACATCCCAGTGGGGAAGCCATGAAAATAAAAAAAGATACTTACTGAGGGTGGCAGATGGGTATACTGAATCATGGGACTCATAGAATCGGGTACCTTAGTCAGCCTGGGAAGTTTTGTAGAAACTGAGTCTTTAACAGATGAGAAGATGAGCTAGAGAAAGGAAGGGTGGTCTTTCAGGCGTAAAGCACAGCAGGAGGGAGGACACAAGAGGCATGTACCTGTAAAGTGTGCATGAAGTGTTTTTGTGTGAGTGTGCAACTACAGACAGCTCAGAACACAAGGAGTGCAGGTGAGGCTGGGAAGGTAGGCAGGAGTCCTGTTATGGAGGAGCTTGGAAGAGATGCCAAGGGACTGACTGGCCCCTGTAACAGAGGGCAACCAGGGCAGGGCAGGCTCATCTTGTTTTTAGATTTATAGGTAAGAAAAGACTGATCATAAAGCCAATTATTAAAGTATGAAGATTTAAAAATTCAAACTAGTTAATGTTAATTATTACACTTTTGAGAATTAAAAACAATAATGCTGAGATTTTTACCATAATTGAATCCTGAATCTGTATATGAGAAAGTTCAGTATTTTCTTTTGAGACAGTATCTTATATAAATATTTTTTTATACATTTTTGTAATTTTGGAAGAATTCTCATATTTAAGAAAAATTGACAGGTGACCTAAGAGTACATTTGCCCATGATGGGGAGAAACAATGCTATTTATACACACCTTAATTAATTTAAAACTTTTCAATTTATTATTTTCCTCCAAAGGACAGAAATTAATGAAAAACTTCATGGAGGTAATAATCTCTTTCTGTTATGCATTCAGTATGCTAAACTTATAATTTTGACTTCCAATTTCTGATTAAAATAATGACTTCTTGTGTGTATTGTGCCCAAGCGGTTGCATTTTGTATTGGTGCAGATAATTGCTTTTCTACTTGGCAAAGAAAATGAGCAGATGTCAAATAAGTATCTTTTTCTGGCATGATCGATTGATAGCTCTGCAACCTAATGTTGATTGTGTTTTCAGAAGTGATGGAGCAAGCACAGTTTAGCATTAGACTGCAGCTGTTAGCTGTCAGGAGTTCACTTTGGCAAAGATAATTTCTGACCAAATCTATATATTAGACTCCTAGTCTTAGAGCTTGATTTAAGAAAACAGTTTAGTTTTAACACAAGGAAAATTGTGTGCTAACTTGAAGGTCTCTATTGATGCAGTTTTCTCCAAAAGTGATTCTAGAGTTCTTACCTTGTTTACCTTTAATGATGGAACAATGGCATGCTCAGGGGTTAGGTGCATGGATCCTAGAGTAACAAAAAGTGGATTTGCATTTGAAATTTACTGCCCTAAAAATCCTCTGTGCTCCATCTATTAATCCCCTCCCCTCCCCAGCCGTTGACAATCATTCATTTTATTGTCTCCATAATAAGGTAAGAGTTTTCTTATTGTCTCCATATTGTCTTTTACCTTTTCTAGAATGTCATACAGTTGGAATCATATAGTATGTAGCCTTTTTTGTGCATTTAATGTACATTTAAATTTGTTCCATTTTCATGGTTTGATACTTTTTTTTTTTTTTTAGCGCTCAAGTGATATTGTGTTGTCTGAATATACCATAATTATATATCCATTCATCTACTGAAGAACATCTTGGTTGTTTTCAAGTTTTGGCAATTATGAATAAGGCTGCTGTAGTATCTGTGTGTAGGTGGACATAAATTTTTAATTTTTTTTGGATGAATACCAGGGAGTGCAATTGGTGGATCGTGTAGTAAAATCAGGGCTTCCCAGGTGGTGCTAGTGGTAAAGAACTCACGTGCCAATGCAGGTAGATGTAGGAAATGTGAGTTCGATCCCTGGGTTGGGAAGATACCCTGGAGGAGGGCACAGAAACCCACCATAGTATTCTTGCCTGGAAAATCCCATGGACAGATGAGCCTGACACGTTGCAGTACACAAAGTTGCACAGAGCTGGATATGACTGAGTCAACCTAGCATGCACACATGGTAAGATCATAGGAAAAGACCCTGATGTTGGGAAAGATTGAAGACAGGAAGAGAAGGGGATAACAGAGGATGAGACGGTTGGATGGCATCACCGATTTGATGGACATGAGTTTGTGCAAGGTCCTGGAGCTGGTGATGGACAGGGAAGCCTGGAGTGCTGCAGCCCATAGGGTTGCAAAGAGTTGGACACAACCGAGCAACTGAACTGAATTGATAGTAAGATCATGTTTAGTTTTGTAAGAAATCACCAAACTGTTTTCCAAAGTGGCTGTACCATTTTGCATTCCCACTAGTAATTAATGAGAATTCCTGTTGCTCCATAATCACCATCAGCATTTGGTGTTGTCAGTATTTTCAGTTTTGGCCATTCTAATAGGTATATCTCATTGTTTTTATTTTCATTTTGCTGATAACATATGATGTGGAGCTTCTTTTCATATGCTTATTTGCCATTTGTGTATAGTTTTTGGTAAGGTCTCTGCTAAGACCTTTGACCAGTTTTTAAATTGGGTTGTTTTTTAATTGTTGAGTTTTAGGAGTTCTAAAACTAAGATCATGGCATCTGGTCCCATCACTTCATGGGAAATAGATGGGGAAACAATGGAAACAGTGTCAGACTTTATTTTTCTGGGCTCCAAAATCACTGCAGATGGTGATTGCAGCCATGAAGTTAAAAGATGCTTACTCCTTGGGAGGAAAGTTATGACCAACTGAGATAGCATATTGAAAAGCAGAGACATTACTCTGCCAACAAAGGTCTGTCTAGTCAAGGCTATGGTTTTTTCAGTAGTCATGTGTGGATGTGAAAGTCGGACTGTGAAGAAAGCTGAGCACAGAAGAATTGATGCTTTTGAACTGTGGTGTTGGAGAAGACTCTTGAGAGTCCCTTGGACTGCAAGGAGATCCAACCAGTCCATTCTAAAGGAGATCAGTCCTGTGTGTTCATTGGAAGGACTGATGCTAAAGCTGAAACCCCCTTACTTTGGCCACCTCATGCGAAGAGTTGACTCATTGGAAAAGACTCTGATGCTGGGAGGGATTGGGGGCAGGAGGAGAAGGGGATGACAGAGGATAAGATGTCTGGATGGCATCCCTGACTCAATGGACATGAGTTTGAGTGAACTCTGGGAGTTGGTGATGGACAGGGAGGCCTGGCATGCTGTAGTTTATGGGGTCGCAAAGAGTTGGACACAACTGAGTGACTGAAGTGAACTGAACTGAACTGTATGTAACAATTTTTTACTAGCTGTGTCTTTTACAAGTATTTTCTTCCAGTTTGTGGCCTGTTTTCTTATTTTCTTGACATTTTTCACAGGAAAGACATTTTTAATATTATTGAAATTCAGTTTATAAATTATTTCTTATATGAATTGTGTTTTTGGTATTTTATCTAAAAAGTCATCACTATAACCAACTGTCATAATCTCGGTTTTCTCCTAGGATGTCTTCTGAGAGTTTCATAGTTTTGTGTTTTACACTTAAAACTGTGATCCCTTTGAGTTAGTTTCAGTTAAGGGTGGGAGATCTATGTCTGTATTTATTTATATTTTTTGCATGCAGATATTTAGTTGTTCCATTACCTTTTGTTTTGGCAAAGATTATCTTTGCTCCGTTGTAGGCTCTTTTGTCGATCGGTTGACTGTATTTACGTGGGTTTATTTCTGAGCTCTCTATTCCATTTCATTGATCTACTTGTCTGATTTTTTTTTTTTTAATTAGTACTGTTCTCTCTTGACAATTGTAGCTTTACTGTAATTACTGAAGTTGGGTAGTGTCAGTCCTCCAATTTTATTCTTTTCTTTCAGTGTTGAGTTGGCTATTCTGGGTCTTTGGACTCATATAAACTTTAGAAGCAGTTTGTCAGTATCCTCAGTATAACTTGCTGGAATGTAAATCAGATTGCATTGAATCTATAGGTCAATTTCAGAAGAATTGAAATTTTCCTAATATTGAGTCTCCCTGTTTGTTAACATGGGCTATCTCTCCATTTATTTAGTTCTTTAAATTCATTCATCAGAGTTTTGTAGCTTTTCTCCTATACCTCTTGTACATATTTCATTATATTTGTACCAAAGTATTTTGGTTTTTGGTACTCATGTAAATGGTATTGAGTTTCTAATGTAGAATTCTACTTGTTCATTGCAGGTAATGATAATATAGGAAAGCATTTGACTTTTTATATATTAATCTTGTACCCTGCAACCTTGATATAATTGCTTATTAGTTTTAGGAGTTTTTTGTCAGTTCTTTCAGGTTTTCTGCATAAACCATGATATCATTTTTTAGGTCATTAGTTTTTTACTTTTATTTTTTAGGAAAGACACTTTAAATAATAACGGCTGCTTTTCTTTTTTCCCTGTTTTTTGTCTCAGAGACTTAAAATATACAGGTAGACATGAAAAGTAATATAACAAACATCCGTGCTATGTATGGTCATATTTATTTCCAATCCTTTTTTGGCTTCATACCTAAGGAATGAAGATATATTGGTAGAGTTGAAGTCTACCTTAACATTATCTTTGGTCTCATTCCCTTCACTGTCTCCTCAGGGGCCATGCCTGTCCTGTGTTTTATATACATATAGGATGTTTTTTTATTACCATATCTATTCCACCCAGATTATAAATCAGCCTCTGGTTAATCTGGTCATACAGTCAGTCTTCACACAGAAGTGAATTAGAATATCTATGTACTACCCATAACAAGCTCCAGTTTCACCTTGGCTTGATCTCCTTAACTCATAGTCTGTAATAGGCTTGGAGAACATCTGAACAGTCTGGATAACCTAGGGAGTGACTCTTATCAATACTCATCTCACATTTTGAGGTTTTACACCCTAGTTACAGGTATGGTCAACTTTCTTTCATGCCCATCAACTTATATACTAGAGTGTTTTATGAAATGTCATCACTTTAATGAATGTAATTTCTCAAGTATTTATTGAACACCTGCTAAATGATGAGGTAACTGTTCTCTTATTGGATAAACTACTGAATTCCAATAATTAATCCTCCAGAATATACTGAGTATAATTAGTAATAATAGCTAACATTTATTATATTCAAACACTGCTTTAAGAGTTTTATGTATGCTCACTCACCTAATCCATGTAACAACTCTGTGTGCCATTTGACACCATTATTATCCACATTTTCCAGTGTGATAGTGGAGATACAGGGAGGATAAATAACTTATGCTACATCATTAGTGAAGAACCTGGAAACCACACTTCTGCAGCGTGGCTCCTGAATCTTTGCTCTTAAAACCAATTTCTGTATTTTTCCTCTACAAAGAGAAAGCTGGTTTTGGTGAGAAATCTCATAAAAGTGATCAGGTTGTCGATGTAAGGATCGTACCTCCTTGCAGAAAGCCGAGTTAGGCATCACGAGGATCCAGCCTTCTGAGTGGGTCTTGGTATTTCCTTCTCTCTTGGGCTTTCCTCTGCTTACTTAATCTAGACTCAGTTTAGTTCTGGGTTTTAATGAGAAAATGGTGGGTATTTTATTAGTTGCTTAACAATTAGATACTTTTAACTAGCATAGAACAGGCTAATTCTTATGATAGAACTGAAATACTTTTGAGAAGCAGAGCCCACACAAACAGATCTACCCAATTATGTTCTGACTATTAACTTAAACTTGGAGCTGCCCCCGAGGTTTCAGGTAATCCCCTTAATCACACTACAGATTAAATTGCAAATAGATGTCTTGAGGCAGAGGGATTCCTGCCTCCTAGAAATATCTGTCATAACAACTTCTCTTGTAAAAAGCAAAAGAAGAAGATAAAAATCTCAAGAAACCAATTATTGAAATTAAAATTGTTACTTTTAAAAATCAGCTTTGTGAAAAATTGCTAGTGCCAGTCTAACATGAAAGGCATGCTAAATGTATATTCTTAAAGTCAAAAACAGCTCCGATTTCTCTATNAGAGACATGAATGTGGTAACAGTTGGGACTTTAGCTTAACTGTTTTAAAAAAGGCAGAGGAACCAGAGATCAAATTGCCAACATCCGCTGGATCATTGAAAAAGCGAGTTCCAGAAAAACATCTATTTCTGCTTTATTGACTATGCCAAAGCCTCTGACTGTGTGGATCACAATAAACTGTGGAAAATTCTTCAAGAGATGGGAATACCAGACCACCTTACCTGCCTCTTGAGAAACCTATATGCAAGTCAGGAAGCAATAGCTAGAACTGGACATGGAACAACAGACTGGTTCCAAATAGGAAAAGGAGTACATCAAGGCTGTATATTGTCACCTTGCTTATTTAACTTAGATGGAGAGCACATCATGAGAAACGCTGGGCTGGAAGAAGCACAAGCTGGAATCAAGATTGCTGGGAGAAATATCAATAACCTCAGATATGCAGATGATACCACCCTTATGACAGAAAGTGAAGAAGAACTAAAAAGCCTCGATGAAAGTGAAAGAGGGGAGTGAAAAAGTTGGCTTAAAGCTCAACATTCAGAAAACGAAGATCATGGCATCTGGCCCCATTACTTCATGGGAAATAGATGGGGAAACAGTGCAAACAGTGTCAGACTTTATTTTTCTGGGCTCCAAACTCACTGCAGATGGTGACTGCAGCCATGAAATTAAAAGACGTTTACTCCTTGGAAGGAAAGTTATGACCAACCTAGATAGCATATTAAAAAGCAGAGACATTACTTTGCTGACTAAGGTCCGTCTAGTCCAGGCTATGGTTTTTCCACTGGTCACGTATGGATGTGAGAGTTGGACTGCGAAGAAAGCTGAGCGCCGAAGAATTGATGCTTTTGAACTGTGGTGTTGGAGAAGACTCTTTAAGAGTCCCTTGGACTGCAAGGAGATCCAACCAGTCCATTCTAAAGGAGATCAGTCCTGGGTGTTCGTTGAAAAGACTGATGTTGAAGCTGGAACTCCAGTACTTTGGCCACCTGATGCGAAGAGCTGACTCATTTGGGAAGACCCTGATGCTAGAAAAGATTGAGGGCAGGAGGAGAAGAGGATGACAGAGCATGAGATGGCTGGATGGCATCACCGACTCAATGGAAATGAGTTTGGGTAGGCTACGGGAATTGGTGATGGACAGGGAGGCCTGGCGTCTTGCAGTTCGTGGGGTCGCAAAGAGTTGGACACGACTGAGTGACTGGACTGAACTGAACTGAACTGATACCATTAAAATGACTCTTAGTCTTTTGTATAAGGGATAAAAAATTGTGATAATAAGTAAGCAGCTTCCTAGAGAATGTTAAGGATTTTCCTCTGATTATGGCTTTTATGTCAACCAAAGACATTCTCACAGTGACTGAATGTCAGGGCAGTCCTGAGCCTGGTGAGGTTGACACTGGTAAATGTAATTACCTTTGTGGAGTTTTGAGAAGCTGGGGAGGAGTGAGACAGCACTGGAATCAGACAGCTTGATTCTGATGCTCTGCCATGCATATCGTCTGTGACTTGGCAGATTAATCTCTTTAAGCCTCAGTTTTATTCATATAATGTGACTAAACAGAACCATGTGCCTCATGGTGTTGTTTTCAGTGTTGACTAGATAACAGTACATGCCTACCTAGCATTCTGTGTCAAATGATGTGCTGTTTGCCTTTGCTTTACTTATCTCATTTAAACCTCATAAAAATATATCCAGGTTAGTTTTATTATTTCCATGTATTACATGTGAAAGAAACTGAGCTCAGAGGAAATAGCTTGTCAGGAGGAACACATGTAGTCAGCATTTGAATCCAGGTCTTTCTTGCCCCATGTTCCATGTCCACTGCAGCGTGAAGGTTAGATATTGGAGCATATTGGGAATCTACAGTTGTGAGTAAGTGGTAAGGGGATAAGAGCTTGGTACTGGAGGCCTTTGGGTATAATGGGGTGATGTGGCTGGGTAAGAAGTTGGTTCAGATCTCTGTTGTTGGATTGACTTCACACTGTGTTAAGAGAGCTGCATACAGTCCCTGTCTGAAGAGTGGCCCCCTCCCTTTGGTCGGAACAGTGCTCATTACTGACCAAATGAGTGCTGCCTAACATCACTCTACACCAAGGCCTCTTTAACAGTGACACGTGATCCAGGCCCTTCAGCATGGCTAACAATAAGAAAAGATTTAACATTAAAAAAAAATCTCTTGATATGTGCTAAGCCCTGTGAGAAGAGTGTTAACATTTATTGCTTAGAGAATCTCTTTGAGACTGGTGCTGTTATTATCAGCATTTTCTGGATGTGGAAACCCGGGTGGTAGTTAGCTGAACCAGATTTAGAACAGGATCTGTTTGACCCCAGAGGCAATTCCTGAAGCTCCCATCAGTTCAGTTAAGTCGCCCAGTCATGTCCAACTCTTTACAACCCCGTGGACTGCAGCACGCCAGGCTTCCCTGTCCAACACTAACTTCCGGAGTTTACTCAAACTCATGTCCATTGAGTTGGTGATGCCATCCAACCATCTCATCCTCTGTCATCCCCTTCTCCTCCTGCCTTCAATCTTCCCCAGCATCAGGGTCTTTTCCAATAAGTCAGTTCTTTGCATCAGGTGGCCAAAGTATTGGAGTTTCAGCTTCAGCATCGGTCCTTCCAGTGAACATTCAGGAATGATTTCCTTTAGGATGGACTGGTTGGATCTCCTTGCAGTCCTAGGGACTCTCAAGGGTCTTGTCCAACACCACAGTTCAAAAGCATCAATTCTTCGGCGCTCAGCTTTCTTTATAGTCCAACTCTCGCATCCATACATGAATACTGAATAAATCATAGCTTTGACTAGGTGGACCTTTGTTGGCAAAGTAATGTCTCTGTTTTTTAATATGCTGTCTAGGTTGGTCATGACCGTTCTTCCAGTGAGCAAGCATTTTTTAATTTTATTGCTGAAGTCACCATCTGCAGTGACTTTGAAGTCCAAGAAAATAAAGTATGTCACTGTTTCCATTGTTTTCCCATCTATTTGTCATGAAGTGACGGGACCAGATGCCATGATCTTAGTTTTCTGAATGTTGAGTTTTAAGCCAACTTTTTCACTCTCCTTTTTCTATCATTAAGAGGCTCTTTAGTTCTTCTTCACTTTCTGCCAAAATTGTGGTGTCATCTGCATATCTGAGGTGAGGTATTTCTCCTGGCAATCTTGATTCCAGCTTGTGCTTCATCCAGCCCAGCATTTCTCATGATACTCTGCATATAAATTAAATAAGCAGGGTGACAATATACAGCCTTGACGTACTCCTTTCCCGATCTGGAACCAATCTGTTGTTCCATGTCCAGTTCTAACTATTGCTTCTTGACCTGCATACAGATTTCTCAAGAGGCAGGTCAGGTGGTCTGTCCCATCTGTTTAAGAATTTTCCACAGTTTGTTGTGAGAAGCTCCCATAATACCTTTGTTTTCATGTTCATAGACCGATTGGCTTCAAGCCCATCTGTTTATCTACATCTCCCAATTCTTTCCTACTGGAAAGATTTATTTCAGCCAAATGGCTGTCTTATTTCCACTGAAATACACTTTGTGTTTCTGGTTGCCATCATTTTTTTCTCTGTTCATTCACCTCTGTGCCTTCTCCTTTCCACTCACCCAATAATTTCTTCCTGCCTTTGAATATCCTTTCCTGAGTAATACAGCTCTGCTGGTTGTTTCTTACCCGAAGGCCCATTGCATTTGGTATTGGTTTACTGATTTGTAATTATCACTGGCAACCAGGTATTTGCAACATTTGTTATGTGTGCCCTTTTTGAAAAGATTTCAAAGTTTTGTGTGAAACTTTTTTTTTTAAATCCCAACAGTGTTTAATACCATACTCTCTGCGTAGATAATATTGAGTAAGTGTTCTTCAGTTAGCCATCTGGGAAGCCTGAAAGAAAGAATATTCTGAGCAAATGAAATAATCACAGTACATATCTCATTTTATGGAAATTAGAAAAAAGTTGCTTAAATATTGTAGTAGAGAAAAAAGAATGAGCAAAAGAAAATAATACCCAAGATGGGATTTTCCTGGAGGTGCCCTGCAGGAGTCCGAGTTCCTGGTCAGGGAGCTAAGATTCTGCGTTGCCATGTGGTGTGGCTAAGAAAAAAAAAAAAAAAACAGCCAAGAAAAACTGCATAGAAATAGAAAGAGTGTGCTGGAACCACATGGGAATTGATATTCTGGTTTAGAGGAAGAATTATATTAATTAACTGTGTGCCCCAAATCTTTAGATGTATAATAAAAAGTGGTAACGAAAGTGTCTGGAAAAATCTGTGTACATTTGTAGCAATACAGTGCATTTTCCTTTTTGTGTTTTAATGGATTCCAAGCATAAACATTTTTTATATATTAATATTATTTGGTTATCTTCTTTCAAGTAAATGATAGGAGAAAATAAAATTAATATCAGATTCAGAGATTTAAANTATATATTAATATTATTTGGTTATCTTCTTTCAAGTAAATGATAGGAGAAAATAAAATTAATATCAGATTCAGAGATTTAAAAACATTTTCTTTTAGTACTTATTTTATAAAGGATCAGTTTCTGAATAGCTTTTTCTTTTATTTTTCTTTTTGTTCCAAGGACATAAGCTTTACTCTCCGTTGCTTTGCTGTTATGTTGTTAAAAAATCCAGTTTGCTAGTTCAATTCAGTTCAGTCACTTAGTCGTGTCCAACTCTTTGCAACCCCATGAATCGCAGCACGCCAGGCCTCCCTATCCATCACCAACTCCTGGAGTTCACCCAAACTCATGTGCATCAAGTTGGTGATGCCATCTAGCCATCTCATCCTCTGTCGTCCCCTTCTCTTTTAGACTATTATTCAGACTGTTCCTCTGTTGAATTAAATTCTCCTGAGTTCCCTGACAGAAAACTGCAGAAAATATAGATTTTCATTAATTTAAATTTACTACTAACAAATTATTCCTTCCTCCAAGTTTTCATTCACGACCATCCTCAAGAATATGCAGAACCCACTCCTATTTCATTTAGTGTTAATAGAGATGGTCCTTGCAGAAGGACCTACTGTACTTATTGCATAAATCCATTGCATAAAGTAGGGAGTAAAAAACTCTTGTTTAATGCTAACAAATTCTAACAAAATACCAACAGAGTGAGAACCTTCCCTCTTTTTTGAACAAATACTAAATGGAATTCCTTGTTATGATTCTTCCCCCTTTTATATCCCAAGTGAGTCAGTACTAAGTTGACCTTTAAAAATTTAGAACCTAAGAAACATTTTTACAGGTTTATTGGCCTTTATTCAGATTTGGGAACAGCTAAAGAAGGAGCTGGTGAAAAACCTTTGCTGTCATCAGGAAGTATTTACATGGTCTTAGAGCTAATCCCCACCAGCCTCTCCTGCAGGTGGCAATGCTATCAACCTCTGGTGAGCCTTCTTAGAGATGGTTCTAAGGGTAGAAATCTCCACCTCCTAGGAAGTGTTTTCCACAGAATACATATTTTTTTATATATATATAATGCACCAGCCAGGATCTTTGTGAAGGGGATTTCCCATGGCAGATCATGGGAATTATGTAGCTTGCAATGGTTTGATATTAGGAAAAAGCTGCAAAACTCACCTTCTTCTGTTTATCTTTTAAGTCTCACTTTCTCAGGTAAAATATTTTCACAGCCTTTGATTTTATTAAATGAAAATAGCGGATTTGGACTCAAATCTGTAGAGCACTTGTTTTCACTGTGGCTTCCATGAGACTGATTTCCTTGTCTGGCTAAACCCCTGCCGTGGTTGGGGTCTTGTTGGCGTGTCTGCTTTTGTAATCAGCAGGCTTTTGGTGTGCTCTGGGGCAAGTGCTTCTGATACAGGAGTAAGGAAAAGAGGAAATTATATTTATCCATTTAAAAGATTGTCTTCTCTGTGTCATCACAGTGTGGGATCCAAAATATAACTTCCACGGGTGCCGGGACTGCCATTTTAATTTTACCTCTGTATCTTCAGCCACTAGCATGGGTCTGGCTGGGCTGACATGCAGAAATAGTTATTGGATGAGACTTGGTGTATTGGTCAGAGTCATACCAGTAAAGAGATGACCATTCAAAATAGGACGAAAGGGGGAGGATTATCGACGAAGGGACTGTTTCCTCAGGTGAGGGCAATAACATCAGAGGGGCAGTTATCACCCAGAACCTGGGAAGTGAGTGTCCTTCAGGAAAGGTCACCTTGAGACAAGCACCAACGCACCTAAGTGACCCTGGGCAATAGGCACACATTCCTCTCAGTCCAGGGCTCCCTGCTGTGAACTGGAGGGGTCAGGCAGCTGACTGATATAGACCATACAGGCGAGCCTTCTGGGAAAGGTGGCTGGAGGACAAGTGGGAGAGATCTGGAGCACACAGATGAAATACCCAGCCACTAAGATGTTCCTGATCCATCAGGGAGATAGAGGAGTAAGCAGACATTTTAATGTAGTTAGAATAATATTTAAATTATTAATATTTAAATATTATTAAATATTTAATAATATCTAAATTATCTTGTGTACCCTCACAAGATCCCTATGAGATAGGTATTGTGGTGATTTTTACAGATGATGGAAACTGAGGGATTAAGGGTTTAACTGAAGGTTTAAGGGTTTAACTGAGGGTCAGACTGCTAGTGAGCTGAGATTTGAACCTGAGAAGTTTGTGAAGTCTGAGCTTTGCTGGATTGCAGGAGTTAAGCAGTGTGGTGTGGAGCAGTACTTTCTTTCCAAACCTTGATGTACATGGGAATCCTTGGGGGCTCTTTAAGAGTAACTCCTGGTTCAACAGATCCTGCCACAGGGCCCGAGAGCCTGCATTTCTGCCAACTGCTGTTGATCTGCTTCTGGCAGCGAGGGCTCCAGGACCTGCAGTTAGACATGGAGTCCATGTCTTCAGGGTAAGACTCTCAAGCAGTGGTCTCCCTGCTCTTCCTTTTTCTGGTGTGTCACATGAGCAGGTCGGGTGATATCAAGGCCCAGGGAAGCTTGCGAACCCCGCGCCTCTGATTTCAGCCTGGAAGCTCCTTCCAGCTGTGCTGGTGTGGGTCTCCTGGTCGTGACAGCCTAGGAGGCCCTGGAGGGGAGCTGGTGTGGCAGCCTCCTCCCCACGGGCTGAGCTCAGGTGACAGTGCTTGACCTTTTGGCCACACAGGGGCTGCTCCATTCTTAGCCGTTCCTTCCAGAACTGAGCCTCCCCCAGCATCTGGCACTGCTCCCTTTCGCCTCATGCGTTCTCATTCCTGTCACACTGATTCGGGCTGGATCTATAAATGGAGCCTGATACTCACGGTACCAC
>SJYQ01004861.1:208284-218839 GCA_006410935.1 Redunca redunca | reverse complement strand
TCTATTTTAAAGGGAAATATGAAGATTTTTCAGAACCTTAGTTCAGCTGAAATAGAATAGAAATTAAACTTTAATACATACATTTTAATTGGTTTTAATATGAGAACTAACATAAGTATATTAATGTGGCAGGACTGTAAAGTAATCAGCAGGTAAGAAAATAAGGTTTAAAATGCAAAATTGGAAAGCAAGAATAAATAATGTTTACTTTGTTTTGAATAATCTATGAACTATAATTACTGCTTCTATTTATTCAAGTCTGGCTCAAAATATAAATCAACTTAAGGCCAAGTAAGACGCTGTTTTCTTCTTTTGATCTCTTGTTTTCTGAAAAAAATATTTGCAGGGAGCAGGATTTCTATTTTACCCTTAAGTTGGAGGAAGATCCTATTGAATTCATAAATAGAAAACTCAATTTAAAACTTAATATCATCTACTATATAAATTGTAATTAAGCATGTGAAGTGGGCCAGGGTTCCAATGTCTGTGTTCATAATACTTGAATATGAATCCTGAAAATATTGTTTCTCATTGAGCCAAGAAAGAAAGAATCATGAAAGGAAGCAAGTGACTGAAAGGAATAGTGGTCACTACAAATGTCAGTGAAGCCAGAAATAGTCAGTTAAAAGTTAGCTATGCTGCCCGTGAATGCAGAAAGGGCAATGATTATAACTCATTAATATAATCAAAGTAAAAGCTTAATGGGCTACTAATCAATTAATAATACAAACTAGACTATTCCAGCATTTAAATTCATTTGGACATTTTCAATTTAAAAGATCATGTTCCATATATAAAGAGATATAACATTTATATTACAAAAAATGTTTGTTTTCCTACATTTTTTTAAAGAGAAAAATGCTCTAGAGCCATGGTCTGAATCTCACTCTCAGCTTAAACATGAGGGAAAAACCATTAGAAATAATAAAGAACATTCTTCTTTTCCAATCTTCAGGTACACATTTAATCGAAATAATGTAACTGATGGATGTCCTCCACAGAAATATGTAGAGGTGATGGACCATGCCCAAGTTGTTCATAAGGCACTTAATAAATGAGAGCGACACAGGGACAGAGACAGAATAATCAAGCGTTTTCAGAAGGAGAAGCTATAGGTTTTTCCAGGTAGAGAGTCATAAAAGTGTCAGAATTATTTTAAACTGCTTGATACATAAATATGTAATAATGTCTTGGTATCTCAAGAGATAACGCAACTTGCAAATATTCTTAGGTCAGAATTTATGTACTAATTTTGTCTCATTCAGAATCTAAATTAAAACAAGCCTTGACTCTGATTACACACTGATGCAAATTAGCTTGCTGGGGCTATGATAAAATATATACTTTGATAAAGTTAATTCCTAGATCAGGATACACAAGGTGGAGTTGACCCCAGTGGCCAAGCCCAGGTCACAAATCTAAACCTAGGTCAGTGTGCACTCTTGGGAAATACCAGTAAGGAAATCCAACAAAGAGCAATCACAGTACTCCAATTCAGCTTTAGCTAGCTTAACTTATTCAAGCAAATAGGACCTGTCAGCCTTATAAGTGGGCTTCTCAGGTGGCTCAGTGGATAAAGAACCAGCCTGCAACACAGGAGACACCGGCTCTACTCTTAAATCGGGAAGATCCTCTGGAGGAGGGCATGGCAACCCACTCCAGTATTCTTGCTTGGAGAATCCCATGGACAGAGAAGCCTAGTGGGCTAGTCCATAAGGTCACAAAGAGTAGGACACAACTGAAGCTATTTAATCCAGGCACACACACACACACACACACAGTCTTATCAGGAAATATCTGACCTAGCCACAGGTGCTCTGTTTCCCTGTTGCTGCTTCCAAGTAAACTTTCTCTTACTCCAAATTGCTTGTGAGGCACTGTACTGCCCCAATCTATGAATTGTTTTCCCTTGAATAAATGAAATCAAACTCATATTAAACTTTTATCATTTGATATTTTTTATACCCATCAATAGGCACATGCTGATGTCACCTGACGTGCTCTTTCAATGAGTGAAATATTCAATTCATAATTAAAATGACAATAAGGAAACAGTTTTTGACAGTTTTTCCCAAACACCCACTAGAATATCTATCAAAGAAGAAAGAAAAAGACACAAAGATTTATTTTTTAAAAATAAGACTATTGTTGCTATGGTAGTTACCCTTCATTAAAATGTCTAAGAATTTTATTTTAAAAATCTAATCCCTTTTTCACATCCAAAATGAATCAGTTTCTTAAAACACAAAATAAAATAGAAAGATACTTAACCATTCCCTCACTGCCTACCTACCAGACTGAAATCCTTAAACTGTAGCAACCATACTCTAAAATCTGGCAATGTCCCATTACTGTAGATAGTCAGATTTGAGGAAGATACATTATCATACTTACAAATGACCTTTAATTTTCTATCTCAAGATATATAACTTCTCTGAAATTTCCAATATTTTAAGTAAAAACAGAATTTTCGGGTGGCAGTATGTTATTTTCGTATTGCTGCTATAACTACCACGATAATGTCTTAAAAGAGCACACATTTAGTATCTTACACTTCTGGAGGTCAGAAGTCTGATATGGGTCTCACTAGACTGAAATCAAGGTGTTAACAGCACTGTGTTCCTTTATGGAGGCTCTAAGGGGAGAATTCACTTCTGACCTTGTCCAACTTCTAAAGGTTACCTATATTCCTTGGTTCATGGCCTTCTTCTACATGTAGTCCTGCTTCCACTCTTACATGCTTAATCCTTTTTCTAAAACACTGTGAAAAGAGTGCATTTTTGTGTCTTGATTTTTGGGTCTTCTAATGAAATTCTTCTTCAATATCTGACAAATGCCCTTGTTGTTGTTCTTTAGTGGGTAAGTCATGTCTGACTCTTTGCAACCCCATGGACTGCACCACACAGGCTTTCCCATCCTTTACTATCTCTTACAGTTGGCTCAATCTCATGTTCATTGAGTGGGTGACGCTATACAACCATCTCAGTTCCTGCCACCCCCTTCTCTTGCCCTCAATCTTTTCAAGACATCAGGGTCTTTTCCAATGTATTGGCTCTTCGCATCAGGTGGCCAAAGGACTGGAGTGTCAGCTTCAGTCCTTCCAATGAGTATTCAGGGTCGATTTCCTTTCAGATTGACTGGTTTGCTCTCCTATCTGTCTAAGGGATTCTCAAGAGTCTTCTGCAACACCACAGTTCAAAAGCATCAATTCTTTGGCATAGCTTTCTTTACGGTCCAACTCTCACATCTGTACATGACTACTGGAAAAACCACAGCTTTGACTATATGGACCTTTGTCGGCAAAGTGATGTCTCTGCTTTTTAATAGGCTGTCTATGTTTGGCATAGCTTTCTTGCCAAAGAGCAAGCATATACCCTGCTTAGTCTCTAACTCAGCATCTTATTGGCTTTTTTTTTTTCAAAGAAGTTACATAATTTATAATTATTTAAGTTCTCTGTCTCTGTTTTTCCCTGTCTTTCTTTGTCTCCTTTTCTCTCTCTCCTCCATCTCCTCTTCCCCACCCCCTACCTCCATCTCCCCTCCCAGGATTCAATTATACCAACTCCATGCTGTAATCTTTAGAAGAATAGGAATATGACTGTATTACTTGTTTCTCTAAATTCAGTGCTTGGCATACCTTAGCAACAAATAACTTTATGTATTTATGAAATGACCTCTTTTACATGTTTACCATGCCTGCCGGGAACAATTCCTAGTGTCTTACAAATAAAAAAATAAAGATACATTCAGTGGTCCTTCATGACAACCTAGTGAGGTGGTATCATTTTTAGCCCCATTTTAAAGCTGAGGAAAGTGAAGCACACAGAAATAATTTGATTCAGGTCACTGGTGGGCGGGACAGGATGATAAACCCAGGCATATGACTATATGGAACCTGCTCTTAACCACTATGATATTGCTGAGTAAATTAATGAAATGTTGTTTTCATTTTCCTGCAAACAGGTTTAACTTCCTAGAACTACTTTGACAGAATCTTCATTTCAGAAGTGGTCTCTGTTTCACATTTGTTTAAAGACTCCCCTCTTTATGAAAGAAAGAGAGAGAGAGAGAGAGAGAAAGACTGTCCTTTACGGTGCTTTCACATTATAGTACAACCTTTCAAGAAAATATTTGCTAATTAAAATATAAACACATAAAGGCAGCCATCTTCTTGATTTGAGAGTAATACAGCTGCTAAATTTAACTATATCCAAAGGAAGCTTCAATTAGATTAATAAGAACCTTACTGATTCTCATTAAATTTTCTGATCATAACAATACATCTTGAAAAATTCCACTAGCCAGTGAAATATTTTTCATTTAGAGTAGTCGAGTGATCTGTCTTTGGAATAATAGTAAATACAGCTCCCATTTATTTAAGAATGTCAGGAAGCTGTCCAGTTGACAATATTAATAGAGTAGAAAATCTATGTTCACAGAAGCTTTCATGTCAAATATGAAAACTTGCTAAATTGCTTATCAGTGCTGACCTGCACCCAAGCTTAGATGAACTGTTAGGCAAGTTAACAGTGAGTATACTGCGGCTGCTGCTAAGTCACTTCAGTCGTGTTGACTCTGTGAGACCCCATAGACGGCAGCCCGTCAGGCTCCCCCGTCCCTGGGATTCTCCAGGCAAGAATTCTGGAGTGGGTTGCCATTAAAGGTAAATAAATCTCAGAATTTCAATGATATCAATACTAATCACTGTACAAATCTTGGATTGAGTAGACAAAAAAAAAAGAAAAACGAAAACTTACCTACTTCCTATACCCATCTAAGAATGAAAAGTATATTTATACCAAATTCAGAGAAAGGAGACTTTTATCACATATTTATGTAACCATCAAACAAATGTGATAGGGATTTATTCTGATTTATCATCATATGAAAAGAATTGTTAATAAGGATGTCAAGTAAATATGTATGGTAAAATCAAATGATAAAGATGGTATTTACAAGTAGGAATATTAACTTTTCTAAATTCAAATTTTAATTTCTGTAATCTAAGATAGAACGTAAGGAATATTTCTATGACCTAATTTATCATCCAAATAGTCATTCAGCATATTTCTGGATGAAAGACAAAAGTAGTTCTTAAAATTTGAATAATATTTCATGCACTGTATATTGATATATTCTGAGGACAGATGTTAGAAGTTAATTTATTATTATGGTTAACATTTAATGAATACTTACAATGTGCTAGGCACTCATCATCCTATATAAATTATTCACTTATTAATCAAAATCAAACTATGACAAGGTCCCATTTCTAGCTCCTTTTTTCAGATGTGAAAACTGGGGATCAGAAAATGTAAGAATTTTCTCACTGGCAAATGTAGAGGCAATATTAAAACACAGATATCAGACCCCACCTTCTTAAGCATGAACACAAGGGAGACTTTTACATTAAAGATTTAAAGTATTAGATTTTTGTATTGGACAAAACTACCCAAACACATTTCCAGTCTGAAAATCCATCAGTTGTCTACAGCAGTTTTATAATAAATTGTACAATAAATTATAATTCATGAATCATGCTATCTAAAATATTTATTAAAAAACTCAGTACAATTCTCCTTTCATTATATAATAAAGACTAATTTTTATGCGGGAAGAGATCTTATGTTGTACATGTTAATATACCTCAAAAAGTTAGGCAAGATCTGTCAAAACATACTTTGAGTTTATCATTGAACACAGCCCACAGTGACCATGGAATAAACCACACAAAAACAAAGAAGTCAGAAAAAATCTTAAAACTACTGAGACATTCAGATTTCTCCCCATCATTTCCTGTGAGGTACATTCCCGAGACATTTGAGAATCATTCTGCCCCCACCTATTTTCTGCTACAAGTTATTTTATTAAGTACACTAAGCAAGAACATTCTAGGTTTCCTCTTGGTTCAAACAGAATTTATTGCCAGCAGAGGGAAGTGGTATTTCTCATAGTTGCATGTGGCTGTGCTACAGACCCTCACGATCTATAGTCAGAGGGAAACAAAAAAGGAAAGTAGATAGCTACTATCTAGTGAACAACGTGCATGCTCAGTCACTCAGTCACGTTCAACTCTTTGCAACCCCATAGACTACAGCCTCAGAGAAGGCATTGGCAGCCCACTCCAGTACTCTTGCCTGGAAAATCCCATGGGCAGAGGAGCCCGGTAGGCTGCAGTCCAAGGGGTCATGAAGAGTCGGACATGACTGAGCGACTTCACTTTCACTTTTCACCTTCATGCATTGGAGAAGGAAATGGCAACCCACTCCAGTGTTCTTGCCTGGAGAATCCCAGAGGCAGTGGAGCCTGGTGGGCTGCCGTCTGTGGGGTTGCACAGAGTCAGACACGACTGAAGCGATGCAGCAGCAGCAGCAGACTATAGCCTGCCAGGCTCCTCTGTCCTTGGAGATTTCCTGGCAAGAATACTGGAGTGGGTTGCCATGTCCTCCTCCAGAGGATTTTCCCAACCAAGGGATCAAACCTGCATTTCCTGCATTGGCAGGTGGATTCTCTACCACTGAGCCACTGAGGAAGTCATCATGTTTTATATTCCACATATAAGTGATATTGTATGGTATTTGTCTTTCTCTGACTTCACTTATCTACTTCTGATAATCTTAGTCTGATCATCTCTTTTATCATAGATAATATAATATCAGAGTGACCTATGTTGCTACAAATGGTATTATTTCACTCTTTTTTTGCAGCTGAGTAATGGTCCACCTTACAATATGTACTACATCTTCTTTATCCATTCATCTATTGATAGACATTTAGGTTGATTCCATGTCTTGGCTATTGTAAATAATGCAGCTGTGAAAACTGAGGTGCACATATCTTTTTAAATGATAATTTTCTCCAGATATATGCCCAGGAATGGAATTGCCAGATCATATAGCAACACTATGTTTAGTTTTTTAAGGAACTTCCATACTATTCTTCATAGTGGCTGTACCAATTTACATTCCCACTGACAGATCAGGAGAGTTCCCCTTTCTCCACACCCTCTCCAGAATATATTATTTGTAGACTTATCAATGACAGCCATTCTGACTGGTGTGAGGTGATACCTAATTATAGTTTTGATTTGCATTTCTCTAATAATTGCCAATGTTGAGCATCTTTTCATGTGCCTATTGGCCATCTGTGGACTTTTAAGCTGGCACAACGGTAAAGAACCTACCTCCAAGGCAGGAGATGCAGGGGACATGGATTCAATCCCTGGGTCAGGGAAGATCCTCTGGAAGAGGAAATGGCAACCGACTCCAGTATTCTTGCCTGGGGAATCCCATCGATAGAAGAACCTGGCCAACTATAGTTCACAGTATCACAAAGAGTTGGACATGACTGGGCAACTGAGCACACATTCACTGGCTATCTGTAAGTCTTCTTTGGAGAAATATGTATTCAGATCATCTGTCATTCTTTGATTGCACTGTTTGTTTGTTTCTGATGTTGAGCTGCATGAGCTGTTTGTACATTTTAGAAATTAAGCTCTTGTTGGTCACAATATTGGCAAATATTTTCTCCCGCTCTGAAGGTTGTCTTTCTGTTTTGTGTGTGGTCTCCTTTGCCATGCAAAAGATTATAAGCTTGATTAGATCTCATTTGCTTAGTTTTGCTTTTTTCTATTGCTTGGGAGACTGACTGAAGAAAACATTGGTATAATTTATGTCAGAGAATGCTTTATCTATGTTCTCTTCTAGGAGTTTAAAAGTATCCTATCTTATATATAAGTCTTTAACCATTTTGAATTTATTTTTGTGTATGGTGTGAGGATGTGTTCTAACTTCATTGATTTATGTGGGACTGTCCAACATTCCCAACACCATTGCTTAAGAGATGGTCTTCTCTCCATTGCATATTCTTGCCCCCTTTGCCACAGATTAATTGACTGTTGATGCATGGGTTTATTTCTGGGCTCTTATTCTGTTCCATTGATCCATATGTCTATTTCTGTGCCAGTATCATGCCAAAGATCCACTCTGCTTTACTGGAGCACTGTAGTATCATCTTAAGTATCAGACAGTTATGACTCCAGCTTTGTTCTTTCTCCTCAGTATTGCTTTGGCAATTCTGTGTCTTTATGGTTCCATATGAATTTTAGGATTATTTTTTCTAGTTCTGTGAAAAGTGTAAAAAGGGTAATTTGATAGACAGCACATTAAATATGTGTAGACTGCTTTGGGCAATATGGTCATATTAACAGTATTAAGTCTTCCAATACAATAGCATTGGACATTATTCCATTTCTTTGAATAATCTTCAATTTCCCCTAATTATATTTTTAGAATGCCTTAAACATTTACAGAAATTCAACTCTATGCTGGTCATTATTTTTTATTCTAAAAGCTATGACACAGATGTTCACACAGGTGTTCACACCAACATCATGAGTTGTATGTGCATACGTGCATGTGTTGGGGAGAGAGGTGAAATAAAAAAACCTAATAAATAAAATAACCATGCTTAATACATATATGGCTAGGTACTATATTGTTAGATTAATCAGTGATATCATTCCCCTATTTCAGATTTTGTGTTTTTTACTGATTACCTTTCAAGAAACAGAAGGAGCCACACTTCAGGTATTCAAGATAGGTATGAAACCAGAAGGAAAGAAAAGAGCTTGCCAGAATTTTTAAGATTTGATTTGTAGATCCTAGACCCAGTGTGCATCATAGTGTTAATTGCAAAGCAAAAAGGGTCTTGGAAAAGCAAGAGGCAAGTTGGGGTTAAACTTAAATTACAGTTTTTCTCAAGTTGGTGGGTACCCAAAACTATGGGCACTAACAGTGATGGGACAGTGACCCAAGGCTTCCAAGAGGGGTGGCCATGAGCAATGCAAGAACAAGTGACCTTTGTCACTGGTCACCAGCCTCAGCAGAGATTTTGTGACTGCAAGCATAGAATAGTGATGGTTTAGTCGCTAAGTCATGTCCAACTCTTGTGACCCCACAGACTAGACCACCATGTTCCTCTGTCCATGAAATTTCCCAGGCAGGAAAATACTGGGGTGGGTTGCCACTTCTTTTTCCAGGGGATCTTCCTGACCCAGGAATCAAACCTGCATCTCCTGGTTGGCAGGCAGATTCTTTACCATTGCACCATTGGGCTTCCCACAAATATGGTATGGGAACAGTAAAAAGTGGCAAATACGTAGATCACCACTGTTAAGTGTGGGTGATGAGAATATCAGCAGAGACAGTCATAGTCACCAAAAGCATTCATTCATTCCCTGGGCACCAAGTAGGCCTCTCAGACTCCGGAGGGACACTAGGTTGGAAAGGAGAACTGCCAGACAGAAGACAGGATTTCTTGTAAACTTAGAAAGCTAAAGGGTGATGGCAAAATAAGTTCTAAGAAGAAATTAAGTTTTCACTTTCACTTATACTTTAAACATCTTGGCTTAAAGACTATAATTAATACCTGGCTGGTTGTATAGTAATAAAGGTATGTGTGAAGTACATAACATGAAAGACAAAGGTGTGATTAATATGCCACAGAAAAAGGGACATTTGAGAAACTTGAAAGATGACCAAAGGCTTCCTTCAGTTCAGTTCAGTTCAGTTGCTCAGTCGTGTTCGACTCTTTGTGACCCCATGAATCGCAGCACGCCAGGCCTTCCTGTCCATCACCATCTCCTGGAATTCACTCAGACTCTCGTCCATCGAGTCAGTGATGCCATCCAGCCATCTCATCCTCGGTCGTCCCCTTCTTCTCCTGCCCCCAATCCCTCCCAGCATCAGAGTCTTTTCCAATGAGTCAATTCTTCGCATGAGGTGGCCAAAGTACTGGAGTTTCAGCTTTAGCATCATTTCCTCCAAAGAAATCCCAGGGTTGATCTCCTTCAGAATGGACTGGTTGGGACTCTCAAGAGTCTTCTCCAACACCACAGTTCAAACGAATCAGTTCTTCGGTGCTCGGCCTTCTTCACAGTCCAACTCTCACGTCCATATATGGCTACTGGAAAAACCATAGCCTTGACCAGACGGACCTTAGTCAGCAGAGTAATGTGTCTGCTTTTGAATATACTATCTAGGTTTCTCATAACTTTTCTTCCAAGGAGTAAGCATCTTTTAATTTCATGGCTGCAATCACCATCTGCAGTGATTTTGGACCCCCAAAAAATAAAGTCTGACACTGTTTCCACTGTTTCTCCATCTATTTCCCATGGATTGATAGGACCGGATGCCATGATCTTAGTTTTCTGAATGTTGAGCTTTAAGCCAACTTTTTCACTCTCCTCTTTCACTTTCATCAAGAGGCTCTTTAGTTCCTCTTCACTTTCTGTCATAAGGGTAGTGTCATCTGCATATCTGAGGTTATTGATATTTCTCCCGGCAATCTTGATTCCAGCTTGTGCTTCTTCCAGTCCAGCGTTTCTCATGATGTACTCTGCACATAAGTTAAATAAGCAGGGTGACAATATACAACGTTGACCTACTCCTTTTCCTATTTGGAACCAGTCTGTTGTTCCATGTCCAGTTCTAACTGTTGCTTCCTGACCTGTATACAGATTTCTCAAGAGGCAGGTTAGGTGGTCTGGTATTCC
>SJYQ01004861.1:158434-200934 GCA_006410935.1 Redunca redunca | reverse complement strand
GAAGCCCCTCAAAGGTTTCAGAGGTCCTCCTTATTTGGATTTCATTACTCAGAAACTCTCATCTAAACAGGAGAACTATAGGAGCCAAGAAACCAAGGTTCTGATTGCCATTTTACCATTATTTCACTTTGTCACTTGAAACAAATCAATTAAACCTGTCTGAATCTCAGCTACCTCCTTTTTAAAATTAGGAACTAGATTAGATGATTTCTATGGTTGCCTCACGCTCTAACAGTCTGTGATGCTGATTACATTCTGGCTTGAGACCAAAAATCTTTAGTGCAAGATAAGAGATACCGCTTAATGATGCTGTGACCTTTATAAATGATATTCTCACAAATGTAAGAGGGGCAAAGGCTTGAAGGCATAGGATGAAAGGCTTATACTTCTCTAGGGAGCTATATAGTTCATCTCCTCACTTTATTCAGGGCTCTGTTGAAATATCCCCTCATCATAAAGGCCTTTTTTTGTTCCCTGAATATCCCATGTAACCAGTCACCTACTGTTTTCTGCACAGTACAATTTTTTATTCTTCTTTCTAGCATCCCTGGCCACGAAGTATTTTACATTTTTAATATTTTGGATGTTTATAATCTTGTTACCAATGTTAACTCCATGAAAGCAGTTTTGTTTTATCTTGGTTTAATTCACAGCGCTTCGAACAGAATAGTGCCAAAGGTGCTCAAAGTTTGCTGGGTGAATGATTGATGCTTTCAACCATAAATTCATGGACTTAACTGGATCACAGAGGTGTGCTGACACTGAGCAGAAGAAAATGATGCTGGAAAAGTAACTTGCAATATGGCTATAGAAGCGTTGGTATAACATTCAAAAGCAGATCTAACAGAACTTTTTATGATGATGGAAATACTCTAGATTGGTGATGTCATGTCCTATTCAGTAATCACTATCAATTCAGTAGCATGTCATCTGAGTGCTTAAAATGAGGCTGTGATTGAGGAACTCAATTTCTTTTACTACTTTTTAAATTAATTTTAAATTTAAATATAAACAGCTACATGGAACTAGTGGCTACTGTATTGACTTATGTAGTTTCTTAGGAATTTGAAACTTAAGCCAACAGGAATCTATACAGGATCTTCTAGAAGAAAAAATAATGGGATAAGAACTATATTTTTGAAAAATGATAATGAAAGCATCATTTAGAATGAATTGGAGTAGAGAGAAACTGGAAAGAAAAATGGCCACATAGAAACAAAAAAATCTGAATGTTAGGAACTGAAATCAGTTGAACAGAAGGAAAAGAGATGACTGGGAAACATCAAACAGGCAGAATCAACAGGACTTCAATGTTTCTAACTATGACCTCATGTTGCTGCTATAGGTGATTAGATGGATAACAGAATCCAGGTAGTGGAGAAAAACCATACTGAAGAAAATCCATACTTGTGCTAAGTGAGATTTACTTTGGAAAAAAAAAAGTCAGGTCATTTTGAATATTTTTTAAATCCAGATACCTACATCTCAATTATGGCCCAGAAAACACTTGTAAATTTAAAAAAGAAAAACATTTGCTTGCTTTCCTAGTTTGTCAAAAACAGAAAACAAGTCCAAGAAAGTTTGTATCCAATTTAACATTGACATTAAGTTAACACTATTTCCACTGAAACTCCAATACTTTGGCCACCTCATGGGAAGAGTTGACTCATTGGAAAAGACCCTGATGCCGGGAGGGATTGAGGGCAGAAGAAGGGGACGACCGAGGATGAGATGGCTGGATGGCATCACTGACTCGATGGACGTGAGTCTGAGTGAACTCCGGGAGATGGTAATGGACAGGGAGGCCTGGCGAGCTGCTACTCATGGGGTCGCAAAGAGTCGGACACGACTGAGCGACTGAACTGAACTGAACTGAACATTGAATGTATATGTATGCATGTTTGCATGTATGTGCATATACATATATACATGCACACACACATATTCAAGTTTTGTAAGTACATGTAGTTCGAAAAATAATTTAAGATCTAAGATGTCATCAAATAATCCATTTTGTTCATCTTTCTTGTAAAAAGCCACCTGGGACAAACAGCCATATTTTTTGTTCTTTGTCTTTTTAATGGCGGAATATATTTTTATTTCAGGCTCACATCTCAACAGTGAAACCCTTTCTATCACAACATAAGAAAAATTTCTCCCATATTGGCAACTATTTTTATATGGTTGGCAGGTTTCAATGAGTCTGAGCATGAATAAAACCCAATGACCCCACCGGATGGATGAAAAACTCATGAACTTCCGCTTTTAAAGATGAAGTAGAAAACAACTGTTAGATGTAAGAAAACCAAAGAATGATTTAATATTTCAGCAACAAAGAATGCTTGACCCTTATGTGCACTATTAAAATCTTCATATATCAAACTCATATAATGGGCCAGTCAGAATTTAGAAGCAAATAAAGTTTCTTGGCAAATTGAGGATTCTTGCCATCTGTATCTCAGAGCAGAAGGAAACATACCCTGTGTTCAGGCTCTGTAATAAGCATATGAAAGTCAAAGGTGCGTCTGTATATCCCAAGTGAAGTAAAAATGAAAAGAAATGCCTGCAGGGCTCATGTTCTGAATAAAACTATCTATATTTTGAGAAATTCCACTCTCTATGGACTTCTAATGATTACAACAGCAGGAGATGGAGCCAAAGAGACTCAAAGCAAATTGAAAAGCATGATTTTAAGAGAAACCCCCCAACACCCAGTAGAATGATAATATGGATTTACCCAGATTTCAATCTATATCCACTAGTAAGACACATATTGGGACAATAGCAGCATGATAGAATATAATTCACCAGAGAGACTGATACAGAATGGCCACCGTTTCTATTTTTTTCTTCTGAAAGAGATGTGATTATAATTATAAAGCACAAAAATTATTTTAAAGAAGCATATGTACACTAGGATTGTAAATCTGGAAGCTACTAAAAATCTTCAAAATGAGATATAATACTAAAATATGACCATAGGTAGGAGAATGTGCAGAAGAGAGTTTACCACTTACTAGGTTAATACAGGTCTGACAGAGTCAATCTTATTTTGAGTAACTAAATTTTCATTAAAATTCTGTTTTATATGGATATTAGAGTTCTTAAGAATTAATTAAGCCATAAATTGTTCATAGCCTTAGCTAGAAGGGAAATGGAAATTAGAAAATCTCACAACTGTGAGCATATTTATCTGAACGTACTCTATTAGTTCAGATCTTGTATTTTCTTCAGAATTTATCAGTTCATTACTGTATTTCATCTTTTTGTGATAAAAATATATCTTTGGTCAAAAGATCTATATTCTCACTTTTTTAACACTTCCCTTTCCCATCCCATAAGCTGAGAGATAAAGCTTTCCTCACTGGCTTGGGCTGAGTATGAAAGTTTGGAATCTGAGACTGTTTTTAAAGAATTATAAATGCAATAAAACTATGAAACTATTTTCAATATTGTTGGTAATTCAGGATATTTAAGTGAATACTATCATGGAATATACATGCACACCTATGGAATTATCAGATAACTAAAATTATATCCAGCACTATGAGCTATTAAATATGTGAAAGCAATGTGAACTCAATATGAACTATATTGCTACAATGGCTTTGAAATCACTATCTAATAAGCATATATCTCACATAAACCTGCAGCTATACTAGAATATATAAAAATTACTAAGAGCATTTATAATAGTCAAAAATATATATATAACATGCATATGCAACAAAAGTAAAATGAATAGCTTAAGTTGTAAAGAAAATTAACTATAACCAGTCATTGATATAGGAGAAGGCAATGGCAACCCACTCCAGTACTCTTGCCTGGAAAATGCCATGGACGGAGGAGCCTGGTAAGCTGCAGTCCACGGGGTCGCACAGAGTCGGACACGACTGAAGCGACTTAGCAGCAGTCAGTGATATATATGATTCTCGTTGCCGTTGTTTAGTCACTAAGTTATATTCAACTCTTTTAAGACCCCATGGACAGTAGCCCACTAGGCTCCTCTGTCCATGCCATTTCCCAGGCAAGACTGGGGTGGGCTGCCCGTTTCCTCTCCAAGGGATCTTTCTGACCCAGGGATTGAACCCATGTCTCCTGCATTGACAGACAGATTCTTTACCACTGAGCCACTCTGCCTACCAATGTGTACGATTCTTATAGGTATGACGTTAATTAAAAGAAGCATAAGACAAAATAAGATACATAATTATTTCATTTACATACAATTCACAAACATATAAAACTGTTATTTTACTACATGAGTAAAATTTTAAAGGAAAGTAACAAGTGATTCTCATAAAGTTCAGATAATCTTAGGGATGGGGAGATGATTACTAAAGGAAACAGTGCATTTTCAGAGTGCTGAAAATGTTCTATGTCTCCATACCAGGGGTGGCTACTCAGTTTATCACTTTATTATTATTAATTATAGTGTATATCATGCATCATGTATTTCTCCATACTTTTGTTATATTTTACAATTTTAAAATGTTTTTAAAAATTCAGCCTTGATCACTGTCATTGGTTAAATAGTAGTCCCCCAAAACATGTCCACCCAGAACCCCATAATGTGATCTTATTTGGAAGATGGGATTTTGAAATGTAACTAAGATAAGGATCTTGACAGAAGATCACCCTGGATTAGGGTGGTTCCTAAGGCCAATGAGAAATGACTTTATAAGAAACAAAAAACGGAAAAGAGACACAAACACAGGGAAGAAGGCAATGCAAAGGTGGAGCTGGCAACTCGAGTTCTGTTGGCAAAAGCCAGGGAAAACTGTGAACCACTAGAATCTAGAAAAGGTCAGAAGGATTCTTCCCTGGAGCCTTCAGAAGGAGTCAACATCTTGACTTTGGACTTATGGCCTTCACAACTGTGAGAAAACAAATTTTTGTTATTTTAAGCTACTAAATTTGTGGTCATTTGTTACAGGAGCCCTAGGAAATGAACGCAGGCATTCTGCAGACAGTATTATAGAGTGAGTCCTTTAGATCTTAGGCTGTGGAATTGGCCTTGGTTACAATTCTGAATCAAGCATTTACAAACCTTGGACAATTCATAGTACCTTTTACTTCTAGTTTTCCCATGTATAGAATGAGAATAACATTATCGACTGGAAAATGTTGCAGTAAAGGGAAAATTAAGTAATTTAAAAACCTTGATACACTGCTGCATATGAAGGGCCCAGATAATTACACACACTTATACCCTCTCCTCACAATGAACTACAAATAACGAACTGTTCTTGAGGTAAGACCATCAAATGAGATGAATGTGTTAGATAACTGTTGTGATACTATAAATTTAAATTAAATTAACTTGCCTTGGACTCATTTCAGGAACACCAAGCAATTGGTCCCAGCAGAGGCTTAATTCCATGAAGTAAAGGTGCTTCTCTAGTCTAGTTTACACCTCTGGTCTCTGTTACTTATTTATATTTGGACTTATTGTGCTAGTATACATCAGGTTTCCCTGGTGGCTCAGTGGTAAAGAAACTGCCTGCCAATGCAGAAGACCCAGGTTTGATCCCTGGTCCAGGAAGATCCCCTGGAGAAGGAAATGGCAACCCACTCTAGTATTCTTGCCTGGAGAATCCCATGGACAGAGGAGTCTGGCAGGCTATAGTCCATAAGGTCACAAAAGTGTCGGACTCGACTTAGTGACTAAACAACAAGAACGAAATATACATCAGTCTTTCACCATTAGTCAGTGAGAAATGATACCAGAGAAACGGAAATAATCTCAATATATTCAAAGAATCAGGCTTTTAGGTAAACTTTAGACCATGAAAAATCCACTTAAATGAAGATTTTAGGGAGAAACAAACTGTTGGTCCTTCCCTAAGAAGAAACCATCCTTTTTTTTTTTCTTTTTCTATTCTGTACACTTATTTGAACATCTAGTGTAATAACACAGTTCTAAAGAATAAAACCATCTGACAATATAGTCACCAACTACACAGATATCTACGGCACCTTCTTCATATAGACAAAATTAACTGCAATAAGACATTACCACAGGGTTTCCCTGGTGGTTCAGATGGTAAAGAATCTGCCTACAATGAGGGAGACCTGGTTCGATCCCTGGGTTGGGAAGATCCTGGAGGAGAGCATAGCAACCCACTCCAGTATCCCTGCCTAGAGAATCCCCATAGACAGAGGAGCCTGGAGGGCTACAGTCCATGGGGTCGCAGAGTTGGACACGACTGAGTGACTAAGCACACACACACAAAATATTACCATAGTCTTTATAAGTGAACTTTTATTTAAAATTTTAAATGATCGTACACCAAATAAAGCTAAATATGTTGAAAGGTAAAGCCCTCCCCTTTTAAGCAGTGTTTAAAAAGTTTTTCTCCACTGAAACCTTAGAAATATACTGTCCTTTCTGACTAGAACCATCTATTAACCTTCACTGAGCTCCTTAACTTCATTTTTTAAAGATAAAGTAGTAACTTGGATGGCAGTTCAAAGTTGAGATGCTTCATAAATAAGAAGATATGTAAGGTGGGTTGGGGTTATAAGTTTACATAGAGGCTTAGAGTAAAATTCTCAGCTTTGGTATTTAGCAACTCTGTGCCTCAGTTTAAGTTATTTAATCTTCCAGGCCTAAGTTTATTCACTTAAAAAATTAAGATGGTAATAACACCAACAGCAAATAGCTAGTGCATATAAAAGCATTCAGTTCAGTATCAACAGCATCACTTAATAAATATTAATTGGTCATCAGTCTTACCATGTCCTTTTTTTTTTACTCACCTCTTTCTGAATTCACTTTAGTGTCCTCTACCACAAAACCTAAATTTCTGGACTACTGTCCCTACCACTCTCACCTTTCAGGCAAGCTTCTTGAAGGATGTGTCTCTCTTTTTAGAGCCTCGCCTGCCATTCATCACTCAATCCACAAAAATATGACTTAAAAATAAGGTTTTTAATATACATACTGTGATTCACACATATCCGTATTTGCAAATGCAATCTATACGCCAGTGACTTAATTTAGGACTGTTAGATGCATACTCCATCCTCCATTCCCTCACTTTTATTTAAATATAGTAAGTTATTTTTAGCCTGCCATGATACCACACAGAATAAAGGACCACAAATATGATCAAATTGTGGTAAAAGAGATGAAAAGGAATGGGTTGGAGGTTAACAAGGTCTTTTTCTAAGGGAGGAGCTATGCTATCCTCCTTTCTTCCTTTGTTTTACTACCAGAGACACCACTGTGATTAAGTGTCTACATCAGAAATTTGGGATCTTGTAGAGGAATGCCACACCCTAGGATGGCAGAATAGAGATGCAGATGGAGCCTCAATGACATTTTAGAACTCATTTCAGGCAATGTTGCTTTCCACCATTCTCTTCCACAAGATTGAAATAAATTTATTTAAGCACGTGTGATATGATAAGGGAATATTATTGTTCTGTGTAGTCGGGTGAATCCAATCAATTCTATATATTTACACCAGAAAGTCAAAGAGGAGAGTGAAAAAGTTGGCTTAAAGCTAAACGTTTAGAAAACTAAGATTATGGCATCTGGTCCCATCACTTCATGGCAAATAGATGGGGAAACAGTTAAAACAGTGGCAGACTTTATTTTGGGGGGCTCCAAAATCACTGAAGATGATGACTGAAGCCATGAAATTAAAAAACACTTACTCCTTGGAAGAAAAGTTATGGTCAACTTAGACAGCATATTAAAAGGCAAAGACATTACTTTGCCAACAAAGGTCCATCTAGTCAAGGCTATAGTTTTTCCAGTAGTCATGTATGGAAGTGAGAATTGGACTATAAAGAAAACTGAGCACCGAAGAGTTGATGCTTTTGAACTGTGGAGTTGGAGAAGGCTCTTGAGAGTCCCTTGGACTGCAAGAAGATCCAACCAGTCCATCCTAAAGGAAATCAGTCCTGAATATTCATTGGAAGCACTGATGTTGAAGCTGAAACTCCAATACTTTGGCCACCTGATGCAAAGAGCTGACTCATTGGGAAAGACCCTGATGCTGGGAAAGATTGAGGGTGGGAGGAGAAGGGGACAACAGAGGATGAGATGGCTGGATGGCATCACCGACTCAACAGGCATGAGTTTGAGTAAACTCTGGGGGTTGGTGATGGACAGGGAGGCCTGGTGTGCTGCAGTCCATGGGGTCGCAAAGAGTCAGACACGACTGAGTGACTGAACTGAACTCAACTCAAGCCAGATCTCTCTGAGGAGCTCCAATCCTATATATAGGTTACTATTTAGTATTTCAAAAGAACCTCAAGGTTAATGTATTTGAACATGTGTCTTCTCCAAATTTCTTGCTTCTATTTCTTTTCTCAATTAACCATGCAAAGACCTGCCCACTTGTTCAAAGTGTGCATAGTCAAAAGCGAAATTCCCCAGGCCCATTTGACTGTAAGAGATTAGAAGATTCTGGTCTATGAAATTAGCCCAAAATAAATGATTTCTCAGTTCAATTCAGTTCAGTCACTCAGTCATGTCCGACTCTTTGCAACCCCATGAATCGCAGTATGCCAGGCCTCCCTGTCCATCACCAAATCCCAGAGTTCACTCAGACTCACGTCCATCGAGTCCGTGATGCCATCCAGACATCTCATCCTCTGTCATCCTCTTCTCCTCCCACCCTAATGCCTCCCAGCATCAGAGTCTTTTCCAGTGAGTCAACTCTTCTCATGAGGTGGCCAAAGTACTGGAGTTTCAGCTTAAGCATCATTCCCTCCAAAGAAATCCCAGGGCTGATCTCCTTCAGAATGAACTGGTTGGATCTCCTTGCAGTCCAAGAGACTCTCAAGAGTCTTCTCTAACACCACAGTTCAAACGCATCAATTCTTCGGCACTCAGCCTTCTTCACAGTCCAACTCTCACATCCATACATGACCACAGGGAAAACCACTGACACTGTTTCCCATCTATTTCCCATGAAGTGATGGGACCAGATGCCATGATCTTCGTTTTCTGAATATTGAGCTTTAAGCCAACTTTTTCACTCTCCTCTTTCACTTTCATCAAGAGGCTTTTTAGTTCCTCTTCACTTTCTGCCATAAGGGTGGTCTCTAGACACTGATATTTAAGAATCCCCAATTAACTGACTCTCCATAACATTAGGGATGTACTTCATTCTCATGCTGACCTTGCACACACAGCATCCAATCAACCCTTTTATTTTGAGCTTTAAGTCAACATTTTAATTCTGCATTTAAAACTGACTGGATAAGCACCACACATAAATAATTCTCAAAATGAAAAAAAGTGAATAAAATCAATAAAGAGAAAAGCAAAGGGAATTGGGGGACGATGCGATGATGATGAAAGGAAGCTCTCCATTGATAGCCACTGTAGAATGGAGTAAGATGCTAAAGCTGCAAATAAAAAAGAAGAAAGCAAGACAGAAACTAGATTATCTGATTTACAATGAGAAAATTTTATGGCACTTCTGAGAATTTGGAGTGATAAGGATATACAAACTAAACACATAATAAAGCAAGTGATAACTCCTGATAAAGTGTCACACAAGAAAGCAATTATATTCATAATATATAGTATTTAGCTCAGATAGAAACACTTAAAACACATTTTAATGTAACGACTGAATAATGTTTTAACCAAAAGTTATGATAAATCTCTAATGAAACAATGGAGGTAGAGAAAATGTGTTTTCATATGTATGAACAGACTGCTAAAAAAAAGCTTCTACTCTGGGACATTAATGGATACATAGAATATAAAACTGAGAAATCCATAAATAGAAATAGAAACAAGCCATTTAGATATATAGGTACAAATACCAAAAGAGAAATCCTCTAAAGTTCAAATACTCAGCCCTGATGACTGGGTATCTTGAATGAGAAGAATAGGAGCAGAACTCAAATTTTTGCACAGTGTACTATTTGGTTAAGATGTATAGGTGGCTCAAAGAGTAAAGAATCAGCCTGTCATGCAGGTGACCCAGGTTTGATCCTTGGCTTGGAAAGGGAATGGCAACCCACTCCAGCATTCCTGCCTGGAGAATTCCATAGAAAGAGGAGCCTGGCGGGCTACAGTCCATGAGGTCGTGAAGAGTTGGACACAGCTGAGTCACTAACACATACATACACACACGCTAATTCATTATAACTGAAAAAATTTAAAAATAGTTATTTTTAAGAAACTATAATAACTTGAAATATGTTATCTGAAACATACAACTATTTCTTAGGAAGATAAGTGCTATANACAACTATTTCTTAGGAAGATAAATGCTATAATTAATAAGTGAGTTGAAACTGTCATAATGCTTTGAACATTTTCAACTATTAAGACTTTGAAAACTGCTTGATCTTGAAGTATTTATACTTTTCCTCTCTAATTTTTTATGCTATTTATTTGTTTAGCATGCTTTTTCTACTGTGCCAAAATAGTTCAATGTTAGATTCACATTTTCAGAAATTCTCAATTAATCAAATGTGAATTACTACATAATACATGCTAAACAGCAAAATTCCAAATGCTGGCATAAATTCTACCTTTGAACCAATCTCAACTGTAAAGGAGCAAAACTGAAAATAATCTCCATAAAAGTCCAATATTTTATGACAAAAACAAAAAAAATTCACTATAAGACCAAAAATATCTTCACTATCTCCACTGAGCTAAGAAACGCAAAACACGTTAACAAAATGTTCCCTCACTCTATCACTTATGCATTATCAAGAGATTTCAGTTCTGCAATTTATATACCTCCTGTCAGGTGTTAATTTTAAAAACAGTTACTCTGCATGTGTTAATTTTAAAAACAGTTACTCTGCTTTTTTACTAGAGTGAAAGGGAAATGAAAACCTTTTCACAACTGGCCTAGTATTTGCAAAGGTGAAATCTTAAAGCGAAATGAAATGGGGCACAGGAAATCAAAAGAGTTTAAGGATGTAACTATAACCAGGGGATAAAAGGTCATTCATTTTTACAAAAACTCAAAGCAGTCTCGGATGTATCTAATTAATGAATAAAATTCTTATTTCTTTTACAATAGACCTTTAAACTATTTCCACTCAGCAGTCTCAAAATGATTTCACTAGGAGGTTACTGGAGTTATTGAGCTGAAATGGCAGCTGCTGTTTTTCTCGGTTTCCTTAATTTCGTAAAAGGACTGGTAACTTTACATTTGGTTCCCACACACTTCTCCACTGGCAATTCACCTCTGTTTTGTCTCTCCCCAAAAAGTTTAATCTAATTTAGAGTATTCAAAGGGGAAAGAATTAACTTCTTTTCTAAAAGTAATTAAAAGCATGATGCCTTTTATTCACTTGCTTCTAAATTAGGACCGCCCTTTCAAAGAAATATTAAGCTGAAACAGATAAAGTTCATCTTAGTAAATACTACAATTATCTAGGGAAGCAAGGATCTATATGTGAGACAAGCTTATACCTGTAGTTTAGCAATATCCACATGAAAAGAAGATTAAGCAGCTCTCAAACTGCATTTGAACTGTTCAGTAGATGTCAGCATATTAAATTCCTTACTCTTAAAGATCAACGAGATATATTTTCATATTTGAATACCTTCTTATCATAAAAATACATCCGGTGCCTTCCTGGTAACAAAACAGGATTGATATTGATCCTAGATTTGACCACAGATTTACAGGCTTCAGCAAAATATTACTTAGGAGAAAATATATACTCTGGAATTTTTTTTAGTGAGTCATTGTCGAGAACATAACAAAATCAAATAAAGTGGAGAGACATGAAAAAAGAGAAAAATGCTCTGATTCAATTAACTAAGGGCAAGCTCCCTTAGACTTTTCACAACTAAAGATTCTTCTGAGGATACAACTACGCTAATTAAATAGGTACCTTTGTGCTTCTTAATTACTTTCATCTCTCCCAGAAAGGTATTATATGAAATTTCACAACCATTCTACAGAAGCTAAAATATAATACTGAAAAAAACTAAAACACAGTTTCAACTCTATAGGGAGAAATTAAGTTAGAAACTAGACATCCACAGGTAAGTATGTATAAGATAATTCTACATATGCTGTAATAAAATAAAACTCATTGTGTGTAGGTGGAAGAGTGATTTACACATCAATATTTGAATGTTTAGAAGGATTAGAAATGCATCCACTAATTGCCTTGCAAATCTATAAAGTGTAAGAAATTCTTTACAGAAAGAAAACAGGTTGTTGCAGCAAACCAGTAAGACAGAAATAGTACAACTAAAAACATAGAGTGAATAAAATATATAATGGTATCACTGATCCATCCATGTTTAAAAATAAAATCATCCCTACAAAGTAATTTTATTTACAAAAGAACTTTAAAAATTTCACAAACTACTTAAATATATCAATGTGAACAACTGTTATTAATAATGTAATTTGTTATTAACTCCACATAAAGGACTACTGTGCTGAAATAATTCTGAAATGTATTAAAATGTCTCTGTCTTATTAAGAGGAATATAGGCAACAACATGTAACATTTTCTCTGTCATCTTTATGGCTATCACATATGTAGCACCAAACTGAATTATTCCAGTTTGTGTCTCTGCTTCCAAACCTAGTGAGACTTCTATGTATGTCTTCACAATCATCCATTTTCCCTTTCCTATATACAGCTGTAATCCAGAAAAAACTAGTCATTCTCAAATTAGGTATTGAGACTAACCATACCACAGTTCCACTTTTCATACGAAAACATTTTTATCCAGGACTTTGTAAGTGTTTAGCACAATGTCCCAAACATAAAACAGTTCATTTCATATTGTTTAATATGTGAGTAAATGAATGCATGTAGTCAGTAAGCAAATAAATAAGCAAGCGTGGGAGACAGGCATACTGATAAAATCAAACAATGAAATTTTAGCAAGAAAAAAACCATCCAGAGCACTACAAGAGTAAGCACTTTATACTTACAAATTTTGTATGGACAGAGGACATAACTTGTTCTAAGGCCACTGCTTGTCTAGTTAGATACCTGAATGAATTGAGAGAAACCTTATGAAGTGTGTAGAGGCAACACACCCTATACTATTGGCAGACAGCACATTCTAGAAGAGTCTATCATATTGACATTTAGTGTGTTGATGCATTTTTCATTACAACTTGAAGGCAAATCATATTTTTGTAAAGGTCAATGGAGGTAGGCACTTAAAGCACTCAAATTTGACAAAGTTATTCATCATCAGTTTTTCTAGGAAACGTACCTGCTCAAATGACAGTCACTAGACATTGCTTTGCTTTTAATTTCCTTTGTTATCATTGTTTAACTATTCCCCATGGAAGATAAAGGTTTTGTTGAGGCAACCAAGAAATTCTAAAGTCTCCTGCTGGGGACTTAATATCATAAACCCAATTTTCCCCTCCACCAACACATCTTTAAATACTCCCTTTTGTTTCTGATGGGGGAAAAAAAAGCAACTATCAAAAAATTGAAACCCACTCTACATCCCATGTAGACATCCCTTTACTTTTAAAATCTCCTTGTCATTAAGTGACAGAGTTGTTTTAGTGGTTCTCCCCCTAATTTAGTGTTAGGGGCAAATTGCCTAGTGGGAAAACATTCAATTTAGTGGATAATGAGAAATCTACTTTAAAGCAACTCCTAAAGGAAACCTTAAAAAAGAACATCTCAAGTTCTGTTTGTTTTCTCTTGTCATGGCAAAACAACCATAGCCAGTTACTAAGAACCCATCACAATCTACTTCATGTCTGAGTTCTATTACCCTCACAAATTTGAGAAGGAAAAATTGATCACCTTAATTTTAAATTAAGAGATCCTCTTGACCTGTTCTTTTCCTATTCTCCATGGCACTTTTCACTTTCCAACATACTGGTTTATTTATTTATTACACACACACACACACACACACAAAAGCAGTTGAGAACATCTGTCTGTTTTATTCATAATGTATTCCAAACACCCTAGTACATCATGGCGGTGGTGATTTGCCAAGTAGTGTCTGACTCTTTGCGACCCCATGGACTGTAGCCACCAGGCTCCTCTGTCCGTGGGGATTTCCAGCCAAGAATACTGGAGTGGGTTTCTATTTCCTTCCCCAGGGGATCTTCCTGGACTAGGGATCAAAACCTCATCTGCTGCACTGGCAGGCAATTCTTCACCACTGAGCCACCAGAGAAGCCCCGGGTACACGGTAGGTGCTCCATATATATTTCCTGAATGAATAAATGAATTAATCAACCAACCAAAATGTCTTGCCATTTTTCATTTCAAATTCCAGTCATATGGTACATTACATGTTATTAACTTTGGAAGGACCCTATAGTTGATAAATTTGAGTTCATAAAAGTAAAATATCTAAAATCTAGATTATAATACAGCTCTGTGTGAGCACTATGTAAACACAACCTAAAGAAATGATCTTTTTTATTTCTCTTAGGCTCTAGCTAAATATGCAAAATAAGTCAGCTGTACTTATATTGCAATATCCACATCTTAAAGATGTTTATTTATTTTTTATTAAACCTAAGTATCAATAGTGGGAAGGATTGAGATCTCAACCAAAACTTTCTTAGGGAGACATATCCAGTGGGACTAGGTTAGCACTAAGCATATCTGTTTCAAGTGAAAAGATACTCATACTTAACTTGCTATTTCACTCAGAAGCTATCCAGGAAAGTAAATTATTCAAAAATAGGGAAGACAAAACCTGGGGCCCATTTCATTTCTCCAACCCAAAAAGGAGACTATGGGTTAGCCTCCTATTTTAGCAGATGTTCATGCCTTCATTTTATTTTAAAAATGAACTTAACTCAATACATTTAGCCAACGTCTCCTTGGGTTGCTATAGGTTTGTTTCTATTTCAAACTCCAAATACCTAAGAGCACTCATACTTCAGAATGCTGGAGAACTTACACCTCATCAAAAAAACAATAAATTTCATTGGAAAGTACCTTGAAAATACTCAAGTTTAGAGAATTTATCTTACTGACCTTGGAAAAGGGCAGTGAAAAAAAATCTGAAGAAATGGTTTCTGAATTTCTTTGTCTGCTTATGTCATTTTGGAATTCATCATGCTTATATATCAGCTTGAGAGAACCAAATGATCCTAAAACAACTGGCCAGCAGTAAAGTGAGCATTTGCAAGCAAGCACATCTTCTTGAAAATTATTAGCTACATATGGGCCAATAATTGCAGAGTAATTGAATGCATTAAGATAAATAAACAAATTATGGTGCCAAAGTGGACAAAGCCAACAAACAAATAGGAAATACTGGAGCAAACATAAATTCAAAGTTAGGATTGCTTACTTCTCCATGTAGTATTGTGTAATGTCAGCCCTATACTGATAATTACTATCTTGATCCTGGGTAACTGTCCCATCTACTCAGCTCTGTGTTCTTCTCTATACATGAACAATTTGAATTGGATAAAAAGATTTTAGTTTAACAGGGAAAGGGGTGTGGTATTTCACAAATTTCAGTAAGTAAATTAAAACAACAGGAAAACTGCAAGACACCAGGTAAGACCTGCTTACCTCTTAGGCTCTCACTTCCACTATCCCTGCCCTCCCCCTGCCACTCCTACCCCATTTGTCTGCAGGTAACTTTCAGGAAACCCTAGATGTACTTTGTGAAAATCTCTGGAAGAAATGGACTGCTAACTTTCTTATTCTCCATGAGGTGCCACAGTATGGCTATAGATCATCAATTTAAGCTTATTCTGTTTTGCTACATCATTCATAATTGTATTATTGTTCTCATGAATATAATGCATTTAGAGTGGATAGCAGGCATAAAGAATAGCAATTGTGTCCTTAACATGCTCAAAGATAGCTATCCCACCTCAGGACAGTAAATCAAGAAAGTACTGCATTTTTACAACTTAGCAATCAAATTGTATTTGCCTATAACTTTTATAACAGAAAATGTAAAGAGACAATAAAAATTTCTCTGTCTTTGGTTTGATATATAATTCTAAAAAAACCTTTCAGCATTAAAATTCTGATTTTAATATTAAATCAACTGCTAGCTGAATATTATACTCTTTCTAGTGTATCTTTATTTGATAACATTAAAAAGAAACTTCTTAAAAATGTTTCAGAATAAACCTGATACTTAAAATACNTATAGTGACAAAAAAAAGGAAGGAGGGGTTTAAAATGGGGCTAAAGAGACAAAAAGCTAAAAAATAAAATTGTTAACCAACTGAAATATCTTCTATATACCTGCAATAAAACATAGAATTTAGCTGTGTATACTGCCACCTATAATTCACCAAACTATAACACATTTCTCTCAAATAAAAGAAGGAAATGCACAAATGCTCTTGAACACAATAAAAATTCTGCAGTGACTGTGTGACCATCAGCAATTTAAGACAGCACCATATTAAAATAACATCCTTAAATGGCATAGCCTTTTTTCTCTATCCATTTTATTCTTAATTATTACAGTTGAAATAAAAGTCTAACTAATAACATTTCTGCCTTTACATCTAAAACTCATCTTCATATGTGGGTAAAATTTAAAAGCATAGAAATAAAAATAGGAATTCCTATTACAATTTCCATCTGTGAATCAGATCTCATGTTCCCATGCATGTATATCCTTATTTTAAACACAAAAACATTACATAGTTATGAGAATGCCAGCTAAATCCAAACTAGTCACTTAAGGAGGAAGAAGAGCAGGTTTTGAGAGGGGCCTTTAGTTTTAAATTGTAATTAAAATTTCCCATCTTAACAGAGCTTATTTCATAAGTGTTATTAAAAATAATCATGATAAAGAACCATAGATCTTTAAAATAAATAAATCATATAAATCAGATGTTCTGGGATGATATCTACTCATTCCTACCTTTCTGAGATAAACACAGTCTTAAATTATTTCAGTTCTATCAACAGAAGAAATATAGTTAATCTGACAAGGAATAATACACTAAAATACAAATAAATGAAGAAACAGAAACTTTTAGAAAAATTCGAATGTGAATTCAGTAAGAAATAACCATACAACTTAGTTTTTTCTGAATTGTCAAAACTATCTATGCATGTTAGAAGCATTCTCAGCATTCCAAAAGGACTCTCCACTAAGAATCTGAAAAACAGGTCATTATTTAAGGATTCTCCAACTGAGAGAGGGCTTCCCAGGTGGCCTAGTGGTAAAGTATCTGCCTGCCAATGTAGAAGACACAAGAGACACCAGTTAGATCCCTGGATTTCTGGATTGGGAGATCCCCTGGAGAAGGAAATGGCAACCCACTCTAGTATTCTTGTCTGGAGAATCCCATGGAAAGAGGAGCCTCGTGGGCTACAGTCCATGTTGTCGCCGAGTAGAACACGATTGAGCACACAGCTAAAAGAAGCCTCTTCCTAGAGTTTCTAGAACTTCAGTATCAAAAACTGGGATTTCTTCTTTTTTTTTTAAATCCAGCTAGTGAAGAATATATATAAAGGTTAACAATCCTAATTCCTTCTCTTTCCAATGTCAAAGGGACTCACCATGCTGTTAACAGACAAGTCTGATTTGTGAATCCTGGAGTTCCCTTCCAGAATCTGCCTGTGTTGTCACCATCAGCAGTTTCGGTGGAGACAGGCTACTGAGCAGTAGCTTCCAGGAGAGGACGACAGCTCTGCTCTGGAAGCGCTTCCTGTTTCTGCTGTCCCTTAGATATTTGGGGCTTTTTTTTTCTTTTTTTTTTCCTGCTTCCTGGAATAAATCTGAACAGGACATTAAACACTTTTAAGAAGCTTAACTGGAGGGATGTAAATCCTCTATATGTGAACGGTGGTTTTCAATTCTAAATGAAAAAGCGGTATGAAAAGGATAACCTCACCAACTTCCCTCAGGAAAACAAAACTTGGGTACTGCGAGTTTTCTAAATACCTGATTTACATAAAACGGAAACCGACCAATGAACAGCTGCCGTCAATCCTGCTCAAGCCAATGAATTTACTGCTTGGACTCCGGCGGGCTGCGCTCCCTCTGCGGACCTTCTACAGACTTGAGCCTGGGTTGCTGCAGTTGGCATTTCCCTACTGTAATTCTGCTGTTCTGGAATGAACTCAATTTCTGGTAATTCAAGCTTGACTCAGTTTACTTCATTATTCAGGCTGATAAATACTACCGTAGATCTAGTTATTCCGTGGTTTTATATTTGAATTAATGCTCAAATCTACGCGGAGTTCATTTTTGTATATTGTGTAAGATGAAAAAGTAAATCTTTCCTTTCATCACAGACTGGAACTTTTCCATTGTAAATGAAACATATAGCATCCTCCAACTCTGAGCCATCCAGTTTCACTGATACATTTTAATATTTTCTTATATGGAAAAATACGGTTGAATCTACTGTGCCCTTTTTCTTTCTTATGTGTGTGTACTTTATATTTACACTTAAACCCTTTCATTCTGGTCAGCTAATCCTGGTTCTATTAGCCTGTGAAAAACCTCTCAGATTATTCTTAATCCTTCATGTATAAAATAATTATGACCTAATTACAGAATTGTTTCTAAAGTCCATCATATCTAAAGTACAAACAATACAGGTCTGTTAAGTTAGGAAAAAGGAAGCTGGGGAATAAGAAAAGAAAAAAAATACACATACTATGGTGATCAATAGTTCTTTTTGGAACTGACATCCCTTCATTTCAGGAGACTGAAGAACAGAAGCTAAAAGCAAGACAGTGCCCCCTCTGACTTAAAATTCAGGACATTCATTGCTTTGAATCTATCAAGTCAATCAACCTTTCTTTTAAACTTAACCCCAAAACACTTATAATATCTCCTGATTCTACTTATGGCAGCAAATGTCCTCCTATCTCAGTCATATTTACTTTTAACGTCTTAACATGCTAATCGTGGGGGACTGCTTCTTAGTTTGCCATTATGACCTTATAAAAACAATAAAACAATTCAGAATACTAGCCATTGTACTTATTCTAGTCATAGTTATACAGTCAACATAGTATATACAAAATAAGATGAAAACTAGAAAACAGAACATTATAAGTTGATAACATCACTTTTGAGTAGTAGCAGTTCTGAGAGAGAAGGAATGCATTTCGTGAGTTGTAAATGAGAGATCAAGTGTTTTGAGCACACTTGTACAGTGGATTTTCCATTTTAATTTGGGTTTCTTCTGAAATAACCCACTTCAAAGACCTTTCTCAAATACGGATTATTAAAAATATAGCCTGTGGAACTGAGTATAACATCTTAGATATATTTTAAAGATGAATAAAGTGGAAAGTTAAAAGGTCAAGCATTCATTCATTTAGTCAGCATATCTTTATTAAGCATTGGTAATGCAGCCAACAACTCTATCAAAAGTGGGACCATTCAGCTAAATGTTTGTTAGGTTCCTTGGGCTTATGCAATACATGTCTCCCTTATTCGCCTAGCAGAATGAAAATACGTTTTTGTTAAATTAGATACTTGGTTAGGTAGTCTAACCAGACAAGATTTTTAAAGTATTTTGAGAAAAGCAGCCATCATCACGTCACTATTAAATTAGAAGCAGCAGCCAGGATTCTCAAATATATATGCTAATGAATAAGCAATAATATTAGGTTTTATTATAATTCTAAGGCTGAGCACTGGCTATTAGCCCAATCCATACCAAAAGCATTACTAAGGTGTGAAAGCTAAATGAGGCTCTCACCCAACTCTGCTGACCTTAAATTTGGCCAAATTCTTGTAGGTGGGAATAAGGAGGAATAAATCCAATGAAACAAAATTGAGGCTGCCTTGGCATCATAGATAGAAGTAACTGGGTCCAAAGTCAGGATGTTGGCCTGTAATTAAAAAGCTCAATTTGCTGTTTTTATGATCTTCATAGAAAAGCTTTTTGCTATCACTATTTTTACTTCTTTACTGTGCAAGTCCTTCTCACCTGCTTTAGATATGTTTTTTTCTGCTAATCTGTATAGTGCTGTTGCCTTTAAAATCATAACACAAACTGCCCTTTTCTAGAAATCTTTGCTTAATTGTTTTTATTCTAGTCTTTTCTATATTTCCCATGCACTCAGCATTCATAGTCATTAGATGTTTAAATGTATTTTTATGCCATTTAATGAATTTGTCTAAACATTTTATATGCATTCTTTATTTATCAAATTGATGATGAATCCTGGAGAAATATATCCATGATTTACATTTATTTTCTATTCTTTAGGTATTCGTATGGCTCTGCTCCTATCACACCACCAATGCGTTTTTGTTTTCTAAAAGTATAATGAGTTACTAAGGAGAATACTAATAATAGCAATGCTAGACACAGATACAGCAAAGGAGGAGAATGATAAAGAGAAAGGCTTGAGGCTCAGAATTGGTCATTCTAATAAATTCATTCTATCTTAAGTGATTTTTACCAGTTTGTTTTTAATCTGGAGAATTTTTGTACCCATTGACATGAATATCGGTTCAGTTCAGTTTAGTCGCTCACAAGAATATAGTAGTATGTATTAAGGAATTAGAGGGAAAATAGTGACTATATCAAATAAGAGTTTTTTAATCCTAAAATGTGGACTTTCTGGTGGCTCAGAGAGTAAAGAATCTGCCTGCAATGCAGGAGACATGGGTTGGATCCCTCAGTCTGGAGGATTCCCTGCAGAAGGGTATAGCAACCCACTCCAGTATTCTTGCCTGGAAAATCCCATGGATAAAGGAGCCTGGCAGGCTACAGTCCATGGGGTCACAAAGAGTCAGACATGACTGAGGAACAAACACTTTCACATAATCCTAAAATGTTGATAATTATAGAAATAAAACAACAGTATTTTATAATGAAACACCATGTTTTCATTTAAATGATTTTCTGAATCTACACATATGTTTTATCATATAAACTAAAANNNNATGTTTTATCATATAAACTAAAACATATAGAAAATTTAAACTTATCTAGAAGAAAATTAAAGTATTAAAACAACATGATTATGAAGAGAAGCTCATTGATTTTTATATTTTGATGCTTAATTAACATTTAGCTAGTTTGATCATCGTCATTTATGATTTGCATTCTCTTTAAAATTATAATATCCTGCAAGACAAGGACAATGCAAAATTGTCCTCAAAGTAAATACTTTAGTATGGATTTCATGAAGAAAAAAACACCAAGAAAATCGATACTAATTATTCTCAATAAATATTTAAGGACTATCTCATTCAAAACATCTTGCTATAATATTAGTTAAAATTTATTAAAAGTCTACTATGGGCTAAAAGTTTTACATATATCATTTCAATTTAAGTCTCACAATGACTCAACAAGGTCAATTTTTGTCATATTTTAACAGATGTTTAGGATGTTTAGCACACTTTGATAATGTTTCAAAGGAGTTAAGTAATTTGACCCAGCTCAGATATTTGCAGAAGCAGGGATTTGAGCCCAATTTGGTTTAAGTCTTCATAATTTACTGTATCATCACCCACCACAGTTAGGTGCCTTCAAAAATAAGTAACATATAGAACCTTCCTTAGAGGGCCTACATTACACATACTCTGAGTTATTGGGCACACTTCTAAAAGAAATACGATATTTTTCTTCTATCAGTACTTATTACCAAAATAATAATACATATTTTATACTTACAGTAAGTAAATAAGATTCCATCATCTTCTTCCTTTGGTGATTTCTTCCTATATTTAAAATTGTTTTTAAGTCATTTCCTCTCATTTCCTGCAGGCACAAGATTATCAAATAAATTTCATTGTTTGATTTTCAGAAATTTCAAATTTAAACAATCTTTTTGGAGTAACATTGAAGAAATTAGTATAAAAATTATGGTTGAAATTTTGTTTAACAAAACACTCTTTCCCTTTCAAAGATCAGTTCAGAAATACATACAAAAAAAAAAAAGAATATTTGCACTGTGTAAAATTGGTATATGTCTTAGTTCTTCCTAGCTTTTAACAATCTCTAATAAACTAAGTGAACAAGCCAGTACTGCTTGGACCATTGATCAACTTAGTATATGTTTCAGGAATGCATGAAGTAGAAGTGCCTTCCTTTTGGACATGGTTGTATTATCCGTTTCTATTTTCAGTCACTAAAATCCATGATTCCCATGCGACTCACTTCAAATGTGAGAAAGAGATGGATGCTTCATAACCTCACTTGTAAGAAAGTTTTACTCTCCTAATAAATCTCAAAAAATTTAAAAAGAAAGCCTCCTCAATTATGTTTATGAACTCCTCTTTGGCTCAACTCAATGAGGTACTAGCCATTTTGACTGGTCTAAAATCAGTACTTCTGTTTTACAAAATTTGGATTAAAGATGAACTTGAAAGATTGAACTGCATTTTTAATCTGAAATTAATTCATTTTTTGTTTTACCTCCAAAGTAAATCCAATCAGATAGACCAGAGGAACATCATAGTGGAGCCTCAACCTGAGAGCATCAGAAGGCCTGGATTTGAATTTTGTACTAATTTACTGAGTTACTTAAATGCTGAACATCCTGAGTATCATTTATCTATAATGTTGGGATGATATTACCTGTAGACATGGGCGAAAATACTACAACTTATCTAAGAATGCTTGACATATACTGGCTATTTAAAAACCACTTTGACCTGAAAAAAAAAAAAGAAGAACAAGAAATTGCAATCAAATAAAGCATTTTACAGTATCGCATAGACAAGCCTATTTAAATAAGACATCATGGAAATCAGGTTTCTTATAGAAAGAATTATAGTAACCAGCCAAACTGAGAAAGATATTTTTCTTAAATGGAAATATCCGTTCTACTATTTGGTCTGTTTACTATTATAATTCTAATTACCAATGTAATTCTCACTCTAAATGTGATAGTGTCTCTGTGGTGCCTGTCTCCAATAACATTTTCAAATCCTTTGGAAAAGAATGCTATGACTTGTAACCCTAATCACAATTTGAGTAATCTCATTCTGTATTCATAAAAATCAAGGGGCTTCCCCTTGATGAAAACAATTTATACTTGCCAGGCAGACACTAGTATTTTGCTGACTGTATCAGTGTCAAGAAAGAAGCAAACTCACTGGGGAAGAAAACAGAATTCTGGACATCTTTTCTGCTACTCATATAAACTTAATCAGGGCTTACAATTAAATTTTTGAAATTGTTCTATATCATCCTTAATGTTTAAAGCTTCATTTCTACCTCTGGGCCCCATCAGTAAGTAAAACCCACATATCATCCCTGTTAGCTGGCTTTTTAAAATGTGATGTCTTATAGTTTTCATTACAATCCTAATCACATGTTTGATTTCAGTAATCTTCAGTAAGAGTAATTATTAATGCTGTCAAAAGCAGAGGTTGGGATTCAATTTTTTTCTTTTCCTTTAAAAAAAATAAACCTGGATAATTAAGATTAAGCTTAATAATGTGACTCTAGAGGAAACTCAAGTTTCCTATGATTGACTATGTAATACAGCAAAGATAAAACTTCTACACATACCCCAAAATACTTATATGAGCCACAAATGGTTAAAAAAAATGCTAGGGTAGTCACTAATAACACAGAAGTAACTAATTTTCTTTCTCATATAGGCACCCCACCAAATTCTATGTGATTGAGTATTTTTCTGTAATTTAAGACAACAATAAATCTATCTTGTCTACTAATGTCCCCCAAACTAAGGCACGTGAAACTTTTACTAACTCGGGTGTGTCTTAAGGACACTAAGAAAAATTTAAAAATAAAAAACAGGATAAACCAATATAAAGAGATGAGACATTTTGAAGAAATCAGATTTTTCAATATCCAAGGCAATTTTTATAGAAGGATAAGATAAGGTAATGCATTTTGATTTTCAGAAAAAGAGGTCATGATGTAATAAAGATTGTCATTCCATATCACATCTCCTTATTTACATTCTGAAAGAAGGTGTGGAACAAAGCATAAGTTTCCAAAGGATTACCTATTTTTCACTAAAAGACACAATATGTGAAGGAGCTGACAAGAATGTGAGTGTACTCAATGTTGATCACCCACCCCATACTCAGGAAATATATTTGGAAACAGTATCACACTATTGCCTGATTTTAAAATACTCCTGGACTTCTTACTGATCAATACCTCTTAGAAAAAGGATAAGAGTATGGCATCTGAACTGAAATAGTATTATTAGAAAATGATATTTTGAGCATTAGGATATATAATTCATGTTGCTTTCATTTGCTCAGACTATTGTAAAAAATCCATAAATCATTTTCTTGTTCATGTATTGCTTAAGTGCAATTTGTCATTCTACATTAAAGGGCTGCTTCAGCTCATCAGTGCTTTTAATTCACTGTTTAGAGTTTAACAAAATGCTGGCCCTGTCTGATAACTGAAAAGACACTGAAATGTGAAGCCACATCAATATTAACAAGGTTAAACAAAATGGAGAAAACGTTTCTACGTTGAATATCAAGTAACGCTTAATAGCTAGTATTCTCAGTCCCCCAAACAGGTTGGTTTGCTCTCCATTGGGTTCAAAGCATTAGAACACAGTAACTAAAGAGTTACCTGAATGCTCATAACATATAGCATGTATATGCTATAAATCTTTTCCAGCAACTCTCATCAACACTCTCTTCTGGAGATGAACCAAAACAAACAGTATGGCATTGATTCCAAAGCCTTGCCTTCCCACCTCTGAAGTTAGGTTACACTGCAACAAATAAACCGATTTCATGGTTACCCATAAGAGCTGCCACACAGTCCAGGTCCTTTGCGTTTGCTGTCTGCACTGTGCTTGCTGGGAATAAGTGCAGTGAACCACCCAGCTCATCCCTGGCAGGGGTTTGGCATTTGAAAGACTCCTTATTGACAATTTAAATTTTTTTCTTCTATTTCTTTAAAAAAAATTCTCTCAAAGCTCTGGGCACACTGCAATAATAAGAGGATTTAGAAACAAATTGCTTTCAAGTCAAGTTAAATCACTGCAAACACTCATTCATCCAAATGCTAGTTAATAAACTTGTTTCCCTTCCACCTTTCCCTGAAAAGGGCAAGGAGGAAAGCAGCCCTGTTAGTTTCAAAGTTTGTAACTACTGTGTACAGAAAACGCGACTGTGAGATTCTTAGCGCCCACCCTCGCCTGCTGCCCTTAGAGGACAATGAAACTAATGAGGATGTTTATCACTCACACCAACAAGGACTTCTATGAAGACTGATTTTGACAACCAACCCTCCAAATAATAGTAATAGCTGCTTTCCCCCATCTGTTTTAGGATACAGTTTGCGTTGGCCCAGAGAATTGGCGCTCCTGGAGGGGGCGTGGGGAGGTAGGAGGGTTATGTTAGGCATTGCTTCTCCCCGCCGGTTTCAGTTATGAGGGGGAAGGGGGTGAAGGACGCTGCATATAAGATATTCTGCACTTCAAAGAGGTTGTCAGCCCCCCCACCCGGGCTGTTATTTATGTAATCACGGCCTCACTAAATTCTGGGGTACGCCGAGTGAAAAAGCAAAGGGGGGATCCGTGCTCCATTGACACAGCAAGGAAGAAAGTACACGGGTNACTGAACAAGGGCTGCATTGGTTGAATAAACAACCCCCTACAGCCCATTAATTAATACACATTACGCTTTTAAAAATCTTTTTGGAGAATTAACATTCAATCCACTCTAGCATTGAAGAGTTCGCGCTATATTTTAACTTCACAAGAACTGGGTGCGTTTACGCGCCGCTTTGCCTCGGCGCTTTGCAGAGAGTGAGCATTCGGAGCTCCTCAAGCGCATCCTTCGGAGCCCCGGAGGTGTTGTGGGGATGCTCCGTTGGGGCTTATACAGAGCGGTGAGGGAACCAGGCGGGATGGATGCGAGTGCCGTGGACGGATGTGCAAGCGCGTTCGCAGATACTCGCAGCCTCAGACACACTAGGGCCCCGCGTGTGCACCGCCCCAGCCCACGCACCTACCTACCCTCACCCCCGCCCGCACACGCGTTCACAGCCGCCCGGCTGCCCTCATCCTGCGGTCTCGCTCCAGGCTGGACAAGAATCGGTGCTCCGGTCTAGTGCAGGGAGAGGGGGAGATCGCCAATTGTCAGAAAAAGCAGAAAAAAGCCTGTGCGCGCCGCCGCTGCGTCGCGCTTGGCAGGGGGAGGCGCAGGGATATTCGAGGCGCCTTACAGCGAACGGGAGAGCTCCGTGCCCGAGGCCAGAGAGTCAGCGCTAGGCTGGCAGGCTGGAAAGCAGAGCTCAAATGAAACTCCTCAGTCGTTGATCAAAAGGGCTCACACCTCAAACCAGGTCCCTAAGCGAATTAATCTTTTGGTAAGATACTGTGGATGTACGTCTAGGAAGGGAAGAGGCGAGTATGAAGCGTCTGCACGTCTATAGGAGCCGCCAGCGTTCATCCCTGGACTTGCATCCCCTGGCTGTTTGGGACCCACCTCCGCTCCACACTCCAGCTGTCTAACCCCCTTTCCCCGCAGCCCCTTCAGACCTTCACACTTAGTTTGACACAGCCTACGCCATATCTGTTTTTATTTTTTTTTATTATTTTTTTTTCATATCTGTTTTTAAATGTCCTGCTAATCTCCGCCAGAGTCCCTTATATTGGTAACCCCAGCCAATTAGTGGCCCCTCTGCAACTTTTTCCTGTTTTTCTCGGTGACTTATTTTCACGATCAGCAGCAAGAAAAACACCTTAAAGGAAAAAGAATGTTAGCGTCATTGGAAACCCCGCTCCTGGGAGAGGATACCGCTGCTGCTATTATGTTTTCGCATTTGCTGATGCAAACAGGGAAACCTCTCTATTCCCTCTCCGTTACCTGCGGCTGGGGACTGGGAACTTTCCGCGGCAGAGTCCCCAGCTAGCACCTCGGGACCTGCCGGGCTGTTCTCGCTCTCACACTCACACTCACCCAGGCAGCCCAGGCGCGGGTTCCATCCCGCCCAGCCCGGTTACTGCGTGACGCGCCTTCTTGACGGCCGGTTTGTCCAATTAGCTCTGACTCGGTGGGTGGTGCTCCTCGGCGATTGGTTGGCAGAATGAGGGCGCTGCGCAAAAACAGAGAAGCGGAGCGCTCGGAGCTCAGAAACTGCCAGCCGAGATCGCAGGCTTAGGGCTGAGGCAGCAGGAGGAGGGAAGAACTGAAAAGCAGAGAGACAGGTTAGAGGAAAGAAGAGGCTTGGGAAGGAAACAGCAAAAAAGAAACTGCTCCTCACAGTTACTGAGAGGCAAACGACGGTGGAGATGAGGACAGAGAGAGGCAAGACTATGACAGCCAAAACAGACAAATAGAGCGAAAGAGGAAAAAATGCCAAGAACATCCATCGGAGAAATGAAGAGAATGAAAGTTTTATGCTGCAGAGCCATTCTATGCTTTTCCGGCACAAAATTCCCTCGCTGTTTTTAAGCCCTTTTGCATTTGCCAGCCGTTGACAGTAAGAGGCATGTTCAGCGGTGCCAACAGCATCTCCTCTTCCTTCTCCTCTTCCTCTTCATCTTCCTCCTCCTCCTTTTCCTTTTCCTCCTCCTTCTCCTCCCATCAGCGAGAAGACAAACCGAGGACAGTCTTGAAATACCGAAATTTCCTCCTTGGGATTTGCCAGCGCCGCGTTGCGCCAAGACTGTCGGAATAAAGGACGCTGACTATTGTATTATTATTTTATTAATTGGTCAGTGGGAAGATTACAGATGAGGAAAGGGGACGCCTGTCACCCTTCCTGCTCTAAGATTAAATAATGAGGTTGAATTGGGGGAAACCCTAAAATGAAGCAAAAGAAATAAGATTTGTAAGGACAGAAAGCCACAGGAGCCCCCCCGCCCCCCACATAGCGCACTTTTATTTGTATTTTTTATTTGAGATTTTTTTTTTTTCGTGGTGGTGGGGGAGGTGATTGGGTGGCTGACTGGCTGCGGGAAGCTGCTTCCTTTCCCTTTGGAGATGATTGTGCTATTATTCTTTGCCTTGCTCTGGATGGTGGAAGGAGTCTTTTCCCAGCTTCACTACACGGTGCAAGAGGAGCAGGAACATGGCACTTTCGTGGGGAATATCGCTGAAGATCTGGGCTTGGACATTACAAAACTTTCGGCTCGCGGCTTTCAAACGGCGCCCAACTCTCGGACCCCTTACTTGGACCTCAACCTGGAGACCGGGGTGTTGTACGTGAATGAGAAGATTGACCGCGAGCAAATCTGCAAGCAGAGCCCGTCCTGCGTCCTGCACCTGGAGGTCTTCTTGGAGAACCCCTTGGAGCTGTTCCGGGTGGAGATCGAGGTGCTGGACATCAACGACAATCCCCCCTCCTTCCCGGAGCCGGACCTGACCGTAGAGATCTCTGAGAGCGCCACGCCGGGCACCCGCTTCCCCTTGGAGAGCGCATTCGACCCAGACGTGGGTACCAACTCCTTGCGCGACTACGAGATCACCCCCAACAGCTACTTCTCCCTGGACGTGCAGACCCAGGGGGATGGCAACCGATTCGCCGAGCTGGTGCTGGAGAAGCCTCTGGACCGAGAGCAGCAAGCGGTGCACCGCTACGTGCTGACCGCGGTGGACGGGGGAGGAGGGGGAGGCGGAGAAGGAGGAGGAGGCGGCGGCGGGGGAGGGGGCCTGCTCCCCCAGCAGCAGCGCACCGGCACGGCCCTACTCACCATCCGAGTACTGGACTCCAACGACAATGTGCCCGCCTTCGACCAACCCGTCTACACTGTGTCCCTACCAGAGAACTCGCCGCCTGGTACGCTCGTGATCCAGCTTAACGCCACAGACCCAGATGAGGGCCAGAATGGAGAGGTCGTGTACTCCTTCAGTAGCCACATTTCGCCCCGGGCACGCGAGCTCTTCGGACTCTCTCCTCGCACCGGCCGGCTGGAGGTGAGCGGCGAGCTGGACTACGAAGAGAGCCCGGTGTACCAAGTGTATGTTCAAGCCAAGGACCTGGGCCCCAACGCCGTGCCTGCGCACTGCAAGGTGATAGTGAGGGTGCTTGATGCCAATGACAACGCGCCGGAGATCAGCTTCAGCACCGTGAAGGAGGCGGTGAGCGAGGGCGCGGCGCCCGGCACGGTGGTGGCCTTGTTCAGCGTAACCGACCGCGACTCAGAGGAGAATGGGCAGGTGCAGTGCGAGCTGCTGGGGGATGTGCCGTTCCGCCTCAAGTCTTCCTTCAAGAACTACTACACCATCGTGACCGAGGCCCCTCTGGACCGAGAGGCGGGGGACTCCTACACCCTGACCGTGGTGGCTCGCGACCGGGGCGAGCCTGCACTCTCCACCAGTAAGTCCATCCAGGTGCAAGTGTCAGATGTGAACGACAACGCACCGCGCTTCAGCCAGCCGGTCTACGACGTGTATGTGACCGAAAACAACGTGCCAGGCGCCTACATCTACGCGGTGAGCGCCACAGACCGTGACGAGGGCGCCAACGCCCAGCTAGCCTACTCTATCCTGGAGTGCCAGATCCAGGGCATGAGCGTCTTCACTTACGTGTCCATCAACTCCGAGAACGGCTACCTGTACGCCCTGCGCTCCTTCGACTATGAACAGCTCAAGGACTTCAGCTTCCAAGTGGAAGCGCGGGACGCCGGTAGCCCCCAGGCGCTGGCTGGCAACGCCACGGTCAACATCCTCATCGTGGATCAGAACGACAACGCTCCTGCCATCGTAGCCCCTCTTCCGGGGCGCAACGGGACTCCGGCGCGCGAGGTGCTGCCCCGCTCGGCTGAGCCCGGTTACCTGCTGACCCGCGTGGCTGCGGTGGACGCAGATGACGGCGAGAACGCCCGGCTCACCTACAGCATTGTGAGGGGTAACGAAATGAACCTCTTCCGTATGGATTGGCGCACCGGAGAGCTCCGTACAGCGCGCCGGGTGCCAGCCAAGCGCGACCCCCAGCGGCCTTACGAACTGGTGATCGAGGTGCGCGACCACGGGCAACCTCCCCTGTCCTCCACCGCCACCTTGGTGGTGCAGCTGGTGGATGGCGCTGTCGAGCCCCAGGGCGGGGGCGGGGGCGGGGGCGGCGGGTCAGGAGAGCACCAGCGCCCCAGCCGCTCCGGCGGCGGGGAGACGTCGCTGGACCTCACCCTTATCCTCATCATCGCGCTGGGCTCGGTATCCTTCATCTTCCTTCTGGCCATGATCGTGCTTGCCGTGCGTTGCCAGAAAGAGAAAAAGCTGAATATCTACACGTGTCTGGCCAGCGACTGCTGCCTCTGCTGCTGCTGTGGCAGCGGGGGGTCGACCTGCTGTGGCCGCCAAGCCCGGGCGCGCAAGAAGAAACTCAGCAAGTCGGACATCATGCTGGTTCAAAGCTCCAACGTACCCAGTAATCCGGCCCAGGTGCCGGTGGAGGAGTCCGGGGGCTTTGGCTCCCATCACCACAACCAGAATTACTGCTACCAGGTCTGCCTGACCCCTGAGTCCGCCAAAACCGACCTGATGTTCCTTAAGCCCTGCAGCCCATCGCGGAGTACGGACACTGAGCACAACCCCTGCGGGGCCATCGTCACCGGTTACACAGACCAGCAGCCCGACATCATCTCCAACGGAAGCATTTTGTCCAACGAGGTAAGGCTGAAGCGAAAGGACCACCATCTCTCATCTCCTCCATCCGAAAGCCTCCTCTAGCCCGGCCCTTGTATCTCTGGTGCACTGTGTATTTATTTTTAGGATATTAGCTTATTTGTATCTTTGTGGGGGCAGGAATGGAAAGCCGCCTCTCCCACCCCTTCCTGTGTAACTTAAACTTCGTGTTGTCCCTAATTTTCTGCGCTCCACCCTTCCACATTTATTTTCATCCCCCTCCTTTGGTGCTTTGCCACCTTGGACCCTCCTTCTTCCCTCTGGCATCTTTCCTTTAAAATCCTAGTCCCCTCACCCCACCCCACCCCACCCCAGTCCTTTCCCTTCTTAGAAAGCTGGGGGTAAAGGAGAAAGTGCCCGAGGGGAGAGGGAAACGCAGGGAGGGACCTTCTGGCACTGGCAAAGGTCTTTTTTTCTCTTTGCATTTGTCCCAAGCATAATAAAATTAATTGTTTGGCTTTGTTTATCGATGCCTTCAGTCGCGTGTAAAAGTAAGCTATAGATTGTTTAACTTTGCACAGTTGTCTAAACTCGAATGCATGTTTTAGTGAATGAGTTATCAGATCCTTGTTCTCTGAACTCGGGTTGCAAAAAAAAAAGCCTTCAGTTCTACTCTGGACAGCATTTACAGACGTTCTTGAAGCCCAGCGCCCACACAGTGTGAATTTGAATGAAGTTGCTTTGGCACAAACCCCTGTAAGCGTAAACTCACGGAAAGGCTTCAACAGTCCTTGTCTTACATATTCCTTTTAACTAATAATCACCTTCTTGCCATCGTTTTTGATGAATCACTGCTGTTGGCTTTCTTTATCAAAGAATTTGGCTTGTCAACTCCGATTTCCTTTTTTAAGATGGAGAAGTGGCAAAGTTGAAAGGAGGGAGGGAGAGGGAGAACAGAGTTGATTTCTGTAAAAGAAAGTTTGGACCGGAAAAGGTGTGTGGGGGGTGGTGGAGGCGGGGAGGAGAATGTAGAGTGTGTTTGGAGGGGGAAAGAATTGGGGCCAGGAGGGAAGCGGGTACTATGAACTCCTTTTTTTTTGGCAGGTTATTTTATTTATTTTGAGTCTTAGATATTATTCATTGATTTTCATGAATATTTGTACAGCTCATTTGTATCGTAAGCACATTTTGAAAATAAACAACAAAATAATTCCATAAAATATCCAACCTTTTTGCTTATTGAGCGTGCTGTTTTTCTTGTGTCAACCAGTATGCACCTAAACACTTTTTTAGGCCACTGAAAGAAAGACTGCAGCATATATTTAGATTGACTCTATTGGAGACAATAGTTTATGAGGGCCAACTATGAGGTTATTTGCATTCTCTCCTTAAAACACACACACACACACACACACACACACACACTTAAAATTGGCCTTTTATTTGTGTATTTTTTTAACCTTTACTGAAAATCTAGATATGCAAAATCTGCATATCTTCTTGCCTTTACTAGCACTAGTCTTTATAAAAACTAGTCTGAGGTCTTAGAACAACTTAGAAATTCCTTAAAAATGTACACAATTACTTAAGCTACAAATAGTTCCTAGCCTCAAAATCAGACTGTTAGTTAAACCCATAGCGTTCGAATGCTCTTGATTTATTTATTTTTTTTCTAGACTAAACACCAGCGAGCAGAGCTCAGCTATCTAGTTGACAGACCTCGCCGAGTTAACAGGTATGGACTCCTTTTTTTTTCCTAGCTTGGTATGTAGACAAATTACGACCTACTAAAAGTAGGAACTATGTATCTTATTCAATATCAAAATAGAAAATGATAAAATATTTCCAATTAGGACAGAACATAAATATTGATTATATTAGGCTTTCTAGACAATAAATTAAAAAATATTGGTGTGTTTCTTTTATATACACCACTAAGTATATTTGAATATTTTGTCAGTTTACACTCCTACACTGCTTCTGATAATCTTTCTAACTATTCCAGATATATACATATATATCTGTCCTATGAAAATGATATAAGCATATGCTCAGCTCCAGTCATAGAATAGTGATTGAACTTTACATGCCTTAAGGGCTCAAACTGACTGCTGATGCTCAGTGTTGGAGAGTTAGGCTTAAGGGTTTAAAAACTAGCTTTAAGCAGAAATCAAGAGCTATAAGCATCTGCAGCACCATAGGTGACCATGTGGTGGCAGAAGAATGTTTTCTGTGTTTCTTCAACCTTTTTTAATTCTAATATTCACATTTTTGTACTTCTAGTTCTGCATTCCAAGAAGCCGACATAGTAAGCTCTAAGGACAGTGGTCACGGAGACAGTGAACAGGGAGATAGTGATCATGACGCCACCAACCGCGGCCAGTCAGCTGGTAAGTGTGATTAAAGGGCGATGCTGACTTTTATAGTGGATTTTTTAAAAATAAATCCTGAAAGCATGACGTTTTAGGTAGTTTTTAGTGTTAGTAAACCTACAGAAAACTGGTGTCATCCTATGTTGACAATTGTATACTCAAAGGGACTTGTAATACAGTCTAGTGTTCCTTTAGAGAATGAAAGTTAGAAATTCATTGTGGAATACATGAGATCATGAAACTTTTCTTTTTTATGTCATGTTCTTTCCGGGAATTATATTGCATACAAAGGACATAGATTTCTCACCTGGTCCAGTCCCCAGTCTTCAGTCAATTAAGCTATTATTAGACTTGCTTATGGATGAAATAATAGAAGATGAATGAAATTGGTTGACCTGCACAAGGTCACAAGAGGAAAAGTGGATGACTGGGAACCAAAATCCAAATTTTCTCATTTCCAGAGCAATACATTTTACATATCACTGAATATTGAATGAGAGAAGGAATGGTGATTAAAAGTCATGAATAGATTGAAAGCAGGATTTCCAAATCTGGGTTCTTAGGCTTCGAGACATTAGTAAACATTTGGTAATGTGCATTTTCTGAAGCATTCCTCATATTTTCAACAGGATCCATGTTCAAAAGTTGATTTCTGGGTGTATTTACATGGAAAGCTTGAAGGTATTCCCTGATGGGAGTTACAATGTGATACATATTTTTTACTTTGTTTTACTTTATTTTACTTTACTTTTTTCCTGTATACATGTCCCCTTTAAGTTTTATAGAATCCTGATAACTCTAGTTACTAATAACTAAGAAGAAACTGAAAAGAAATAAAATATGTACCTTAAAATAATGAGAACAATTTCACAAGGTTTGGATTTTCTTTCTGCTTTGCATTTCAACTATGAAGGATGCTTTTTGATTTTTTTTTTAAACTTTTTCTCTTTCAACTGAGTTTTGTGTTTATCTGACACATATAGCAATGCAAAGGCAAGCTAACTTGTGTCACTTCTAAAAAACGCCCATGTTTGGAGGTTCAACTTCATTCACTTGAGTGTTTAAGGTTTATTTTGGTTAGTGATTAAGCCATAGGGAGATGGGGTTCTCATTTTCAAGGTAACATTGATCTTCGAGAGCACCCATTCCTTAACACACTCCATGGACCTCTGAAAGGTGTTGAGGCAGTGTGTCAAAGGGCAGCACCCGCCCCACCGTCGCCTGGCAGCCCTGGTGGCTGCAGGCCTCTCTTGGCTCATGTGTGGTGTGTCTGAGGCTGCCTTGGCCTTGGGAAACGCAGGCAGGAGGAGGGGGAGAAAAGACTGCTCAAGGGTCTCTTTATATTGCTGCAAGTCATTAATATGCAGACCTAATGAGACTTGAGAACTGCCAAGAATCCCCGGAGGTCCCTGCCCCTTGCGGGCCTTCACGCTAAGTGAACAGAGCATCTATTTAGTGTCTGGGAACCTGACAACAAACCAGATCTTGCCAGAAGTTTATATTTGAGTACAAAGTCCCTTTCATTTTTGGCCTATATATGACATATGATTTATTGTTATCTTTTAAAAGGTGTACGTTTGGAATTGCTCATTCCTATTCTTTTTTCAGTTTCTGATTTCATAGTCAGCCTTTTAAAGCTTTTGAAACAAAATGTTTAACATTAAAAAAAAGAGAAAATTCCCCGCTGCATGTTTCCTTGTGGGTGTATTTTATTCCTTTCCCACTCCCCCTTAGTTTTTTTTTTTTTCTGTAGCACTCCAGTCTCAATGAACATTTCAATTAGTTTAGTTCCTCAGACATAATGAGCCATAATAACTTAACTGAAGAAAGAAAAAGGAATAAACATCTGCAAAAAGTGCTAAATTTGGAAGATGGATGGGAATATGTTCTTATCAATGTGCCTTCCCAGCAGCTCTTTTATTTCGCAAGCACTCAATGTTGCCATTTTGGTAGCATTACTTACAAATTATTTGAGATGTCAAAACATTTGAAAATGTTAAATGCTAAATTGTGTTTGGAAAACATGTTTAAAAGCAGGGTAGTTTTCATTTTTCTTATTAAAATGGCAAATTCTTTTTTTCTGTCTTTAGGTTTTTAACATGTAAGAGTATTACAGAGTTAACAATCTGTGGATCTATTTCATTAGCGTTTATAGGGTTGCCACAACATACTGGGCATAGTGATAGCTGTTTTTGAATTGTATTAACACACTTGTATTAAGAAATAATTACACATTTGTGTGCTGAATTGCAGTCAGATTTAATACATCTAGTTTTATTGTTAAAATGATTCTGCATTGTTTACCTTTTAAAGTATAACACCCTAAATGCAGAGAATTAAGATGCCTTTACTTAATGACTTTTTTTCCAGTCCATTCTTTGTTGTGTACAATAAACTTCACACCAAGTAGCTAGAGTTAATTTCCTAAAAGTTAAGCCTATCTCAGGCAAACAGTTACATCGGCTTTATTTCCTTGTACAACCAGATATTGATGATCTTCCAATTTCGCAATATTTAGAGAATATTCTTCATAACACATCTGTTTCCAGGGTTAGGATATGAAAAACTTTTGAGCTAATAAGCAAATCCCACTCAACTTTAGGTTTTAAAGGGGAAAGTTAGACTATCATGGAAAAACAACACGGAAAAGATGTGAATTCTGAAATCTCTAGTTTAAACCTCATTTCATGTTACATAGTATACACCGTTTAGCTTAGTTCTTCACCTGTTTAAGCTTCCTAAGTCTTTATTTATTCCCACTTTCATTTTCCGTGTTAACATTAATTTGTATTTATTTATTTGGATATGCCTTCCTTTTATTCTTCTATGAACAGTTTTCTTTTTTGTTCTTTCTCCCTCCTCCCCACTTGCTTTTCTCCTCTCTAAGCCATTTGCAGTCACCAATTTTGTTCATAGAAGGGCTTTAAACACGGAGGCAGCTGCACAGAGAATCACATAAGCTTTTTCAGTTTTCCACTGCACCTGGCTCCATGTGTGGAATTCTTCGACTTGACCACTGGTCTGTGGCACTTTCTTTCTATAGCCTTGTCAAGGTGCTTTCCGTTTTTTTCAGTGCACTATTGATGTATTGGTTAGGTATGGCAGAAGTCCAAGGAGATGTGGTAAATGCTTGCATAAACCATCACAAGGGGAGAAACTGATTAATCACAGCTTAAATAGCCAAAAAAAAAAAAAAGAAAGAAAGAAAGAAAGAAAGAAAAGAAAAAAAGCCAAAGTGAACTTAAAACTAGTATATGTTCAATTTTATAATACCATTAGATTAAAAGATAGACTTTTTTGTCTGATTTAAATACTGATACAACATTTTTAGCTGTACAGTCTTAAACATTTTAGTATTATTAGAAGTAGATTTAGGGAGATCTATTTAGCTGTAAGTAGTTTTTCCCCCCACCCATTTATTAAGTACTTACAATGTGCACACTGATTAAATTTGAATTTATTTTTAATAATTGACCTTCTTAAAATGTATATCGAAGAAGAAAACCCTCATAAGTTAATGTTACTTGTTATAGTTTACCTGAAATTTTTCAAATTTCTCTTCTTCTAAATTTTTCTTTTATTTAAAAGGCAGGTTAGCTTCTAAAAGTATTTATTTCTTAACTAATTATTATGAGACTTATACATGACACATGGTCAAAACTTGACAATAAATTTAAAAAGTGGTTTATATTGTCAGTGTTTTCATACTAGCAGAAAAACATATCATGAAATAAATTAAGCCATTGTACTACTACTGCAATATCAATAAGAATTTTCGGCCTATCATAAAGTTAAAAATTTCCCTTTCTCAACTCCAATAAGAATTTAGATATTGGCTATTAGCTTCTGGCTTTATAAATAAGGTGAACTTATACCATAGTCTGAATAAGCAAAAGCTTTTTGCTCAGGTTTCTGGTGAAAATATGAGCTACAACTAGGTAATGCAGAGACATTTACAATTGAAAAAGATATAAGACAAATGTTAAGATAAACTGAAGAAAAATATAAACATATTGAAATATGTTAGATAGTGAGAAAATTTTGATGTGCATGTTTTGATTTTTTCATAGATGAATTATGTTGTAAAATCTCTGCTCCCAAACCAAACCAAAAACTACAGAAATTTTGGTGATTATTTTTAATATCTCTAATTTCTCCAGTGTTAAATAATTAAAAGAAGACTTACAATTTCCTCAACAATATGTGTGTTGATTTTTTTAACTGATTTATCATATTTGGGGAAAAATACATTTTTTGAAGGCTGTTATATGAGAAAGGTCCATGTAATTTTATTGGATTGAATTCATCAGAAAACAGAACAAATTGACTATAATTACATTTTTAAAATCACAGTTTGTTCTCAGTGGTAATATCACAGCCTCTGACTATAAGGGATCAAGTTACTTGCTAGTGCAAAAAGATGTATTTTAAAATTTGTCTAAATATATCTCTACATAACAGGCAGTCTATCACTTCAGCTGTCGTGCCATGAAGAACAGACCATTTCCAAGAAATGGAAAAAAATAAATTGCAAGAAATTGCAAATAAAATCTGTATGTTGAAATGTTTCTTTAGGAATGACCAAAACTTCATAACTCAAGTGTAGCCTGTAGTTTTCTGCTATACAAGTCTCACAGGTTCTAAAATAAGGGCATTTGAATGAGAAAAAAAAATGATGTTGAAGTTATTTTCTCTTGGGCCTTCCACCTGAGATGTTAAAAATTTCCAAAAGCGGTGTGAAAGATACGCATTTTTAAATGTCCGATGTACTGAAATACTTGGCATTCCAGTCCTTTGTGCAATCATTGACCACCACAAAACTTAAACATGCCTCTGCTTGTCTGGTCATTAAAATAATATACTTAATGGGGACAAGTGATATATGAAAAAAGATAAAGTCATTTTCATCTTTCAGTGGCTCCCTAAGGTGAGGCCAGGTAGTGGGCACAATTTATTTGGTTCTCAAACTATACATTTGAGGTGAAAAAAAATTTTTTTTTCAGTGAATATTTCTAAAACTTACTTGAAATTTATTGATATACTTTTTATGTGATTAAAAAAATTGTTTCTACGTCTGATATTTTCCTCATGAGAAATTAGTACACTTGTTTTGTCGATAAAACATGTGATACATATTCGTGCACAAGGTGTGCCATCTTCCCTCTCCGTGTAGTTACATAAAGCTGTGTTATCACTATGGGGATCCCACTTTAAAAGGAGTAGCTCATAAATTTATAACGAACATTATGTACAAGTGTTGTTCCCCTTTCAGGCAGGTAACACTATTTATGCAACAGAAAACTTTATCATATTTCTCACTTTTCTTGTTATGCACATGATAATTTTTTGTACAGGTTTTCAAGTCAGAGAACTTTATTTCATCATCTAAGGGAATTTTAACTAGAGTCTAAAAGTCAAAGAGGCAGAAAACCATACACTTCAAGAGAAGAAATTTAGCACAATTGAATATCAACTAGCCATTAAAAAAAGTTCGAATAAAAGTACTTTCTAACATCTCATAAAAGTACCTTCAAATATCTTAAAGATAAGGCAGAGACTAGATCACTAAAACATTTCTGTGTGATTATCATATTCAGAATTATAAGAATCCCTGGGTACAGTGCTGAAAAAGATGTGAAATACTATTAATGATCTCATGAGGTGTATTTGAAAGGGTTTTATCAGTTATGTGATGAAAAATTGTATTAATTCCAAATTTTGCATTAGAACCCATCTTTATCAGTATCCGCTAATATAATTCTATCTTAATATTTGAATTTTTCTATCAACTTCAATTTAATATGATATAAATTTATTTTTAAAATAATTGCCCATAATTGACTTTTAANCCATAATTGACTTTTAATGGTACCTCTATCTATCAAAAAGACCTTTTATTCCTTATCACACTATAAATAGGGAGTGTTTAGAGTACAGTGAATCAAAATACAGATCTCTCTGGTTCTATAGCTTCTAGTTACCTGCTGTGTCAGTGTGCATCAGGGATATTCTTCTTCCCTTCCTTTTTTTTTTCCTAATGCCTATCTCCTTATAGAAATAAGATAACTTAACTTCCCTGGTGTGTCTAGAAAATAGTTGACCTTTTTTACTTGCTGATCTTAGTCTGATTCCTTATCCCAGCTTCAACTCAGGTTTCTGTTCCTCAATAATGCACTGATCAGTAATTTAGTTCTGGGTTTGTGCATGACAATTATCAATAGATTATTATAATTGAAGTCAGATTTAGCATTATACATGCTGCCGCTGCTGCTGTTTAGTCGCTAAATCGTGTCAGACTCAGTGTGACCCGGTGCACTGTAGCCTGCCAGGCTCCTCTGCTCATAGGATTTCCCAGGCAAGAAAGCTGGAGTGAGTTGCCACTTGCTTCTCCAGTAGATCTCAGTGCAAGGATCAGACTCCCCTCTCTTGCATCTTCCTGCTTGGCAGGCAGATTCTTTACCAATAAGCCACCTGGAAAGCCCCAGCATTATACACAGTTTAATTTAAAACTTAAAAAGTCATTATAATATGAGATTAATGTATGATAAGAAGTTTGGTGTTATTTCTTTAAACAATTTACATAATTAATTATTTTAAACTCCAAAATACTTGAGGATAATCTGGGGGCTTAGTAATTATGAAAAAATTATTTCTTTGTATTATATAAAGAGCTGTTAACATATGCATATAAAAAAGTAAATTATTGTGTGTCAGGATTTTACAAACTAAAACTTGCTCAAGAGCTCAAATCACTCATAATATTTATAGAAGAAACAATCAAGTGTTTTCATTACACTCTCTTGATTAAAAAAATAATCCATGGTTTTTTCACACCAGGCATTTCATGCATTTGAGAGTTTCTGCCGTACAGAATAATCACTCTTTGGTTATTTCTAATTGATCTTGTTTTTAAACATATTTAATAAATGCATTGCTCCATCTAGAAACACATTAAAATGTGATTTTTGTTTGTGTGCTTACTTTTTTACATAATGCTAGTTATCAAATTGAATAACAGATAGTATTCTGTAGTGCCTCCAAATGATATTTTGCTTAAGAGACTGAGTGAGCGTTCTTGGGTCATAAATATCATGTTTAGTATTCTTGTCAGTCTACAGGAGACAATGAAACTTGAAGATGTCATTGGAAATCTTGGTATTCTAGGATCAGTAAGCAAACATTTCTGTGTTGTCTGGGACAAGTGTTTTCCAATATAGAACAAGTAATAAGGTATTCGTCAATAGCGTCTGCAGCTGACTCACCTTGCACTTGGTTACCTTGGTTTCACTAATTACAGTCATTTGTTCTGGGCTTGTCTAAGTGGTAAATGATAAGCAGTTTGTAGTGATATGGACTACAAGAGTGTCACTGAAAAATAACTTGTAGGAAGTCATTTTCTAAGAATCTAAAAAAACATGCTCTTGGCCACTCTTATTTTATTCTTATTATTTATTGGTGTATCGATATGTATGCCATGTTTCTGTTGAATTTCACTTTTCATTTCATGTCTAGATCTTATTATCTATATATCATCACTCACGCTTCCCATATGTCTTCCATTTTTGTCTCTAAGGAAAAAAATATGACTTTTCATCATTAGAAATTACAGGTCATGAAGGCTTTCCACTTGGGTTTTGTTTTTTTCTGTTATGAATTTCAGAGATTTTCTTTTTTTTAATATTCATTCTCACTATTTTCTAATTATTTAAATAATTTAGAGTCAATATTTTCCCTCAACCTCCTGACCAGTTCAGAAACATCTATCTCAGAACCCTGTTTGCCAAGAGTCCTACCCTCTACAAAATAATATAATGTGATTTGGGGCTCCTGTCAGGTTAATGCAAGAAAAATCTGTTAAGATACCTTTACCCATTACTCTTTCCATTGCCTGTAATTTTTCACTTCTAAGCCGGGAAGATCCCCTGGAGGAGGGTATGGCAGCCCACTCCAGTATTCTTGCCTGGAGAATCTCACGGACAGAGGAGCCTGATGGGCTACAATTCATAGGGTCACAAGGAGTCGAACATGACTGAGCGGCTGAGCACAGACACAAGCAGCTGGTCGTGTTGATGAAGCCTCCATCCATAGCTTATCTGTTTTCTGCTCACAGGTATGGATCTCTTCTCCAACTGCACCGAGGAATGTAAAGCACTTGGCCACTCAGATCGGTGCTGGATGCCCTCCTTTGTCCCTTCTGATGGACGCCAGGCTGCTGATTATCGTAGCAATCTGCATGTTCCTGGCATGGACTCTGTTCCAGACACTGAAGTGTTTGAAACTCCAGAAGCCCAGCCCGGGGCGGAGAGGTCCTTCTCCACCTTCGGCAAAGAGAAGGCCCTTCACAGCACCCTGGAGAGGAAGGAGCTGGATGGACTGCTGTCTAATACACGAGCGCCTTACAAACCACCATATTTGAGTAAGTATTACATAAAAGGCTGTATCAAAGTCTTCCCTTTCAGGAAATAAAGTTCAACATGCCCTTCTTCTTAGTAAAAATAGAATTCAGGTTGTTTTCAAAAACAAAGATAAAAGTGACTCCGGGATGCAGGCAGCACTTTACAATACAAAAACGAATATACTAAACAGGAAGACAGGTTCCTGGATTAGTATATTAAATCAAACATAACTTCTGATGTTGTTGAAAACATTTTTCAAATGATCTTCATATTTCCTTTGAGTATTGCTCACCTGTTTACTTGATTTCCATGTGTTTTGAAGGGATTATATAAGGTGGAAAAACGTCTCGACACAATTCATAGAGAAATTTTGTTTTCTTATTGATAGCAGCATTATTGCTTAGTCATCCTTTTCCCATAAAGACATTAAACATGTTAGGCTAAGTTCAAAATACACTGCAGCCATCAGTTTGATAATTTTGCGTAGTTTAGTAATATGTTGGCATGGATTCAAGTCACTTATCAGAATCAGAGGGACTACATGATGAAAGCATATCAATACAGCAATATTATTCATTTATTTACAACAGTAGGTTCTTCTTCTAATATTGAGACTTTGATAATTGTACTCAGCTCTTTCAATTTTGAGACCCTAGTTTCTAAGTGGATTATTTTATACAATCAGCTGAAAAACAAATGCTTTAGGATTATTTAGTATATTTTATTTGAGGGTCTTGGTAAGGAAATTATTCCATTTATTCTCTGCTATAAAGGAATCTTTACTTTTTAGTTAATGGTTAAATACCACTGATGATTCAACATTTTGATCAAACCACATCAACTAATATTTGATAAGACTGGAAATTATAAAAACTTAANGATCAAACCACATCAACTAATATTTGATAAGATTGGAAATTATAAAAACTTAATCAAAAAATGATTTTTATCTTGTACAGCAAATCCAATGTACATGTCATTTTCATACTTTGATCTTCCAGTGCAAAAAATAAAAATAATGTTATTATCAATTAGAAACAAAAATGAGCCACTGCAGATATATCATTTCTTTTATGACTTAATGAAGTGGGATGAAAAAAATACTTAAATGGAAGAAAAAACTAGAAGAATTTAGCTCTTTTATGTAAATATGAAAGTCATGGATTAAATACATGGAGGATAAGGATATGACTACAACTCTGGATATTGATAATAAGCGTTAGTTATTATCTTACGATTAAAAATGTGAATCTGCCATTGAATACATGCATTCTGATAGTAACAATGATCAAATTGTGTATTTAGAAGGATTGCATTAATTATGCCTCTCTATGAATT
>SJYQ01004861.1:80819-158320 GCA_006410935.1 Redunca redunca | reverse complement strand
CTAAAGTCCTAATGTTTAACTTACACATCTGCATGCACTATGATTTAAAGCAGCTTAAAATCAAATTTTAATAAATAAGGACTATGATTCCCTCTTTGCCCCTCAAACTAAATTTTGGATTTAAAATTTTACTTACAAAGTTTTCCAAATTTAAAACCACATATTCTCACTAGTGTTTCACTTAAAGTAAGAATATACACTACCGAAATATATTACCAGTAATGTCAAGGCAAAAATTCAAAGTGTATATGATTCAGAGTAATTCAAATGTGTATTTCTAAATAAATATACAATATTTTCTGTTAGCATATATTACCTGGTAATTCTACATTAAATATAGTGAGAAATCACTTCACCCTCTTTAACTCTTAGTGAATACCAACCTTGATGAAGCTTCATTTACATTATAGAACTGAAATTTTGAACATCTATAAAAGTCTTTCTCTACTGACTAGTTTTTCTTTTTAATTTAAAAATCATGGTAACATTTTTTGTTGATAAAAATTTTAATGCTGCATATATTATAATGCCAATGTCTTTACTTTAGGAGTCTAGTATTTTCACTTAGATCCTTGATTTCAGGGATTATGAAGTATGATATCAGTTATATGTACTGCTAGAAATCAAAGAATGCATGTATTATTTTACTAAGAAAATTAAGATTTTTTTGCATATTATCCAGATGTGTTTTATAATCAATTAATTTTGAGTAGCAATTTATGTCTTCTGTTTTAGTCAGCTCAGCTCACATTGCTCAAAATTTAGGGTTTGAGGTAAAGAGTGACCAGGATGAAGAAGCAACAGAAAATTAGCTATTTTGCTGTTTTTATTTATACTCTCCTCAGTTCTTCATATAACTTTAGTCATATCTGAACTTTTTTTAACTTCCAGTGTTTAATGTCATCTTAGACACACAGTTATCTTTAAAATTACCTTGTGCCTCTGACTTAATAAGCATAGTCAATTTTATGCTTAATCTAACTATACAAACTATATCAGAACCATCCATTTGTGAGTATTTTGTCCCCAAATTCACATAGTGGTAGCTGTTAATATGTGTATCATTTATCATCAGAAATGAAAATATTCTCATCTTCTAGATTGAAAAGCACGTCCCTTATGTTACTAAAGAAACTAAAAATTAGCACTAAATACCTTTTTTTAAAATCGGAGTGTTTAAATAATTCTTGAGAAAGCAGTTTTACTTTTGCTAAACATACATTTAGTTTTTAAATGAACATAATGTACATTTTTATGTTAAAAAATGTAGCTGTATATTTAGTTACTTTTGTGAAGCCCTAAAAATACCCTTATGAAGCTAATACTATCACTTAGAAGTGATCCCAGGGAAATGGTGATATGCTTAATAATACAAATGAGGTCATTGTCTGCACCCAAGAACTTTCCATTTCTACACCTCTGATTGCTAAAGTTAAAATTAAAAATGGGAGGAAAACAACTTTTACACAAAAGTGTGTATATACATGTTTTAAAAATATACTTTGTGTTTCTNCATAAGTTAAACATAAAGCAATCTAGATAGTCCAAGCAAATAAGGAACATAAAAAATAATTTAAGTTCAAAAATATAACTGGTAAAAGTTATATCATTAATGTAATTTAGAAAATCCCAATATTTAAAATAGTATATTTAATATTGGGGACTTCCCTGGTGGCTCCAACCGTTGAGTCTACCTGCAGTGTGTGAGACCCAGGTTCGATCCCTGGGTTGGGGAAATCCCCTGGAGAAAGAAATGGCAACCCACTTCAGTATTCTTGACTGGAGAATCCCCATGGACAGAGGAGCCTCAGTTCAGTTCAGTTCAGTCGCTTAGTCCTGTCGGACTCTGCAACCCCATGGACTGCAACACGCCAGGCTTCCCTGTCCATCACTTATCTCCTGGAGTTTACTCAAACTCATGTTCATTGAGTCGGTGATGCCAGCCAACCATCTGATCCTCTGTCGTCCGCTTCTCCTCCCACCTCCAATCTTTCCCAGCATCAGGGTCTTTTCAAATGAGTCAGAGGAGCCTGGCAGGCTACAAACATAAGTCGCAAAGAGTCGGACATGACTGAGCAACTTCACTTTCATTTAATATTATTTTTTAATCTTTCTTGCTCATGATTTTGGCTTCACATTTTGAACATTATCTCTTCAGAAGTTTTTTTTTTGTCTGGAAGCAAGTATATCTTTCAGTTTAAATCAGCCTAAACAATACAGTACTCAAAGATATAAGGATTTGTGTTTTGGAAACCTGTTGATTTCTTGTCAAAAACATAATCGTTCCCTAAGAATTGAAGACAGTTATAAGATAAATGACTAATGAAGTTTCATCTAAAATGTATTTGTGAAATATTTCTTTTATTTGTTTAAGGAATCATACAAAATAAATTATATTGAATAGAGTGAAAAAGCCTACATTGATATGATTTTTAAAAAATCCTAAATCCATGAAATTTTCTACAGTCCTAGGACTGTAGGAAACCATCTTTTGAAAAGTGTTGCGATTGATTCTGTTTTCATATCAAATAACATTTATAGTGATCCAGGAGTGTCAAAAAATCACTCTAGCTGTCTCCTGACCTAACTTTGTTTTTGTCTACTTTGGAGCCCTTTTGAAATTTCAACCAAATCATACATAACATAGCGTTAAGAAAAGATGTCAGAATTTGGAAACATTGCATTTAAAATACTGCTGCCACTTTAACCTAGACTTTTCATTGGTGACCATCATTTTAGGAAAAATTCTTTTTTGTATCTATATCATTTCTTCCTAGAACTTCTTCAAATTGTGGAGTATATTTTGTTGAGTCTCACCTTTTCCAATCCTTTCATTATTTTATTCTGCCCTCTGACTGTTGAAGTCAAGATTGTGTAGGAGCATATATAGAATTCAAAATAAAATGACTTTTCTTAGCAGTACAGATTACCCTTATATCCATGTATAGTATTTTCTTTGGGATTTGTATATTCCTCTAATGTCATAAATATAGCATCACTTTACCAAATATTAAATTCTACAAAAGGTATTTTTATATGTGGCCTTTTTAACATTTTTGGTTTTTAGGTCCGTACATTACTAAATGAATAGACATCTTTTTCAATATTTTTTTTCCTTTTCTTAAATGGATGTTTTTTCTGTTCACTTTTTCTTCAAGTTGTACTGCTTTTTTAAAAACATATCCTATTTCTGAGATTTTTGTTCTCTCACCAGTCTTCATAAAAACACATCTAGATTTGTGAGTTTAACTAATTTATTCCTTTTTTCAGTTTATCTCTTTGTGACAAACCTCTGGTTTTGAATCACACCAGTCTTTCCGTTTTTCCATTAAATTCTTTTATTTTGTAATTATAAATTAATCTCTCATAGTCAAAAAAGTTTACTCACCTCAACTCTGTGAGCAGGAAACGTATGACAACTCAAGATCAGGAGAAACCTGACCCTAGTTCATATTCTCTATATATCTACTGTTAGAATTCAGTGTTCACTGAATTTTATAATATTGCACTGTTTTTAAAAATGGTAATCTATTCACAATTCATATCATTATTCCAGTTAACTAATGCAGCAGCTGACTGGAACCTTCCTATACTCTAGATAAGTGAGATGTTATAGGATTATATTGTTTCTTCTCCTTTAGTTGTTGAGTAATGATCTTCTGTAACTAATATGATTTAAAGTGAAAGATGCAAAAATCTTCTGAGGTGCAGATATGAAACAGAGCAGTTCATTTTAACTCTATACATCTGGCAATTTCTGTGGACAATTTGCATTTTACTTATTTAGACAGCAGTGCTTCTCTTACAGTATGTCATTTAAAAATGTGTGCCTTTGGGTGAAACTAGTTAGTAGCTGATACTCTCTTGGCATATTTAGACTCATTATGCAACCATGCATATTATAAGTGCAAAGTAATTATGTGATGGGAAATGAATTAATGGATGAATAAGTGTTATTAAAGTAACCAAATTTTCTTTAATGCTGTCATCGTATTTTAATTTACACACACATCTACACACAGTTTTGATATCTCTTAGAGAAGGAAATGGCAACCCATTCCAGTAATCTTGCCTGGAAAACCCCATGGACAGAGGAGCCTGGCAGGCTACAGTCCATGAGGACACAACAATAACTACACACAGTTTTGATATCTCTAGGCAAATTATGTGGTAGCTCGGCGGTAAAGAATCTGCCTGCCAGTGCACAAGATGGGGGTTAGATCCCTGGGTTGGGAAGATCACCTGGAGAAGGAGATGGTAACCCACTCCAGTATTCTTGCCTGGGAAATCCCATGGACAGAGAAGCTTGGTGGGTCACAGTTCATGGGGTCACAAAAGATTTGGATACGATTTAGCAACTGAACAACAGGCAATTCTCTTTATTCAATTAATAAAACATGTTTTAAACTGCTTATACTTCTCTCTGAATAGTGTCTATAAGCTTTTATGAGGGAAGACAGAGTTTGAACTCATTCAAAATACTGAAATATACCTAACAAAAGTGTTTTGTGAAATATGATGTTTTTTTAATACCTTAAGATTTTAAATTTCTTTTGATTTATTCAAAGAATTGAATTCATATCCTAAGGAAGAAATATATTTGTTTTTATTTCTTAACTCTCTTAGAATTTTAATTGCTCCCCTTTCTGTCTGTAAAACAATACTTTACGTTTTACTTACTAGCAACTTTCATACATAAGCTCTCATCTTTCACATTTTTTAAAGCTAGTATATGTTCCTTTCTTTGCTCTGTTACATTCACTTATTCTTCTTACTTAGTTCCCAGGTGGGAGGTGTTTATTTGTGTGTTATTAATTACAGTTTTCAATTCATTGATACATGGTTAAATAAAATATTGAAGGTCATACAGAAGAGACAATTAATAAAACTAACATATTTATTCAGAGTTTTACACTGATTAGTAAGTGATTCTTTATCTACATAAAACTGTTCTTTTTGTGCACACTTTGCATTTTATTGAATTAACATTTAGCATATTAATATTATTTATATACCTCATTTTATATTACAGATCATTTTCATCCTCTTTCTTATTTTGTACATTGGAAGTAAATCCATGTAAGCATTTGTCCATCACGTGAGCCTAACAAAGGAAGATTACCAATTAAAATATAAATAGAATTATCAATCAAAAGGAATATCTACTTGGGAATTTTTCCTGTCTCATCATTCTGAAGATAATGGGTCAAAATTTAAATGCGTTAATTTATAAAGATATTGTATATAAGTCTGGAATTTACAACTTCAATTGCTTATAAATATCATTAAACATTGTTCAATACTCAATGTGCCAGACTTTTTTTGAGTGAGTCTGCGTCTTCTGAAATCCTTTTAATAGGAATTAGATAGCGTCATTGACAATGTAGTTTAGAAACTGTTTTGGACCATAAGGTTCATTGTTCAAGATTAGATAATACTACTGAGTCAAGACTAAACTCAGCATAATGTGGATCCACTTAATGCTTCCCAAATAACATTAATAATAATAATCTTGGAAGTTTTATATTAAAGTCCAATAAGACTCCCTAATTACTGCATTAATGATTTCTAATAACCTACATCAGTTTAGGTGGGGACAGTATAGAAGATTTGAAAGATTTAACCCAAAAATGTAATCACATACAAAATAACATGAATAAAAATAAGTCGTAAGGTATAAATTTTACAGGAAAAAAATCAGGTCTTTATTTCTTATTCTTTGATACAATACACAACTTTATATATTATATCTAGGCACTTAACTTCTAAGCACTTCTTTCTCCTAGAGATAGATTATTTTTAACTGTAGGGATTAAAAGATTATATATGAACTTTATTTCAATAAAAGTTTTATAACCTTTACTTTAAAGTGCTATCTAAATCATCAAGCATAGCTTTTAAGTCATTGAGTTCAACAAGTGATTATAAATATATTTTCTGTGTCCTATTTTCATGATTCTCTGTATGGATACAGTTATGCATATATGTATCCCATAGAGAAGCATTATATTTTTAAGTTTAATTTTTAATTGTATCTATCAATTTCCAGAGAAAGAATAAACAAGGATTATGCTTAAGATAAGAGTAAATTTATTTAACTAATTGGTACTTCATTATCAGAAGCTGTTTAACATGATAGTGTAGTGCTTTTTGAGGAACAGATGAGTGATACAATCAAGTTTGGTTGTTCTTTTATTTTTTTTAAACTACTAGTTGTACTTTTGAGGACCAGTTCATATTATATCATGCAGCAAAATTAACCATGACTCTGTAGAGAAAATAGATGTCTATATTATAAGGAAAACATTATTTTTACTGCTTGTAAAAATGTTGTAATCAGTAGGGCTTTTTTTCTTTTTTAATGTTGATGTCGACTAGAATCCCACACAAGATTCTAATATCACTTGTGTTGGATGTTTAACTGCATGTTTTACACAAAGTAGAAAATTGACATTAGTTTGTCATCAAATATTCCAAGATTCATATATATGTCAGTAACTATGTTTCAGCTGAAATTTGGATAATTACTGTATTATTACATAAAAAGCATATTTGTAAATGTTTTTGTCAGAAATTTCCAAAATAAGGTGTTTTGAAAGATAAGAAAAATTTAAGCCTAGAAGTAATACATAAACTCAATATCNTATTATTACATAAAAAGCATATTTGTAAATGTTTTTGTCGGAAATTTCCAAAATAAGGTGTTTTGAAAGATAAGAAAAATTTAAGCCTAGAAGTAATACATAAACTCAGTATCAAATGTATATTTCCTTGGTTATATTGTTAATCATCCTGGGTAAAGAAATAGGGTAGGACACTTCTCTCATACCTAACTAAACACTGTTGGGCTTTGTCTCAAAGGGCAACATATGGTAGGAAGTTTTTGAGTCAAAAATGGCAACACTAGATAAAGTATATGTAGCAAGATGTCTTAATGATGTACACTTGATGGTGTATTTAAGATAAAATACTTCTCATGTAGGTTTAATTGAAATGGTGGTAGGTCCTCAGATAAGAAAGTTAATGTTATAGTTTGACAATTGCTATCCATTTATTTTTAGAAATATGTAGAAAACCTAGAGAATTATTATACTTTACATCTTTAAGAAATCTGATGCCAGAACTAATCCCCTTGCTAGTGACTAGTAATGTGGCTTTAAGTTTTATTTACCATAGAATTGTTCATCAGACAATTGCACTGGAGGTCAAGAATCTAGATCTGTCCTGGGGGAATATATATTGGTTCTTGACTTAACTCAGTCATTTTGATAAGAACAATGGTAACAGAGAACAATATTATGTAGAACCCATACATTCTACTGTTATGTTTTTAAACATTTGAAATGATGGATAATTTCAAGCTTGTTCAAAAAAGAGAATAGTTTACTAAACTCTCCACATTCTCCAATTTAAATAATTACCAATTCTCAGCCAAATTTGTTTCATCCAAAAGCTAATATACTTCTTCATTCAGATTTTGTAAAGCAAATCCAGAAACCCTACTGTTTAATCCATAACTATTTCAGCAGTTTTATTAAAGTTTAGCATAATCACAAGAATACCCTCTCTCCTTAAAAATTTTGTTGCTATTGTTCATTGTCTGGTCATTGTTCAAACTTCCATAATTTTATCATAACTCTTATTTGCATTTATAATTAATTTTTATTCATGATTAAAGTCAAGTTTGTTGATGGAAACCCACCTTTATTTTAAAACTTTGATTAATATATGATATGTATATTGGACAAACATGGCGTGCACATCATACCCATAGAGAAAAGTACAAAAATCGCAAACGGATAACTCAAGAAGTTTTCAGAAAGGGAGCACGCCTGTGTCACCTGGAAGCACATTAACTGAGTACTGACTCTAGTAGCCAGAACACCACTAGCCTCTCAAAAAGTCCACCATTCTGTCCCTTTCAGTTACTACCACTCACGGGGTTACTTAGCCAAAGATTAGTTTTTGTCCTGGGCTCTAACCAAAGATTAATTTTTCCAGTTATAAAATTTTATATAGTTTGAATAAATAGTGCAGTATACTTAAGTTAACTAGAACATAATAGCTGGTTATTCTCCCTGATAACATAGGGAAAACAATATAGCTAAAATATATCAGTGTGTAAGCTAAATAGATAATTTACTTAGGGTATATTCTCCTTGGATATTTCTCTTACTATCTTCAGAGTTCTTACCACATCTACTATTTTTAAAGTGCTTGATATATCTCATTATATCTTCTTATTGAAACATAATCTTCTGTTAACTTTGCGGTGTTTTAAATAGGTTGACTTGAATACCAGATTACAACAACAGGGTAGAAAAATTGAAATGTCTCTGTTTCACATTTCTTTGAGTCTCGATTAGAAGATCGTAGCAAATTGGAGACCAAGATGCTTAAAGGAGATTCTGAATAAAGTAAAGAGATTAACATTTTGGAAAATAGCATATCTGAAGAGAGTCTAAAAGGTTTGAAGAACTGCAAATTGAGAAGAAAAGGGGATCGGTAACAAACCAAATGTTAAGTGTTTAAACAAATACGACACAGATAAGATAGCGATCAGTTAATCTGTCTTTATTGAGAGCAGAAAAGAAAAATAAAATGGATCTATATTGAATCCTGAGAGATTTAAATGACTTGTTATGGTAAATATCCTGACGCTGACATTGGTATTTGCTCCTGAGAGATACGGAAACACATTACCTAGAAAGCTTTACAAACTACAAACGTATGCATATGCCAACTGTGATTCGGTGGAATAGCACTTTCTAGTCCTGCGATGTATTCCCACAGAATGCTTTTCTAACACTGGGCCTGGTTGAAAGGAGTGAGGGCATGAGGCTCAATTTTACTAGGGGAGAAAAGAAAGGCAGTTGAGAAAGCCTTGTGCTTTTATATATTTCCTTCCCTTCCTGTTTCTACGTAGATGACTTCTTATCTTTTCTACTTTGGAATTTTGGGAGGGAAATATTTGGTTTCTTAAATCCTTTTTTTCCCCTCTCACACCTGGAATTGCAATGAATGATTAAATGTCTAGGAACAGAAATTAAGAAATCATAGTTTTTGAAGGAAACTTGGGAAAATAATGCAAAATCTCAGTATGAAAAAGTCTAGTATATTTTATGTATGTGCAATAAATACCATTGGGTTTGTCTATTAAATGTATGTATTATGACTTAAAGATTTAAGACTTCATATTATATAATATTTTTTAAAAAGAACCCATGGCTATAGATTTCAAATATCTATATGAAGATATTTTAAACATTTTAAATANTGATAAAATAAGCTCTATGAATTTCAGGTTATAGTACATAATTTTAGAATTATTTTAAAATATTGTATTGATTATATAAATCCACTCAGTTTTATATAGGTAAAGGGGGTTTAGTATTAGACAATGTAGCAATGACCTTTTTTTGGTAAAATCGAGTGAATTTTAACTCCTTTGAACTTGAATTAAGCTGAAGATTTGAGAAATATAAATTTTAAAATTATGAAATGATGGGAAGATAATTACTTCTCCATTATAACAAAATGTTGACTATGTAAATGTTACTGGGAAAAGTATACATTTTTAAGTGCAGGTTTACTTTAGAATTGGTTTTAGGAAAATACTTGACATTGAATAATTTCATTTTCATTTCATACTTAAAACTGAGCCTGAAATCTAGAAACACTATCCTGGAGAATTTAAATTATTTTGAGTTTGGAGGAATTTTGTAGGAATGTTTGTAGGAATTCTTCATAGAAACTGTGATTTCTAAATGCTCATAAAAAGTGTGCTAAAGTATCTAGGTATCTAGAGGGACTATTGCCTTCACTTTAAACAAAAACATTTAATGTAGTTCACAAACGGCATATTCTATTGCTTTGAAATTAATTTTAAATCTATGTCTTTTAAAAAATCTTTGAAAGTTTTTCATATTTCAACTACTTTCTAATTCTGAGAGGTAGACATCCATACGTCCTATTGTTTGTAATACGGTTCTTTGATGCCACGGCCATTTAAAACTGTAAAAAGGTTTTTTTAACCAGCTGTTTTAAACAGGTCTTCCCAAACAGTGTGACCCACATTCAAGAAAACTTATTACTGAAGACCTGCTATATTGTGGGCATGGTGGTCTTCAGTTTTGTTTGCCCTAGATCTAGATTATATGAATGTTCTGAAGACTGGCCAAATATGAAAATGATTTTGGCTCGTGAACTCATCAGAGTGATGTGAAAATAGGATCGATATCATAATTTAAAATACTTAATAACTGAATCAACTGAAGTACTCCTGGAAGATATCCAGGGGAAAATACTATGAGAACTCTGGTTGAAAACTATGTAAAGGGCATCCGATCAGCTTTATTACTGGTGATCACAGTCTTGGGCATCCTCACTCTGTAAGGACACTATGCTTTATGCACAGATCAAAAAACTGAGTTTGAGTCATCTCAGTGACATCTACTCTGGGCAGTGTTAGAAACATGCAAAGGCATTTTTAATTATTGATATTCCTCCACTCCATACCTCATAATACCTCATACAAACCTCCTTTGAAATAATTTTGAAAAAATGAATGAACCAATCTCAGGCACACTACAATGCCAATGAAAAGTTTTCTTCTTTCTTTGTGAAGTTGTTCACCTAGTTGAACTGTGGTGTCCTTGTTGTTTTTTAGTTGCCAAGTTGTAACCAACTCTTTTGTGACCCCATGGACTCTAACCCATCAAACTCCTCTGTCCATGGGATTTCCCAGGCAAGGATGCTGGAGTGGGTTACTATTTCTTTCTCCAGGGGATCTTCCCGACCCAGGGATAGAACCTGTGTCTTCTGCATTGGCAGGTGGATTATTTACCCCTGAGCCTCCAGGAAAGCCTGTGGTGTCCTTAGTAAGTACTTTAAAAATACTATAGTCATTATTTTCAGGACAGGGTTTTCTAAGCATCATTAATTTTATTCATTTTGACTATATGATAGTTTGGAATGGTTAATTTCACAAGACATCATTCTCTGATTTTCTTCTCAAAGTTTGCATGTATTTCCTTTGGACCCTTAGCTTTCTACAAAATTACAAGAGTGGATCTTTATTCTGATCCTCATGTCAAAGAAGTGAGGTGTACTTAATAGCTCCAGTTAGAGAGCCAGTCTGCCAAGTTTCACATACTGACCCAGCCTGTTACTCGCTGTGTGACCTCTGTAATTTCTTTAACCTTCCTGGAACTCATTTTCTTCATCTGTGACATAGATCCTCAAAAACTCATTGTGGAGATTAAATTATTTAACATATTTAAAACAGTGAGTGCCTGGCCCAAAGGAAGCACTCATTAAGTGTTCAAGGCAACCATATATTCAGTTAAAATTGGAACAATGACATCAGCCTGAGTATAGAGAAAATTTAAATTCTGGGTTNNNNATAGAACTAATTATGCTTTCTTTTACTCCCAGAGAAAAATCAGACTCCAAATGTTCTTTTCATGATATATCACTATTTTACATCTGCAGTATATATTCTTTCACATAATACATATGCTTTAAAAGTACAGTATAACTATTTTTCTTTTTCATCTGTGAAACCAATGAAATGCGTAGAAGATAACCAAAGGCATAGTGCACAGCAAATACTAAAGTTTATTTGTTTCATAATGATGTTACTCACAAAGCACGGTTATAACTTTTAACACTTCGTATTCTCATTATTTTACTTCTGCATTTCCAGTGAGTGAAGATATTGATTATGTACAATAAACAGTAAAAATAATCTGACAAAGAATACTCTTTTTTGGAACAACAGATTTGTATTTCATACAGAAAGCAGCAGAATATATTTGATATTGTAGAAAAATAAAGAACATATTTTTTCAAGTCAAAAAAATTTAAAAATGATACAAACAGATGGCCATGTCCAATTTGACTTTATCTGAATTTTGACAGTTGTACTAACCCTTTAGAGTAAATTCTGGCCTTGGGCAGGATATTGTTATTCCAAAGAGTTCTGATAGCTTTGGGTGAGAGACACAAATGCCCTAAAATTATCACACAAAGTAAATGTAAAGAGTCTATTGGTGTGGAAAATTGGGTCTTTCTATAAGATATACTAGGTATCTTTGTCTACCATAAATCAGTCTTTACACACAGAAGCTCAAAGTTTTTCCTGCCTCCTTTTTCTTCTTTAAAATCCTGTTATCTGGTAAACCTGATTCTCTCAGTCAGCCTTATATTTATATTTTTATACTTTTGTCTTTCAAAGTCAGAAAGAACTAGAAAATAATGTCATAAGCCCTTTTGACTAATGCCTGAAAAAGCTGCCCAAATTTTACTTTTTGTTTATGGCTTATTCACTGGACTCTCTCCAGTATCATTCTCATGATTTTATGATTCTCTGTGTTTTTTGTCTTCTGCCTCCACTTCAGTTTTGCGTGAAAGTGAAAGTGTTAGTTGCTCGTTGGTGTCTGACCCTTTAAGACCCCATGTTCTGTAGCCCACCAGGCTCCTCTCTCCAGGCAAGGATACTGGAGTAGGTAGCTATTCCCTTTTCTAGGGGATCTGCCTGACTCAGGATTTGAACCTGGGTCTCCTGCATTGCAGGAAGATTCTTTATCATCTGAACCACCAGGGAAGCCCATAGATATCATTATTTTCCTAGAAAGCAAGAGGCCTAACAACTAAGTTGTTAGGTGCCCAGTTGCATGCACCGTATGTGCTTATTTCTTTTTATGTTTGGCTCCTATGAAAATAAAATTTTCTTATTTTTTATAAAATAGTGAAATTTTCCTGCATTTATAGTGCTGTTTCCCAGCTATGAAAGAAATGACATCTTAAAATAGATTTAGCTTTTTTTCACCTAATATATTCGTGAATGATATTAAACTATCAACTGTATTAAGCATCGTCTCTCAAAATGCAATGGTTCTCAATGATTCTATGTTCTAAGTTTATTTTGCTAGAATAAAATGGCTTTGGTTATCTTTGGGAAAGATCCAGGGGTCCCCAACCTCAAGGATTTAATGGCTGGTGATTTGAGGTGGAGATGTAATAATAGTAGAAATAAATTGCATAATAAATGTAAAACATCCTCCTCCACCCTAGTCCATGGAAAATTTGTGTTCCACAAAACCAATTCTTGATGCCAAAAATGTTGGGGACTGCTATCTTAGAGTGTAATCAAAGAAGAATTTATAGAATTCTCTTTTGGGGCCAATATTGGAGCACTATGTGATTTTTAACTGATAGACAAAAAATACAGACTTTCATGAAGAAAAGTATGGGATTAGAGAGCAAAAAATTATAAACTGAATATTATAGGTTTCTAAATCTTTAAATGAAATCCAGAATGAATATTGAAAGTTTGAAAGTCATGTTTTGGATAAATTCAGACATGATTTGAATGATAATACCGATAGTAATAGTAGCTAACAATTGTTAAGAACTTAATATGTCCCTGGCATTATTCTAAGAACTTTTCAGACATTAATGCATTTAAATCCTACAACAGCCAACTAAAATAGGTATTCTTACTGTCCTCACTTTATAGATTATAAAATTAAGAAAAAAGAGATGGTGGGCAGCCAGCCCATGGTGTATGCTGGCATCTGATTCTAGTGTAAACATCTCTAACCGATTCACTGTTAAATCCCTGGCTTAAAAAATTGGACACTAGAACGAAGTCAGCATGGATTTGTTGCATGAGGTTTAATTTTTGGTGTTATACTAACATAGAGTTACTGCAGTGTCAAACTTTGTGGTAATATGAGCCCAATGGAGAGTGAAAATGAAAGGATTAGGGAAATTTGGGGGGGGTAAAAAGTATAGCATTAGAATTCTAAATGTAACAATAAAAGGTAAAGGAAGTATTAATAGTTATCAGGAATAGTTCTCAGGGCTTCCCTAGTGGCTCAGACAGTAAAGAGGGTAAAGAATCTACCTGCAATGTGGGAGACCTGGGTTTCTATCCCTGGGTTGGGAAGATCCCCTGGAGGAGGGCATGGCAAGCCACTCCAATATTCTTGCCTGGAGAATCCTCATGGACAAAGGAGCCTGGTGGGGTACACAATCCATGGGGTCACACAGAGTCCGACATGACTGAGTGACTAAGCTAAAGGGTAGGTCTCAAATCTTGAGACTGGATGATTGGAAGAAGATTGCTTCTGCAGTCTCATAGTTGTGAGATGGTGTGAAAAACAAATGTGCTTTCTTTTTTAAATTAAGATACTTAGACATGAAAAGTAGACACTGTGAAAGATGATAACTGAAAATATTTTTGCATAGGAAATATTTGATCTAATGTATGTGTCCTTTAAGATGGCTCAGTGGTAAAGAATCTGCCTACCAATGCACTAGACATGGGTTTGATTCTTGTGTCTTGAACATCCCCTGGAGAAGAAAATGACAACCCACTCTAGCATTTTTACCTGGGAAATCCCATGGACAGAGGAGTTTAGCAGACTATTGTCCATAGGGTCCCAAAGAGTTGGACACAACCTCGCCAGTAAACAGCAGCAGCAACAATGAGAACTTTAATCACTTTAAATATGTTATTTTAAACACCATGATTAAAATTGTCCCTGTGTCATCACGAATTCTGTGAGTTGCAGACCAGATGCTTCTAGGGAGTGATTTACTTTACTTGTGAATATCTGTTTGTGAAAAAAGAAACCCTGAAGCAGTATTTTATTTTAAAAAATATTCACCAAAATCTTTATGTAAATCATATATAAATCTTATATATGATTAATATCAGTTGTAATCCTTATAAGCCTACTTTGTCTTTGTCAAAATTTGTGAGAAAAAAAATCCAGTGCTTCTCTAGAGGTTCCTGGTTTTTATTGCTGCTGATGGAACCCGAGGCTTGAGGTTGTTGGGATAGAATGACTTCTTTTAGCAGCTCATAAAACTGCTTTTTTCTGTCACAATTATGCTTAGAATTGAGTTATCAGCCACAAAACATCCAGGCAGTCATTTTGGCTGCAAAACATTTTGTCACTTTTGGAAGATTTAGGGTGATGGAATGCAAACTATTTCCAGATGTGTGAAATATAAACTCTGGATCCTTGCTTTTTCACTGTGAGAAGACACAAATATGCTTTCCTTTGCATTCCCTGAACCCAGGCATTTCTTCCTAATTCATCAAAATTAATGAAAACCCCTCTACTTTTCTGTTTGACTTCCATTGTCAAATAATTAGAGAATATATTTACATCCATAAACATTTGACTGTAATATTCTCCACTTTAAGAATGTTGAGAGGCTTTCTGTTTTGGCTGCAGCAATTCACATTTTCTATTAGCTTTAAGGGCTTTTTTGTTTAAACCCTGCCTGCATTTTTTCTTTCGTGCCATTCAATGATTGCTGGCTCTTTTATACACCACTTTTCCGGGCCCTTATACTTTGGCATTCCTTTCTCCTTCTGGAATGCTCTCTCATCTACAAATCCACTCCCCACCGTGTCTGCTTGGACATCTACTCATCAATCAAGATTCAACTCCTTTTACTTAAATGGGAAGTCTTCTCAGACAACGATATGTATATATGTTCTCCTTGTAACTTCTTATAGGTTTTATATATAATTGCTGTTTTTAAATTATCCTGTAAAACTAGTTAAGCTATTGGAAGGGTAGATCTCTTAGATAAGAATCCACGTGTACCTGTTTTAAGGTCTCAAAACCCAGAACTTTGTCTGGAGTGAAATAAATACCCATAAAGTCTTATTAGACTACATCAATGAATCAATAGATGAAACATCCTGAAACTAAAAAAGCAAGTGCATTTTTTTCTCCTTAGTTATTTGGATATCTCCCCAGTTAACATAAATTAATATAATTACAGTAATCTCTGGATGGGAAAACAAACAACTCCCCCCAACATAACTGTTAGGAAGGTAGAACAGGAAAAAGGAGTCCAAGATGGCGGTGGCTACAGACAAGGAAGGGAAAAGCCCGCGAAAATGAAACACAAGAAGGTCCAAGGACCGGAGTGAGGACCTCAGGTAAAACAAACAACCCTCCTGGCTGGCCCAGTTTACATAGGACAGGCCCAGGGAGAGAGAAACATATAAATAGAGGAGCCAGAGCCAGCTCTCTCTCTCTCTCTCTCCCGCGCTGGGGCGCTCTTTTCCTCGTGTCTTTGGATCGACGTGCCCTCACGTCTCAAAGACGGATTTTCCTGCTATCTTCTAAATAAAATAGAGCTGTAACACTGAGCTGCAACACTGATTTGTCTAAGAGCTATAACATGTTCCATTCGAGACCTGAGAGCTATAACATGGTCTATCCAAGACCTGAGAGCTGCAACACGCCGAGTGGGCTTTACTGTCCATCACTCCAAATCTTTGTTGTGACGAGACAATCGAGGAACATACACTCGCGTGACATAACCATTTCCATTCCTAACATACACTGTCCTGGATTTCATCATCTTGCAACCATCCATGATTTTCATGTTCTTTTATTCTGGCCTTACATATTTATTCTTTTCTGATTGGATTAATAACCTATTAATTCTCATAGCTCAGTATCACCAACTGCTAATGTCACTATCTATATCTTTTTAATTGTCTGTCACATATAATTCACAAACATATATATAAACATTAAGTAAAAATAAGGTAATCTTATACATGAACATAAAACACAATCCACTACAGAGAAACAAGTATGAGCAAGAAATTGTTGATAATTCAGGACAACTATGGCTAGAGACAATTTTTCTGGCTTTCCTGTATGTTTTTGGGGTTTTAGTGTGAATTTTTAAATCTTTGGTATTTTTGCTTTTCATCATTATCACATAAGTTATTTTTAAATTTTTTCTTTATGGCATTGGGGCAACTGAAGAATGTCTCGGAGGCTTTTTTTAGAACAAATATGCAAAATTTTTATTTTGCTCTATGAGAACTTTAGTATCAGATATGTAGGTACATTCATGCTCTAGTCATNTTTGAATTCTGCCATTTTAACTTTAAAATCATTTTAGATAGAAATATGTACAAAATTTATTATATGACACAGTGCTATGAAATAATTAGAGACTATAGTATAATATTTTTCTGGGAGACAGTATATTTTCCTAAGTGATAACTAGTATCATATGTGGGATCTTGTAACTGATATTTTGAGACTAGGGTTGCCAGATTTAGCAAATAAAAATACATGATACCCAAATATTGCATGGGGTGTATTAACAATTATTCATTGTTTTTTCTGAAATTCAAATATAACTAGATGGTCTGTATTTATTTGGCAGCCCCACTCAATAAGTTATTGATGCTGATGTCTATATTCTTAGATTCCTAACGTGTTTAGTGTTTTGTTTTTGTTTTTTTCTCTAGATACAGAAAACTAGTGGTTAGCTTTCACTTTTCAGAGTGTTAGCATTTCAGTCCTCTTCTGACCCTGTAATTCCTGTTATTAATTTGTTGTTTGTTTTGACATAGAAGCAACTGAATGATGTTAGGGGAATTCAAGTATATTAAATAAATAGCCATACTTTTACACACAGTTTCTAAGTCATGTATGCTGTCTCTATTTTTTTGATAATAACACTGTAAAAGTCATGCTGTTAGTATAATATTTTACTTACCAGCCCAAAGATTTTCCACTTATTTTCATAGCTTAGCTATTTAAAATGTTAAATTATTTAGAAATCTTATCCCTGTTTAAGTAGGCTATTAGTGGTTAATAAATTAGATACATGGCTATATATTTCTAAAATTAAGATCGTATGCATTTATTCTTAAAGTTTTCCCATCTTTCATTGCTGGAATTTCTGCTTGGTTTCCACGTAAAAAATGAAGTTGTGCATGTCACTAACGGTTGGTTTAAGATTGTGATACAGTGATGTTGGTTGTTGTAAATAAGCCTATACAGATATAACATCCCTATTAGAGGAGTGACTAAAACCATGCATGAATTTTCCAAACTTTTGCTTGGAAAATTAATGTTATTTCAGCCTCATAGGGAAGTAACTAATTTTAATCTCCCTATAATGTTGTTTTGAAGGAAACTACCTGAAATGTCAGTAAATATTATCAACTCCATAATTTTCAAAGAAAAAAAAACCTGAACCATTTATTCTTTAAAGCGTATGGATATCTTGCTGGAATGTAGATACACATGATAATGGTATTTGTCTAAGGTAAATGAAACATCCTTTGTCATTTTTAAAGAGATAATTGAGTGGATTGTCTTCACAAAAAATTTCACGGGTATTTCTTTATTGCCATGTAAAGAATATAATTTTCAAATAGTCGTGGAACAAATCATAGTTTCTATATCTTAGTACATTGTGGTAAAGTTTTCCAGAAATTTTTTCAGTGACATTATGAACATGGAAACATTAGAGTTTCATTTCCTAAATATGTGCCTATGTAGCTTCAGAGATTTGAAAAATAATTCTGTCTTCAGACTTGATTGTGAGGTACCACTGAGGCAAGAGGGTTTTGTTTGTCAAAGAGATGATGACCAAAGATTTCTGGGTGGGACATGTCCTATTACTTTTTCCTCCTCGGGGAGTATTCATTAAGCTTACAAGGCAAAATTTCTGACATTTCTAGATAAGTTTGTAATACATCCATTGAATCTATAAAATTTTATGCAAGTACAAATTACGATAAAAATTTTAAGCATATATTTTAATTTCAAAGTTTAATTCTTTAGTGTGTAAAAAAGATATTTAAAATATTGACAATTTTTGTGTCTAGATGATTACCATGTGTTTCTAAATATCTTGCTTAAATCAGTTCAAATAATGATAAAGTATATTGTCCAATTAAAGGAGTTAATTACTATCAATATTTTTTCTTGTAGATTTAAAAGCACTCTTATTTAATATAATTAATTAGAGACAAAGATTTTTAAACAAAACAAAATTGAGTTACTGTAATTACCCCTACCCTGTTAAAAGTATTAATGATAGTTGACCAAGTTGCAGTAACCCATAGAACAGATATTTTTTGATAAAATATCTTATTGCCTTAGTAGGCTTCCCAGGTGGTTCAGTGGTAAAAAATCCACCTGTGAAACAGAAGACTCAGGTGTGTTCCCTGGGTCAGGAAGATCCCTTGGAGAAGGAAATGGCAACCCACTCCTATATTCTTGCCTGGGAAATACTATGGACAAAGCCATCTGGCAGGCTACAGTCCATGGGGTCTCGAAGAGTAGGATACAACTTAGCGACAACACCTGCATTGCCTTTAATAAGAATATAGTTTTAAAGTACACATACACATACACATCACATACACACATATACAGACAAGTATGTAGAAACTTCTAGAAGCCTGTGGATCCTGTATCGAGAAGAAATTCATGGTGTTTCTGGAGACTGTCTTCCTCAAAGCTATGTGAAGGTAATGGTATTCTCTCGTACTTTTGGACTGTGCCTGTAGACAAACAGAAGCCCGTATTTTCAAGGCTATTAAATATTTTAATTAACAACAAAACAGGCTTTAAAAATAAGTTCCAAGCAATACTAAATTCTGAAATTTTTGCAGGTAGTAAATTCAGGACTTTGCATAGTGCATGAACTCTGCTTCATCTCAAGGGTAACTTTCAGCTTATGAAATTAATTCCATCTTTGCACAAACCATTCTTAATAAGCATATGATGTCCACTTTATTTTTATTTTCTAATCTTAAATTGATATATGGTCTACATCATAACTAAAAAATAAATGTATTGGTAGCTAGATTCTTAGGTAAGATGGTGACTATTTAGGGGTGTCAGAGTTGCTAGACTTAAGTGTCAATGTTTATCTCTTATTTTAGAAATGATTCATTTTACTCATTTATTGATGTACATTTGTAATCCACAAAACTACACTTGCTGATTTCTTATCTCTTAAAATACCCTTAGGTTTATCTTTTAATTTAATAGATATTTAATAACTACAAAGTATATTGTAAGCCTTGCATGCCTATATAGATTAAACTAAAAATAAAACATTTGGTTTTTGAAGTGTTTCATAAGAAATATGAATGTCCTGAAGGCTTTTTTGAGTCATTTATTTCAGTTTCCTTTATAAAAGATTAATCAGGTTTACGAGGTGGAAATCACCTTCTCCAAATGAACTCTTTCTAGATATATTCTATAATCTCTTAACTCTGTCAAAGTAGAATAAAGAGGTATATTGTTTGATGAAAGGAAAAAAATAAATTTAACATGAGGGTGGTGTGAACAATATGAAATAAGTATAAGAACTCAAGATTACATTGCTCTGAGCTACTGTAGTTAGAAAGACAATCTATATTATACTAACAGAAGGCTTTTGGTCTTTATAATTCATAATAAAGCATAGCATGTAATGGTTTTAATTATATACATATCTAATTTAAAATGTTTTTGTAATTTTTGAGAGGGGGAAACATAATATGAACAATATGCAACTATATTGAAAAAGAAAAGCAAATATGGGGAAGTGGGAAGATAAAAAACAAAACAGCAACTTTTAATAGTTAATGCAGTTATGCTCATTTCAGAACTTCAGGGTTAAAGAGAAAAAAAAATTCTTTAGAGACATTTTTGAAGAGAATCTTCAAAAATAGTTTGAGAATGAGACAGAGGAAAGTTAAAAGAACTGATTATTCAGCTGGAAAGCTCTCTAATGGGGGCTTGCTTTTAAATGCTCTTTCAGTTTATGATAGGCTTTCACACAGGGAACAGAGAGCAGGTGTTTCAGACTCCTACAAGGGGTAACAGGCTTAAACTCTTGTGTGCGAGGTTGACTTTATACATAAAGAAGTGTCCTGACCGTGAGACTCATGAAACATTTGAATGACCTCCCAAGTCGCTTACTGATCTCAGCTTCCAGAAGTTTTTCACTGTAGTAGAGAGTCTCAATCATGTGGGATATTTGAAGGCTGTTCTTTCTTTCATTGGCAGAAATAGATTAGATCACTTCGTAAGCTTTATTTATTGCTTTAGCTTCTGTGATCTACACTGTCATAAAGTATAAAAGGGTATTATGCTTCTTGCTATGCAAGCAGAGGACTGTGACTATCCAAATGATTAAACTGTCATTTTAATATATCATACAAAATTATTTTTCACCAGACTATTATTAAACAATAGTATGCTGAATGAATAGAATACCACTAGTGATTTTTTTCAATTATTTTTGCAACATACATATTTACAGTCATTCTTCTTAAGTCATTAGAATTTTTAAGTGTCCAACAGTTTAATTATTTTATAAATTACTAAAGGCAGCAACATGATTCTCCAATATAAGAAAAAATTTGCATCATGGAACTTTCATTAAAATTGTACATATATGCTAAAAACATACATATATACATGGTAAATATACACATACTTATATGCTAAATTATGAGAAGGTGGGTATTTGAATCTCTTCTACATTAAGAATAATTTTCATATGTAGTTAAGACTGTAAAATAGCTGTCTTAAATGTAACATTTTTATGACTCATTATGAAGAATAAATGCAGTGGATGAATCGAGGTAAAAAGGTATGGCAATCATCCTTTTCCTATTAGTTTTGATTTGACTGAAAGTAAAATATTTCATTCATATCAAGTGATTAAATCCCCACATATGCTAATGAACAGCTAAGGAAAAAATGCATTTGTGAAATGAAAAGAAAAAGCAGAAATTCTTCAACTATGCTTTGATAATTCCAAAATATATGTAGAATATATCAGGAAGCATAGAGAGTCAACGTACTTGACCCATACATAGTCTCTAGCCTGAAATGTAACAAATGCATTGACATAACCGTTAATACTGTGGAACAACTGTCCTTGGTACAGAGCCTAAAATGTAAAAAGATTGATTTTTCTTTTTTATTGTGTGCTGCTTGTTCAGCCTTAATCCATACACCACCTAAAGAATAATCATTATTCAGTATTCAAACTTCTTAAAAGTTTTGAAACAAGATGTATATAACTGTAACTTTAGTAAATAAAACTTTTTATTTGCTCTAGCTTGTCTGAAGTGAATGAAGTGAAGTTGCTCAGTCGTGTCTGACTCTTTGCAACCCCGTGGACTGTAGCCTAACCAGGCTCTTCCCTCCGTGGGATTCTCCAGGCAAGAGTACTGGAGTGGGTTTGCCATTTTCTCCAGGGGATCTTCCCGACTCAGGAATCAAACCCGGGTCTCCTGCATTCCAGGCTGAGCCACCAGGGAAGCCCAACATTTAGGGAATTAACTTTTGAAGTAAAAGAAATCTTCCCTCTCCATTATAATTTCTTCCAACCATCAACCTCAGTATTTATACTTGTCTTATTTATATTTGCATTCCTGAATTAACACATAGGTAGGAAAAGGTAAATTTAATGAAAGGTGGTTTATATTATTCAGAGCACTACTGGAATAGGTGCACTATAAATAAAAGCATCATACATGTAACCCTAAGCAACAATAAAATAAGCCCTTTAAGTTTTTGTTTATATTTCAGATATTAATTATAACTGTGAACTATTTTCATAACACTATTTCTTTTGGTACTCTATCTAAATCAAATAAACATATAATATCTATGCTAATACCTTTTTTCATAAGTGATCGTTTAACCTAATTAGAAATATTTTACTGATTTAAACCTATGTTAGGTTCACGAATTTCTGTATTTATACTAAGATGCAGATTTTCAGTATAATTCATTTTTTTCACATAAAGTGTTGGCTTATAGGTTGAAATAGGTTATTCCTGACTTTCTTTTGTTTTTGAACTTTGTAGAATGATGGTTCTTATAAATCAATAGTTTCTGATTTAATACTGTTTAAGAAAAAACTTCAACCTGTAAGTAATATCTCCAACTTATTTTGAAAACAAAAATTATATTATTTGTAAGATGATGGTATATTCTGGGTTGTCGGAAAAGTGCAAGAGTATGTCTTGGGTAGTTATTAATAGTGCTCTCTTTCAGCCACACAGTTGTTCAGTTTAGACAGTAAGTTATTTGATCACAGCAACTATATGTTCTAATTCATTTTATAAGCCCAAGTTTCTATGATGGCTAAATATTTTAATTTCCTGGAGAATTTTAAATCTTGCTTGATATATATAAAATAAAGCATTCATTCATATTTATCAAGTTTATCATGAAGCAGAGAATTTGAACACAAGACCATATGGAAAAGTAGGATTTGATTTTTCAAAAAAAGCAAAGTTTTTATTTGCTCTAGAGTACTATGTGTAGCATTATGACCAGGTAAGTTATAATAGCTACCATGTGGTCACCTGGTACAGCTAACTAATTTTATAATTCATAATGTTATATATTATAAAATACATTTTGATTATTTTCATACCAGTTACTACACAGAATAAGTATATGCTTGTTTTCACTTTCGTTTCTGTCAGTGGTGGTACCTGACTTTTACAATTTTATTTGATGTCTTTATGATCTGATCAGGAACTGAGTTTTTGAGGAGAAATAAATAAGATAGTCAGCAAAAATAAATTAAGAATAATATATAACTTGAAATCTACTTGAAATGAATAGAAATACTGTACAAGGGGAATTGAACTCATCAGCGTGTTCTTACTCTCGTAAGAAACAGTAAAAATATAACTATTTGCTGGATAGAAACAGTTCAGTTATGCTATTTAGCATAGCTCTTAATTTCTAATGAGATAGACATACATATGTTTTTTAATCATGATTGAACTATTTTGATTTTCAGCACATTTTTATTATATATCTTATGTGCCAGATACTGAGCTAAAAGACAGTTTCTCTTCTCATTGTGCTCGAGGTCAAATATTACAAAGATAATGAATAACTGGGAAGAAATAGCCTTTATTTTTTATAAATAAGGAAAAACTTAAGATCATAAATCTACATGATTGAATCTGGATATTCTGCTTCAAAACTCAATAGCACATTCAATAATATCTTTTTCTCCCCTCCGCCTCTTCCCACGTTAGGAGAAAACTGATTCCTTTGAGGGGTTACATTTACCTTAAAAAATTATAGGCCATAAAAAGTTTTGATCTTTATATAATTCTAAAAAATTAAATAAAACAAACCTTAAAAATGTGAATCATGCTTTAATTTTTAACTACATAAGCACTTCCTGGTATAGTTTTCTCTTATTATATGTAGATTAAGTGTAGAAAATATAGAGCTTATTAAATTAAATATATATCTAGTTATTCATAGATATCCTGAAGACTTATTCTGGAAATGTAAGGACTACAAATTTTTCCTCTATTCTGACTGTGCACAGACAGTGAAGTGGGAATTGTTTTGTACATAACCTTGCAAAGTTAATAACATAATGGGGGTTGGTATTTAAAGCTCACATTTCACTTGCAAAACTGATGTGTATAAATGTCAAAATTGTCATTTTCAGAAAGTCAAACAGCAGAATGACTATGACTATTAGAAGCCGAAGGGACACGGAAATACTTTGCCATCACAGGGGTCTTTTACAGGGATACAGCTTGTTTCTTCCTGTATTTGTTTCTTTTACAATAATGTACAATTCTAACCACCAAAAGTCAGGCTGTTTTTCTTAGAATATTTTTCTTTTCTTTTTCACAGCACGGAAAAGGATATGCTAGTCAATTCTACAGGACTTACCTGAAGCAGCATGATTTGCACAAAGTCGACCAACAAAAGCATCAACTTTTCAACTTCATTTATCTTGGCCATCCAGTTAGTTGTGTGTAACTGAGTATTAGATTGCCGGCAGAGTATCATGGCCAATTATAGGACCTAATTGCTCTCAGCAGGCCTGAGAAATGAGTTGAAATGTGCAGAACTGTAGAAACTTTAGGCAACTGATTTTGCCTCTCCGATCAGTGTGTGCCTGTTTACAGCACTATATATCTTTCTCTCTCCAAATGTCACTGAGCCCTTTAGATGTTTATATTCACCATGAGAAGCCAGTCATAAAGATAAAGGAAATTTGTGCATTATAAATGCAATATCACTGTTTTAAACTTGACTGTTTTATATTATTTTTGTGTGATCAAGTGTTCCCCAAACTATTCCAACTTTACAAGAGAGATTGTGATTATGTTCTTTTCACCTGTGGGTTATAAAAAATGTTGTATTCTGAAGACCCACAAAATATCAAAGACATTCTGTAGTTTATACACCGTGTTGCAAAGTGTTTACTGTACTATTTCAAAGCTTCTAAATAAATATAAAATATATATATTATATTATATAATTTTCCTAAAATGTGGTACAACTCAGTTGGTTTTTAAATGGATTCGTACAATCCGCATCATATAATAAAATAAAAGGTAATTCAGGGTCCCAAAGATAAGCATACGAAGGAAAAGAAAATCATTAATAGTTTCCTCCCAGTTTTCATATCTTTTTCAACCCTGTTTTTCCTTGTTTAAAAAAAAAATGAAGCTCCAAGCTACAAAATTTTGTCAAGAACTCGTACTGAATTTTCAATGCCAAAGATACAGCTGTCGATGTTATCAAAAGAGCACTGAACATGTACTCTCAAAATATCTAACAGTCTAATTTCAGTTCTACTTCTATGGCTTTGAATTTAGAATCATTTAAAGCTTTTATAAAGAATCTATACATTTACCTGTGTTTGTTGTTAGCAAAAAAAAAAAAACAACACTGGTGTCTGTACATTTTGTGGTGTAAAATATGTAGCTGAAAATTACTATTTTAAATGAAGTCCTCAATCATACAACTCACACATAATTTTATTTTACATAGTTTTGCATAGCTTCATGACTTCTAATAACATGCTACACATATAAAATCTATAACTCTATGTGAGTATATAGAGATACATAAATATCTAAACTGGTAAAGAATAACTATAAAATATAAAGGATCTCTACATTTAAAACAAATAAATTTGAGATAGAAACGTGGTACATTACTGTTTCAGCATTATCTTATACGTGAGAATTATAGTTTAAATGTAGTCATTATTTTATTAAAGAGAAAATTCTTCATGAGTCAACCTTGAAAAGTAAAGTTTTCCTTTTATGTTTATGTCAAGAAGTTGATTATTAAATTTAGTGATCTGCAGTTTCCTCTTTTACATATATTCCTTTTATTATACTGCTGTTTATTGCTTGTTAAAGTACAAATAAGAAAGGGAAAATCAGATGTGAGATAATCTTCTAAGCAAAAACCAGCTTTGTCACAGTTCCTCTCTAAAAAACTCCTTCAACATTACATCTAAATACCTTCCCAACCCAAATTGCAGACTGATTTTGAAATATTTTCCTTAATTTTAACTGATTGCATGTTCAATGATAGTTTGGGTCTGTTATTAAAGAACAGACTAAACTTGACACATAACAAATGTCTTCCACCTAATTTTATGTCATTTGAATGGGAATATTTTCCTAGATTTAACAATAAAATGCATATAAATATGCATATATATTCCTAGGTCATTGCTGTGTATATTTGAGTGATATTTTGGTATCACTTATTTGTCTTATCAAAATAGATATTAATATGCCACAATTCCAATTAATTTATATAACAAAATAATCTGTGTAATATTCCAGGCTTTTGGGGACCTTTTAAAAATATTTGAAGCTAATCCATCACATAGGACACAAAAAGCACACACATTCACTAGAGGCAGCAGTAAAATTTTCTCAAAACTTTTGCATTACTACATTAATATTTTGGATGATAGACTCTTTTGGTAAGAAACTATATGTTTTAAAATAATTTAACCGGAAAAAAAGTATGTTCATAGTAATTGCTTTTTAAACAAGAAAATTATTTTCTTGTTGAATCACTCTGCTTTAATTAAAACATTTCACTCACAATTTTACAAATATGGGGGGAAGCCCACATCCATCAGACTTATTACATTCACTGAAAATATGTTATACTCTAAGAGTTATACTAATTCATCTGGCCAAAAATTATTTAATCCTTTAGTCTTTCATATCATTGAATATAATCCCCCTTGAATCAACTTCTCATATCATATGTTTGTCTATTTTTAAATATGCTATAGTAAACACGTACTAATTTGCATCTTAGTTCTTAAATTTTATGATCTTCAAAAACAACAAATTTTTTGCCTAATCTGTGATACAAGAAGAATGATTTCAACATGAAATATTAAGTGATTAGTTATTAATCTATTCATTGCAATCAGCATAAATCAGAAGTTACAACACAGTAAGCATATGACTATATTAAATTGGCCAAAATGTTAGCTACCAGTGAGGGGGATTTTAAGATGGAATGATACAACCAACCAATAATGAAGTTTTCCAAATGAACATTTACTAGGTTTGTACAAAAAGAAAATTTAGAATAAGTTTTCTATTTAATCTAGCCATCCTTATATCCAATCTTCCATAATTTTATACATATCCATGCAAAACAATATCCAAATTATTAGACAATATTCCATCAGTGAATTATTTCAGAAAAGAATAATCATGACATTTACTCCTTGTTAACATGGTTAGTTTTAGGGTAGTAAAAAGTCAATATTTTCCTGTGGAAACAGTGTCTTGATGTTTAAAAGGTATGTCAAATGACAATTTTTAGAAATATTTCATCCATATATAAAACTCTAATTTTTAACTTGTGAACATAATTTTGTGAAATCATTTTAAATCAGATATTTAAATATTGCATCAGAATTACTTTACAGATATAAGACATGTATATCATTACAAGCATATCATCTATCTTAGTAAATACTAAGGAAATATGTGTATTTATTTCATGAAGATATTAAATGCAATGCCTTTATCAAACATTGCAAATTAAGTGCTACAGTAGAAGATTTTAATATTTTAATTATTTTTTCTCCTGTTTCATTTCTTAATAGTGTTATAATTTGCTGTCAAATTTTTTGTAATGTAGAAACCCTCCTGCATCTCCAGTAAGAGGAAGAAAGAAAATCCTTACAGTTTTTGACATAAACTTCAATAGCTGTGCATTAATTGTACCATTTAACTTCCAGAAGTTATTTACTGGAGTAAAGTTCATCTTTAATATAATTATTCAGTCAGAATGTTGCAAGTGTTCAGCAAGATAAAATAATTCATGATAATAGCACTGTTATTTGTCATTGCATGTGTTTTTTTCTCCCCTTTATATTTCTGTGTGTGTTTAATATCCAAGGAATTCAAAAATACTGAAAACATTGATATACTTGATAATTTTTCTGAAAATCTTATATTTTTCATATTGCAATTTCTTAGGTTATCTTTTTCAACTCAAATTTTGTAGTGGTAAAGGCTTTGCACTTAACATCCTTTTTATGTTCCTTTTTAACAAGGAAAAACAGAAAATTACAAAATTCCATATTTTTTATGCCATGAAGTAGTAAAATTACTTTATATATTGTTAGCATTTCAAGGAATATCCCTCATACAAAACAACAAAACCCTAAGACAGTAATTTGTGAAACTACTGTTACGTATTTTTATTTTCTTCTAAAACTTGGCATAGGTTTTAGATTATAGCATTCTATGAGAATGGGTGGTGGTGGTTGTTTGTTGTTTAGTCACTAAGTTGTGTCCAGCTCTTTGCGACCCCAGGGACTGTAGCCTGCTAGGCTCCTCTGACCGTGGGATTTCCCAGGCAAGACTCCTGGGGTGGGTTGCCGTTTCCTTCTCCAGGGGATCTTCCTGACCCAGGGATTGAACCTAAGTCTCCTGCATTTTCAGGCGGGTTCTTTACCACTGAGCTACCAGGGAAGTCTGTGGGTTGCTGGGTGCCGCCAGAGTATTGCAGGCAATAATATGACTAAAATTCTAATACCTTTAGTGTGCATGCATGTATTTCTTACCACTGCTATTTTTAAGTATTTGTAATATTAGAAAAATGGCTTTTATTTCTTGAAAACTCATCACATGCTTAGTTTGAAGTTTTACACTCGAGATGTTTTTGAGTTGCATGAAAATAATGCATTAATAATGCAAAAAAATTAAATTTTCACATGAGACTCAAAAATTTCTGAGTGACAGAACTCAGACTTCCAACACATTCATACATGCTTGAGCTGAAAGTAAGCAGGGAATTTCAGCTCAAAACACATTTTTGAGACAGTTATCTGTGAGTGAAAACAGGGTATTATAACAAAAGATGAGTTTAAATCTTAACTATAGTGTTTGTTACTGTGAATGCTATAATAATACATAAGTAAAATGAGTGTAAATGTTATATATTATTTTATACTGCTGTATACATATGAAATAAATAAAACTAGGATACATATTATGCCATTTTTCAATGCATGGGTCTTCCACTTACGCCTGTGGGAGCTTTGAACAAAAATCAGTGGCAAAATGTGGCCCTAAGTTTAAAAACAACTAATGCTGATTTAGTCATTTTAGTCTTAATATAACAGGTCTAAGGGGACATCTGTTCAAAACCAAGTCTCATTTGAAGCAACATATGCTAGGTTTAAAGGATTTCACTATATTTATAGTTTTGAAAGTAGGTATTTAGTTCCATATGAGTCTCATGATAGCCACAATGAATATTTTATACATGTATTTTTCCACCTAATGTTAAATTTTCTTAATTTTTTAAGTTGTAGTAATACAAAAGTCCACAAGGATTAAAACAAAGTTATATGTAGGATATGAGTGCCTTCAAGCAATAAAAGAAAAAAATTTCATCTGAAATTTTAGAAGCAAACTCTTTCATATTTAAAGTGAATGGAAACATTAAAAAAAATCATATGGGTATCATTGCCCAAGTTGANNNNGAAAACATGAATTAAGGTGTAGAATTTTCTATAATGTAAAAGAATCTGAAAGATTCATATAGAAATTTATGTTCTTTAATAGCTAAATGGTAATAGAAAAAATGTGTGCTTCTTAATCTCATGTGTGGTTTGCATAACTTATTTTCTTGAGTTCAAACTACACACATCTGGACAGAGGCTCATGTTATGAAACAAAAAGAAAAGACTAGGTATATGAACATGTAGTAAAGCCAACCTGATAATGGAAAAGAACTAAATAAAATATGCAGGAATGATGGTTCTCAGTTAAATGTTAACAGCTATAACTACAAGTAGCTTTGGTTCCCCTGTGCACCTGCATCTCCTATCCTTTACTATTATCTCCCCTGTGAATCATATCATGGACTCTTCTATTTAATCCAGATTATGAATTTTCAAAGGTAAAGTTAAATTTTATTAGATTCTCAACATATATTACGGTTTGACAATGAGGGGATGTAACATGGTAATATCTGTCTTCAAAAAAATTCTATTAATAATTCGCTTTGGGAACCAAAGATATAAGAAGAGACTATTAAATAATAAAATGATCAAATAAGTCAGTGATCACATTTGTGGTCAAAACCCAACATTGAGTTGTGAGAGCAATTCAATATATTAAGGCAGTAGCATAAGATCAAAAATAATTTTTTAAGACATGAAAAATATCAGTTCAGTTCAGTCGCTCAGTCGTGTCCGACTCTTTGCGACCCCATGGACTGCAGCACACCAGGCCTCGCTGTCCATCACCAACTCCCAGAGTTTATTCAAACTCATGTCCATTGAGTCGGTGATGCCAAACAACCATCTCATCCTCTGTCGACCCTTTCTCCTTTCACCTTCAATCTTTCCCAGCATCAGTGTCTTTTCCAATGAGTCAGTTCTTCACATCATGTGACCAAAGTATTGGAGCTTCAGCTTTAGCATCAGTCCTTCCAATGAATATTCAGGACTGACTTCCTTTAGGATTGACTGGTTTGATCTCCTTGCTGTCCAAGGGACTCTCAAGAGTCTTCTCCAACACTACAGTTCAAAAGCATCAATTCTTCAGCACTCAGCTTTCTTTATAGTCCAACTCTCTCATCCACACATGACTACTGGAAAAACCATAGTTTTGACTAGATGGACCTTTGTTGACAAAGTAATGTCTCTGCTTTTTAATATGCTGTCTATGTTGGTCATAGCTTTTCTTCCAAGGAGCAAGCATCTTTTAATTTCATAGCTGCAGTCACCATCTGCAATGATTTTGAAGCCCCCCAAAATAAAATCTTCCACTGTTTCCATTGTTATCCTCATCTATTTGTCATAAAGTGATGGGACCGGATACCATGGTCATAGGTTTTTGAATGTTGAATTTTAAGCTAGTTTTTTCACTCTCCTCTTTCACTTTCATCAAGAGGTTCTTTAGTTCTTCACTTTCTGCCATAACAATGGTGTCATCTGCATATCTAAGGTTACTAACATTTCTCCTAGCAATCTTGATTCCAGCTTGTGCTTCATCCAGCCCAGCATTTCACATGATGTATTTTGCACAGAAGTTAAATCAGTAGGGTGACAATATACAGCCTTGATGTACTCCTTTCCCTATTTGGAACCAGTCCGTTATTCCATATCCAGTTCTAACTGTTGCTTCTTGACCTGGATACTGATTTCTCAAGAAGCAGGTAAGTGATAGGGCCCACATGGGGTCTCATTGATAAGATGGCTCCTTACATTGACCTCTCAAACAAAGATTAAAATTACAGTGATCTGTGAGACTGACCAAATTGTCCAAACAGCATACTGTTATATCACTGGCGCCTATCTTCTCAAAGTTGTGAGAACACTAGATTCCAGACCTCTGGCTACATGATCATCCCTTCAGAGAATTTTTCATTGATGGGATATAAGAAGGACTCCATCAGAAAGGGAGGACGCCTGTTCTCCTTAAGAGCCAGTCACCCTCTCCTTTCCCTTTAATAAATTTCCCTTCTCTTGCCTGACTGCCCGGCTTGCTCTCTTTTTCTCTGCACTTGCCTTACATTCTGGTGCTGAAACCCGGGAGGGACGATCCACCGCAACTGGGTGGGCTCCTCTCACAAGCCCAGCTCCAGTGGTCCCCTCGCTTGGACCTTGCTGAGAAACTGAGTGAGCTCTGGGACGTGACTCTCCACTTGCCTTGTGACCGACATCCACACACCGGCCCACATTTCATCCATCAGTTGCAAGGGTGAGTGAAATTCCATTCCCTCGGATTCTCTCTCTCTTACCTCTTTCCCAAGTCCTCGCCTATCGGCGGGAGGATCCCCATGGCCCTCGGGCCCTCTGCCTTGTGCCCCATCTGACTTTGGAATACGGGGCGCTCATTTCAAAGCAGACTATTATTACTCTCTGAAAAAGTCCTGAGAACGGGGACGCCTCTTCTCTAGGACTTTTCTCCTCACTTTCTCTCACCCTTGTCTAACCTTCCTATTTGGCCGCAATGGAAATTCTCAATCCCAGCCCTCAAAATCTAATCCCCTAAAACGCCTTCTCGGAAACCTAAAAGCCTTGGGCTTCCCAGGGGAGATAAGACCAAAAAAGACTTATTTAGTGTTCTAACACTGTCTGGCCTAAATAGAGACTTGATAACAGGTCCCAATGTCCAGAAAACAGAACTCTCGATCATAATACTCTACGGAACCTCGATAACTTCAGCTGCTGCCACAAGGGACAGTGCTTAGAAATCTCTTATGTTCAGGTTTTCTTCACTGTCCGCTCTCTCTGTGAATCCTGTTCTACTTCTCAAATACTCTTAGCCCACTCTGGGCCATGTCTTCCTAATAAAATGTCTCCTGATCCCTGTTCAGACTTTTCTTCTTCCTTCGACCCTTCAGCCCACAGCCCACACCCTACAGCTCCCAATCCCCGTGCAGCAGCTCCAGATCCGCCTTTCGGATCCCACCTGTCTGGAATCCTCCAGTTCCACAACCTCCACCTTAAGTCCCCGCCTCCCTCCCTCCTTCTCAGCAGGCCTCCTCCACCAGCTGCAGCTCCCAACACCCCTCCCCAGCCGGTGCCTGAGATAAACTCAGACACCTCAGGAAACTTCACTGCAGGATCCCTCTCCTTCCCCTGCCCCAGTTCTCCCTTTACAGGAAGTAGCTGGAGCAAAAGACATTGTTTGGGTTCTTGTCCCATTCTTCCTCATTGATCTATCTCAGATTGAAAGGCATCTTGGCTCCATCTCCTCAGACCCAGATAATTATCTAAAAGAATTCAAGTATCTTACCCAGTCTTACCACTTAACCTGGCATGATATTTACATCATACTTTCCTCCACTCTTCTCCCAGAACAGAAGGAATGAGTATGGCAAGCCTCTCAGGTGCATGCTGATGAGATACACACTAAGCCTGTAGGGGCAAAGGCTGTCTCCTGAGATGATACCAACTGGGATTATCAGGCAAGGAGAACTGGATGAGCATATGATTGCTTGCCTCATTGTGGGTCTTCAAAAAGAAGGGCATAAAGCCCATAAAACATCAACTTTGATAAGCTCCCGGAAATAACTCAAAGACTTTAGGAAAACCTGGCACAATTTCTAGCCAGGTTAATGGAAGTGCTACAAAAATATACAAAATTAGATCCAACTTCAGCAGAGGGCACCATTGTCCTTAACACACATTTTGTCCCCCAGTCATCCCCAGATATCCAAAAGAAACTAAAAAAGGCAGAAGAAGGCCCTCAAACCCCTCAACGAAATCTTTTAAATTTAGCCTTTAATAAAGATTTTCAATAACCAGGAGGAACAGGCAAAGCTAGAGAAGGCCCAACGAAATCGGGCCAAATACCACCTTTTAGCCACTGCCCTAAATGGCTCCAAGCCGCCGTCAACCAACAAAGAAGGGAAGGCACCTGGGCCCTGCTTCAAATGTGGCAAAGAAGGCCACTGGGACTGCCTATGCCTAAAGCCAAGGCCCCCTCCAGGGCCATGTCCCAGCGGTGGCATAAAGGGACACTGGCAGGTTGACTGCGCAAATCCCCCTCCAGGGATCCGGACATCCCCTCCTGGTCCTGAATGAGCAGGAGTCCTCTGACTCAGCCCTGCCTAGCCTCCTTGGACTTGCCACTGAAGACTGAAGGTGCCCAGGGCCCGAGGCCCCAACTCTCATCACCTCTAAGGAGCCCAGGATAACTCTTACAGTGGCAGGTAAGCCAGTCTCCTTTCTCATTGACATGGAGTCCATTTACTTTGCTATGCCTGCCTACTCCAAAAAAACTAAGGTCTCTAAAGTCTCTGTTTGGGGGTTGATGGTTTAATATCTATGCCATGAATAACTGAGCCTCTACCTTGCACACTTCAAGATATCCCATTTTCCCATTCTCTCCTCATACTCCCAAAATGCCCCACTCTTATTCTTGGGAGAGATCTTCTCTCAAAATTCAAAGCCTCTATTACTATCCCAAGCCCACTCTCTGATCTAGCCTAGTTACTGCTCCTTAATACTTCTCACATGCATCTACAACAGGCCTCTTTCTGTTTTTCCAGACAAAACTCTATGTACAATTCTTACCCCTAATTAGGAACTATACCGCCACACCTCTGTAATCACACTTCACATCTCTCCTTCCCTGCAGGCTATCATATCTCAGGAACTGCAGGACATTCTCTTACTTTCTCTTCTGCATACATGTAAATACTCTTCTTGTAGGAACTACACTAGTGAGTTCACTGTCAGTTTCAGAGACTACTAACCAGAAAGACTCCTATTTGCTATCAATTTCAGGTGTTGTCTTCTTACTCCTGGAATATTTTTCTTATGTGGAACCACTACTTATTTATGTCTTCCCACTAACTGGAGAGGAACATGCAGCCTGGTATATCTGGCCCCAGATATTTCTATTGCTCCTAACAATCAGACCCTTTCTATCCTACTAATTCATAACCGACCCAGACAGGCAATTCAATTCGATCCTCTGTTAATCAGTTTAGGAATAGTTGCTGGGATTGGGACAGGGACTGCAGGACTCACAACCTCTTTAAATTACGATCAAAGCCTTTCTAAAGACCTCACTGACAGCCTAGAAGTAAATAGCTAACAGCCTTATCGCTATCCGAAACCAGCTAGATTCCCTGGCAGCCATGTTCCTACAAAACAGAAGAGGATTAGACCTCACAGCAGAAAAAGGAGGCCTATGCCTATTTTTGGAGGAAGCCTGCTGGTTCTATGCCAATAAATCAGGCATTGTAAAGAAATCTGACAAATGGCCTTGAGAATATGCCAACACATCAGCAATACATGGGAAAACTGGTTAAGCAGTTGGAATTGGATGCCCTGGGTCTACCTTTTCTAGTCCCTCTCCTTCTATTTACCCTAATTCTAACTTTCCGCTCATGTTAATGTGTCTTTTTTCAAAATTTCTTCAGGATTGCTTACAAGCCTTCACCAACCAAACTATCCACGAGCTACTTCTAACTCAATCAGATTATCAAAAACTTCTCAAAGCTGTGAGACCACCAGATTCAAGATCTCCAGCTATGTGGAGAACATCTCTTCAGAGAATTTTTCATTGGTGTGGTATAAGAAGGACTGCATCAGAAAGGGAGGATGCCGATTCTCCTTAAGAGCCAACCATCCTCTCTTTTCCTTCTAATAAATTTCCCTTTTCTTGCCTGACTGCTTGGCTCACTCTTTTTCCTTTTGCACTCACCTTATAGTAAGGTGATCTGGTATTCCCATCTTTGAAGAATGTTCCAGTTTGTTGTGATCCACACAGTCAAAGGCTTTGGTGTAGTCAATAAAGCAGAAGATGTCTTTCTGGAATCTCTTGCTTTTTCTCTGATCCAATGGATGTTGACAATTTGATCTCTGGTTTCTCTGCCTTTTCTAAATCCAACTTCAACATCTGGAAGTTCTCAGTTCACATACTATTGAAGCCTTACTTGGAGAATTTTGAGCATTATGTTGCTAGCGTATGAGATGAGTGCAATTGTGTGGTAGTTTGAACATTCTTTGTCATTGCCTTTCTTTGGGATTGGAATGAAAACTGACCTTTTCCAGTTCTAGGGCCACTACTGAGTTTTCCAAATTTGCTGGCATGTTGAGTGCAGCACTTTCATAGCATCATCTTTTAGGATTTGAAATAGCTCAACTGACATTCCATCACCTCCACTAGCTTTATTGGTTGTGATGCTTCCTAAGACCTACTTGACTTTGCACTCCAGAATGCCTGGCTCTAGGGGAGTGATCACACCATCGTGCTTATCTAGGTCACAAAGATCTTTTTGGTATACTTCTTCCGTGTATTCTTGCCACCTTGTCTTAATATCTTCTGCGTCTGCTAGGTCCATACAATTTCTGTCCTTCATTGTGCCCATCTTTGCATGAAATGTTCCCTTGGTATCTCTTGGTATACTAGAGATCTCTTCAAAAAAATTAGAGATACCAAAGGAACATTTCATGCAAAGATGGACATAATAAAGGACAAAAATGAAAAATGTAGCATAGAAAAATATCAAAACATCATTTGTGATAAAAGCCAATAGTTCTTTGTGAAATATTTTTTTCAGATACATGTGTAACTAGGTCACAATGTGAAATATATTTCTTACTGTGAACATTGCCCTAAATATTAGAAAAGCACTGCACCATATGATCTATATTTCAAATTTAAACTTATTTAATAGCTGTGAAAAGACAGGCAAGATCTTTTTGAAAAGTTACTTCACATTTGAATCTTTACCTTTTAAAATAGGGGGAAGTACACTAACCAAGCTGTAGAAGAGAATTGGGTGAATTGATGTATGCTAACACACAATAAGTGGCATATTTTATAATTAATATTTTTCTATTACTTTATTCTTGGTTACCTAAAGTATGGAATACAGTCTGAGAATGGAAATAATTCCTTTCTTAAAATTCCAGACTGCTTCAGAGTTGTATTTAAGCAATGCTAATTTCAAAACTTCAAGATGAAAATATACCTAAGCTTGGTACCCATTCATCAGCTCAGTCCATGGGTGCCTTTTTATTTCTTGGTGATATGGTGCCCAGGAAATCAAAAATCACAGCCACTGACTTTGAGTCATCTCTCTAACCTCTTTTTGACAAAATCAAGTTGCTATCTGTCCATACTAATGAAAAGTGTATAAGTATGATTGCCCTAATCTTGGGTGGCCCCAGCTTGTAATGGCTTAGACAAGGGCCCAGGTTCCCAGCTGGAGATTGAGGTTGGGTCACAGTGGTAAAAGCACCAATGCTTAGCCACTAGACCAGTGGTCAGTGACAAGGGCGTTGGCTCTTGGGCTTTGCAGAAAAGAATTTCCATAAAGACAGAGAGTAGTGAAGAAAGTAAAGTATTTATTAAGAGGAAAAGAGTACAGTAAATGTGGATAGATATGGGGGAGACTCAGGGAGAATCCCTGAGCCATACCCTCCTGACAGTTTGAATTATTTCTATGGGGCATTTCTTCCAGGTTTCCTTTGGTCAATCATTTTGATTTGCCTTGTTCATAGTCCATATTTGGTATATCTTAGTATCATCCCAAGAGGTGTGCATATCGCTTAGCCAGGATGGATTTTACTGGAAAGGCCTGTGGGTAGATCATCCCTTGGCATCATTCCCCTTTGGCCTCAAAGAAGGCTTTCTGTGCATGTGTGGTCAGGGAGGTCTCCTGACTTCAAGAATGAGAAATGTATGGTCTAAGCAGGACCAACTTCCTCCCTCAATTGCCCTGCTATTCTCCTCTAGCAGTTTTGATCTACAGGAAATGAATCTCCAATCACTTTTCTCTGAGGAGCTGGGGAGTCACCTTATCTCCTGCCTCGGCACTAGGCCATATATACTTGATTTTTTGACCTGACCCCAATGCACTTTCTGAATATCTTTATATTTCCATGCAAATAAATGAGTTGGAATTAACTGCCTATCTGACAGAATCACATTTTTTGCATATGACTTATGTTATAAAAGTGAATGTGGGCAGTATTCACTATCTGCTCAGTGGAAATTGGATTTCTTTGTAATTATTCTAATTGTAGACTTCTTGAAGTTGTCCTTTCTTAACTAGGCAGACTGTTCTCCAGAGTTGTCCTTTGGGTCTGCAAAAAGTTTAAACATTTTTCTTACTTTCTATTTAATCAATTGGAAGGTTTATGTTATTGTGAAAAATAGGATTCAAATTTATCAGCTAAAATAAGGCAATTTTTATTCATCTTTGACTAAGTTAATGTTTCTAAGGGAGCATTTATAGTTTAAAGAAAATTTATTAGCCCATGTAAAAATTTCTATTGAGAATATTGTATAGATTAAGATACTTTTGTCTTATTTCCTCTTAACTTACGCACTTCTGAGAGCAGTTGATAATCATTGGGCAACTCCTCAAGGAATCCACTTAGGAGTAAGGTACATTTAATTAACACTGCCATCAGGTAGTCTGGAGCACAATTCCCATTCTCTCCCAACCCCTAATTAGCATGAATGACTCTTCTTAATCATGACAAAGGGAAGAATACAACTGTTGACAGGGTGAATTGCATAAACTTGAAATTTTGAATTTTATTCTGAAAGTGTGAGACTTCTGTCACTCTCAGTTATGTTTCCTAATTAACAGTGGATTGAATGGCCATTTTCAAAGTTTTCTGGCAATTATTTCTCTCAAAATTGATGTGTGTGTGTGTGTGTGTGTGTGTGTGTGTGTGTGATGGGTAGAGGTATTAATTGACACCAAAGAAACTCATGTGTATGAATACATGAAAAGACAGAATTTTGAGCTCTTCTCTTAATTAGTGTTTAGAATATTGAAATGCCTGGTTGAAAGATAATAATATTTGATCATCAACAAGCTGGGTTGAGCTTTTCCATCCTTGAGCAACCAATGGTCAATTTTTTTTTTTTTTTGACATTGTGTGAAAACCATCACTATTTATTACTTGGCTCATGGACCATAATGAAACAACACAATGGTTACAATAAAGTACACTGAATAAGGTTGAATTGGAGAGAGAAAGTGAAAAATGAGAGAGACAAAAATAAAAAGAACACAATAATCTTTCATTCTATGGTAAGTTTTAAGAGACTGAGAAGCAGTTTTGATTTCTAAAGTCTGTGTTGGCATATACCTATGTAAGTTAAAACAAGGAGAAAGCAATGAAAATAAATGATTGTTGAGTAATTCTAGTTAAAATATTATGAAGAATGAAATAAAGTGATAGAGTATGCCCACCCAGTAAGAAGTAAAAGAGGGAATAAATAAAGTCATTTTATTTAAAATATAGTAATACCAAACACTTTCACTAAAATGCCTGAGTAGATGCTTCCTTGGTTTCCACTGTTTCTTTGACAAAGATGTATGGATTCACACATCAGTGTTTGCAAGCATTACTCTGACTCAGTTCAAAGGTGTCTCAATGACCTTAGGATAATGCACTTGAAATTATAAAAACCAGAAAAGGGAAAAACAGATTATGCCATTAACAAATCATGTGGAATCACGTGATACTGGTACAACTCATTTCATAAATCTATATGACAAAATTGTTGTACTGTGATTATCAGTTCAAGATATTGCTGCTGCGGTAGAAAGCAAGTTTTCAACTGCAAATCAGTTATGTGGAGTGAACGAGGTATATGTATCAAGTATATTTCAAGTTTAGACCTTAGCACAGAGTTTTAGTTTAAGATACATTTCTTTTAACACACTTTGCAGAAGAATCTGTTCCAATGTTAGATGCAACAACAGTTAAAAGATGAAAATAAATGCTGCAAGTAACTAAGTATTATCAAGTTTAGATTTAGTAAGACAACTCATAACTGTAGGGGAATAAAAAGAGAGACCCAAGGTTGTATATCTCCAGCTAGGTAACAAATGAGCACAATTAACTTCAGACTGGCCTAGTAAAAATGGAGGTGTAAGGACAGAGTTGAGACATGTCAAATGACATATAGATTGAACCTTCTCTCAGATTAGATGGTCAGCTGATTGATGAGGGAGAAGAAGTTATCATGGAGCCTATTTGTTTGCCTGAGTGGATCTTTCTGCCTTTAACAAGACAACAGAAAAGAAAGAAAAAGGTTTGTGGGGAAGATAAGCTTATCTGTAGAAGAGTCTATATAAGTTAAATAAGCAGGGTGACAATATACAGCCTTGACATACTCCCTTTCCTATTTGGAACCAGTCTGTTGTTCCATGTCCAGTTCTAACTGTTGCTTCCTGACCTGCATACAGATTTCTCAAGAGGCAGGTCAGGTGGTCTGGTATTCCCACCTCTTGAAGAATTTTCCACAGTTTTTTGTGATCCACACAATCAAAGGCTTTGGCATAGTCAATAAAGCAGAAATAGATGTTTTTCTGGAACTCTGTTGCTTTTTCCATGATTCAGCAGATGTTAGCAATTTAATCTCTGGTTCCTCAGCCTTTTCTAAAACCAGCTTGAACATTAGGAAGTTCACGGTTCACGTATTGCTGAAGCCTGGCAGAGTACATCATAAGAAACGCTGGACTGGAAGAAACACAAGCTGGAATCAAGATTGCCGGGAGAAATATCAGTAACCTCAGATATGCAGATGACACCACCATTATGGCAGAAAGTGAAGAGGAACTAAAAAGCCTCTTGANGCAGAGACACTACTTTGCTGACTAAGGTCCATCTAGTCAAGGCTATGGTTTTTCCAGTGGTCATGTATGGATGTGAGAGTTGGACTGTGAAGAAGGCTGAGCGCTGAAGAATTGATGCTTTTGAACTGAGGTGTTGGAGAAGACTCTTGAGAGTCCCTTGGACTGCAAGGAGATCCAACCAGTCCATTCTGAAGGAGATCAACCCTGAGATTTCTTTGGAAGGAATGATGCTCAAGCTGAAACTCCAGTCCTTTGGCCACCTCATGTGAAGAGTTGACTCACTGGAAAAGATTCTGATGCTGGGAGGGATTGGGGGCAGGAGGAGAAGGGGATGACAGTGGCTGAGATGGTTGGATGGCATCTCTGACTCGATGGACATGAGTCTGAGTGAACTCCAGGAGTTGGTGATAGATAGGGAGGCCTGGCGTGCTGCGATTCATGGGGTCGCAAAGAGTCGGACACGACTGAGCGACTGAATTGAACTGAACTGATAACTTTATCATTCAAGCTTTATTAAGCTTATTATCCAAATGGGATCTGATCAGTCTTATGTATTAAAATTCCCAGAGAATTTTAGCCTTTTACCCTTATGTCAAATAAAAGTCTCTCTACTATATTCTACTTTATTCTTTGTGTGAAAATTGATGATTATTATTACTTTTTAAATGATACTTCCTCAGTTAATTTTTTCAGTAATTATGTTTACTTGGAAATCATTCTATAAATATGTGTTATGTAAATTATGAATATTTTTAAAGTCTACTCTTTTCATGTGGCACTTTGGCTAGTGTATTGCCAAAAATGTACTTGATCAATTTAAAAAGGATACAGGTTAAATCAAATCCTCTAGCTCTTCTTTTTTAAGTTTTTTTTGTGACAAACACACATGCCATTACCCAATGAAGTGAAAGAAATGTAAATAAAAAGAAATAAAACAATAAGTGTAAAAAACTTATTTTGTAACCTACCTTTGCATCTGCATTCAAATAATGTTTTTAGCAACTATTTTTGAAAAAGTCGGGCTTCCCAGGTGGCTCAGTGGTAAAGAATCTGCCTACCAGTGCAGAAGCTGCAGAAGCTGGTTCAATCCCTGGGTTGGTAAGAACCCCTGGAGAAGGGAATGGCAAACCACTCCAATATTCTTGCCTGGAAAATCCCATGGACAGAGGAAATTGGTGGGCTAGAGTCCATGGGGTAGCAAAGAGTTGGACACAACTGGGTGACTGAGCATGCATGTACACATCCTACCTATGAAAATGAGACAAATACAGACCAATTGATGGGAGAACGTAACCACTATCCTAACTCTTTTCACCTCGACCCTTTCTCTTGACTCAGTCCTCAGTCTGGGCTAACATATGCTTGTAGTCCCTGTGTCTTATTTTAAGTTGAAATCCTAGGAGCAACTATACTTAAAAATACACAAATAAGTTAAAGCATCTAGAACTTCATTTTATATTTTAAAATTTCAGTACTCTCCCTGCCACATGCTCATCTGTAAGTATGATTCTCATGTATAAGACACCACGAAATTGTAACTAAGAAACTAAAGACAGTTCTGACTGTCCTTTTAGGATTTATATTTAGAATGTTGCTTTAATATATGCATTTCTATTTGCCTTAACAACATGCTAGTTGGCAGTGAATAAGCAAAACTAGAGTCACACAAATATGAGAACATCTCCCAGAGAAATCATATTCAACAAACTGCTGCTTCACCAAGAATAGGTCTGAATAACCTGATTTTGTAAAATCATCATCCCACCTAATAAGTTCACCCAGGGGAGCTCAACTTAGTTCAACTAATTTAGTCAAATACTGAAATATAAATAAGGTAGAAAAAGGGTAGTTTAATTATCAGCTATCCACCCTATTAAAGAAATCAACCCTGAATATTCCTTAGAAGGATTGATGCTGAAGCTGAAGCCGCAATCCTTTGGCCACCTGATGCGAAGAGCTGACTCATTGGAAAGGAATTCTCATGCTGGAAAAGACTGAGGCAGCTGGGGAAGGGGTCAACAGAGGATGAGATGGTTGGATGGCATCACCAACTGTATGGACAGGAGTTTGAGCAAGCTCCTGGAGGGTGAAGGACATCATCCTTCACTAACTGTGTGGACTAGAGCGTGGACCATGCTGTAGTCTACGGGGTCACAAATAGTCATGACTTAGCAACTGAACAACAACAATCCACCCTACTGATGAGGGAGAGACTTCCATCCTAGGGTTATAGAATGAAGAACACATGACACCTGAAGCTGGACACAAAGGTGAAATTGACAACAATCTATTGACGACAATATATTCTCACAGTTTGGGAGAGAAGGACACCATACAAAACACAGGACCTCGGTGTTTTTACACTCAGGGATAGAAGGAACACCAGAAGCTATGAGAAATTGACTTTTTTATATATATTAAAAGGAATGGTTTCTCCTTGGTTCCTACTGGAGGATGTGATTAGCTTATTTGAATTCACTGAGGCTGGCAAGGAAATGAAACTTACTGATAAGGAGAATACCTTGCCTAAGGGATCTTGTGTTTGACTGGAAAATGAGGAAGGTGAGTTTCTGCCATTAATGGCACTCCTGGTTATGCCAGCTGTCAAAGCAGCACATAACACTGGGCCGTAATTTTAGTTCTTATACCATAATTAACTACTTGATGCTTTGCCATCAATTTTTATATTGGTGATTAGCTGAGATTTCCAGGGAGTAGAAGTGCCTCTTTAGGATGTGAAGCAGCCACTTGAGGAGGAAGAAGACCATATAGTGAGGTGATTTGCAAAAACATGAATTTTAGAGGTCTTCCTTTTATGAACAATAAGGGAAACTGAGGAACCTCTGTGGCATTGTATGGAGACTGCTTGTCCCCAGGGGACATGGCTTCATGCCTGTGGCAATAGCAGGGGGTCCATGTGCTCTCTTTGGTGGGGGTAGTGGGGCATTTTATCTCCCAGTTAAACTGGCTGCCTGGGGTTTAGAGGGGACATGGAAGTGCATTGAATGACTTCTTCAAAAACTCAACATCATCTATTTTGAGAAGTGAAAAGAATGCCTTGACCACTATCTATGATCATTGGAATTCTGAAGGTAATAAAGAGTGTTCTGGTGAGGCATTGAACTGGGGGCTTAGCGCAGATAGTGACATCTTTACTTTTATTTAAAGTTTAAGTCTCTGTGAAGCAAGAGATTTTCAGAGTCCTTTACCTGTTTTTTTTTTTTTTTTAATTTATTTATTTTTGGTTGTGCTAGATCTTTGTTGCTGCACGCAGAGTGGAGGACGGGCTCAAAAGCTGTGGCACACAGACTTATTTGTTCCATGGTTATGTGGGACCTTCCCAGACCAGGGGTTGAATGGGTGTTCCCTGCCTTGGCAGGTGGATTCCTATCCACGGCACCACCTACAAAGTCCCAAAAGGAACAACTCTCATGTAGCACATATGTGTGTGTGCTAAGTTGCTTCAGTCATGTCTGACTCTGTGCAACCCTATGGACTGTAATCCCCCAGGCTCCTCTGTCCATGGGGATTCTCTAGGCAAGAATACTGGAGTGGGTTGCCATGCACTCCTCTAGGGGAACTTGCTGACCCAGGGATCAAACCCTGGTCTCCTGCATGGCAGGCAGATCATTTACTATCTGAGCTACCAGGGAAACCTGTGGTACATATCAGTTGATTTTTAAAATGTACAGTAAATGGGTATTTACTGGCCTGGGTCTCTGGTCCTAAGGTGACTTCTGGTGTGTAGTCAACTGTGCTGACCCTCAGGTCCCCTTATTAAGAACATACTGGATTAGGATTGGGAAGCAGCAACATTCCACTGAGCTCCAGCACATATAATGGTGACAGTATGGTACATAAACTGTATAAAGTCCCATTAGTGTTCACTCAGTTGCTCCCAAGAGACTCTCCGGGTTGCCAAGAGGTCTGGGAATACATAGACCTCCTCTAGCACCGCGACATCTGACAAGCGATTGAGGAGAAGCGAAGCTCTTCTTCCTGCAGGATATGTTAGAGGGTCTGAGTTTGGCTCCAGGCTGTAGAAAGGAGCCATGGTCACTATGCAGAGCTGGTACAATGCTGGCTGCTTCCGTAATGTGAGGGAAAAGGGCCAGCTTGGAGTGGGGGCAAAGATGTCCAGGGTCTGTGAGAGACTGTTTTCTGAATAGCATACCATGTAGCCACCAGTCATCACTCCAAAGGCAAATACCACAAGGCCAAGGGGGCGGTTCCCTGTATGAGAAGATCATAGGCAACTTGTGGCCTCTGTACATGGTCCAGAGACTCCAGGAGCCATGAGCAGAGGTTGCTAAAGTCTCTACAGTGAAGGAATCTCTGAGGACACTGAAGGACACTAAAGGGAGTACCTGAAGGTTTCAAGTTGGACAGATTCTAGGCCTTTTTGTTTTAAGGCTATCCAATAAAGTTAGGCTGATTTGTAAGCAACTGCATAAACAGGCTTATGTAAATAAGTAATAAGTAATAAGATAAATAAGTAAATAGATAAGTAATAAGTAATATGTGGCCTCCCAAACTCCTGAAGACCTGAAAGATGTTGGATGGTATAAACATTGAAGGTGCTGAGAAAAGTCAATCTTTGTTTTTGTTTTTTTTTTTTTCAGTTGGGACGGGGCACCCCTCAGTTTGCCAAATAATTTTCAGGAATTTAACAGAAGTTCCAGGGCCTACCACTCTGGAGAGGGCAATGGCACATCCCTCTTTTGTGAGCCCCTTTGTGAGAATTTGTATGTCCTAAGCATAAGCTACCCCACGTCCAAGGTCAGGGGCAGAATCCAGGAGGACCCCATGCCCCAGAGGCGGCAGCCAAGAGGAGTTACCCCACGTCTGAGGTTAGGGGCAGTGGCAGACAGTGCCAGGCTGCAACGGTGCAGGAACAGCTGAGACGAGCTATCCGAGTCCGAGATCAGGGGCAGCGGCCAGGAGGAGCTACCCCACATCCGAGGCCAGGGGCGGTAGCCGGGAGGGGCTACCCAACATCCAGGGAGTGGTGGTTGCATGGGCCCAGGAGAGCCTAGAGGAGCTATTCCATGTTCAAGGTCAAGAGGGGCGGTGGTGAGGAGACACCCTTTGTCCAAGGTAAGGAGCAGCAGCTGCGCTTTGCTGGAGCAGCCGTGAAGAGATACCCAACATTCAAGGTAAGAGAAACCCAAGTAAGATGGTAGGTGTTGCAAGAGGGCATCAGAGGGCAAACACGTTGAAACCATACTCACAGCAAACTAGTCAATCTAATCACACTAGGACCACAGCCTTGTCTAACTCAATGAAACAGCCATGCCCGTGAGGCCACCCAAGACGGGCGGGTCATGGTGGAGAGGTCTGATAGAATGTGGTCCACTGGAGAAGGGAATGGCAAACCACGCCATCATTCTTGCCTTGAGAACCCCATAAACAGTATGAAAAGGCAAAATGATAGGATACTGAAAGAGGAACTCCCCAGGTCGGTAGGTGCCCAATATGCTACTGGAGATCAGTGGAGAAATAACTCCAGAAAGAATGAAGGGATGGAGCCAAAGCAAAAGCAATACCCAGCTGTGGATGTGACTGGTGATAGAAGCAAGGTCCGATGCTGTGAAGAGCAATATTGCATAGGAACCTGGAATGTCAGGCCCATGAATCAAGGCAAATTGGAAGTGGTCAAACAAAAGATGGCAAGAGGGAACATCAACATTCTAGGATTCAGCAAACTAAAATGGACTGGAATGGGTGAATTTAACTCAGATGACCATTATATCTACTACTGCGGGCAGAAATCCCTCAGAAGAAATAGAGTAGCCATCATGGTCAAAAAAAGAGTCTGAAATGCAGTACTTCGATGCAATCTCAAAAATGACAGAATGATCTCTTTCATTTCCAAGGCAAACCATTCAATATAACGGTAATCCAAGTCTAAGCCCCAACCAAAATTGCTGAAGAAGCTGAAGTTGAACGGTTCTATGAAGACCTACAAGACTTTATAGAACTAACACCCAAAAAAGATGTCCTTTTCATTATAGGGGACTGGAATGCAATAGTAGGAAGTCAAGAAACACCTGGAGTAACAGGCAAATTTGGCCTTGCAATATGGAATGAAGCAGGGCAAAGAGTAATAGAGTTTTGCCAAGAAAATGCACTGGTCATAGCAAACACCCTCTTCCAACAACACAAGAGAAGACTCTACACATGGACATCACCAGATGGTCAACATCAAAATCAGATTGATTATATTCTTTGCAGCCAAAGATGGAGAAGCTCTATACAGTCAACAAAAACAAGACCAGCAGATGAGTGTGGCTCAGATCATGAATGCCTTATTGTCAAATTCAGTCTGAAGTAGAAGAAAGTTAGAAAATCAGTAGACCATTCAGGTATGACCTAAATCAAATCCCTTATGATTATACAGTGGAAGTGAGAAATAGATTTAAGGGACTCGATCTGATAGATAGAGTGCCTGATGAACTATGGAATGAGGTTCGTGACATTATACAGGAGACAGGGATCAAGACCATCCCCATGGAAAAGAAAGACAAAAAAGCAAAATGGCTGTCTGGGGAGGCCTTACAAATAGCTGTGAAAAGAAAAGAGGCGAAAAGCAAAGGAGAAAAGGAAAGATATAAGCATGTGAATGCAGTGTTCCAAAGAATAGCAAGAAGAGATAAGAAAGCCTTCTTCAGCGATCAATGCAAAGAAATAGAGGAAAAGAACAGAATGGGAAAGACTAGAGATCTCTTCAAGAATATTAGAGATACCAAGGGACCATTTCATGCAAAGATGGGCTCGATAAAAGACAGAAATTGTATGGACCTAATGGATTGGGGCCAGGAGGAGAAGGGGACGACTGAGGATGAGATGGCTGGATGGCATCACTGACACGACTGAGCGACTGAACTGAACTGAACTAAACAGAAACAGAAGATATTAAGAAGACATGGCAAGAATACACAGAAGAACTGTACAAAAAAGATCTTCAAGACCAGGATAATCACGATGGTGTGATCACTCACCTAGAGCCAGACATCTTGGAATGTGAAGTCAAGTGGGCCTTCGAAGCATCACTATGAACAAAGCTAGTGGAGGTGATGGAATTCCAGTTGAGCTATTTCAAATCCTGAAAGATGATGCTGTGAAAGTGCTGCACTCAATATGCCAGCACATTTGGAAAACTCAGCAGTGGCCACAGGACTGGAAAAGGTCAGTTTTCATTCCAATCCCAAAGAAAGGCAATGCCAAGGAATGCTCAAACTACCACACAATTGCACTCATCTCACATGCTAGTAAAGTAATGCTCAAAATTCTCCAAGCCAGGCTTCAGCAATACATGAACCATGAACTTCCAGATGTTCAAGCTGGTTTTAGAAAAGACAAAGGAACCAGAGATCAGATTGCCAACATCCGCTCAATCATGGAAAAAGCAAGAGAGTTCCAGAGAAACATCTGTTTCTGCTTTATTGACTATGCCAAAGCCTTTGACTGTGTGGATCACAATAAACTGTGGAAAATTCTGAAAGAGATGGGAATACCAGACCACCTGACCTACCTCTTGAGAAATTTGTATGCAGGCCAGGAAGCAACAGTTAGAACTGGACATGGAACAACAGACTGGTTCCAAATAGGAAAATGAGTATTTCAAGGCTGTATATTGTCACCCTGCTTATTTAACTTCTATGCAGAGTACATCATGAGAAATGCTGGACTGGAAGAAACACAAGCTGGAATCAAGATTGCCAGGAGAAATATCAATAATCTCAGATATGCAGATGACACCACCCTTATGGCAGAAAGTGAAGAGGAACTAAAAAGCCTCTTGATGAAAGTGAAAGTGGAAAGTGAAAAAGTTGGCCTAAAGCTCAACCTTCAGAAAACAAAGATATGGCATCCCGTCCCATCACTTCATGGGAAATAGATGGGGAAACAGTGGAAACAGTGTCAGACTTTATTTTTTTGAGCTCCAAAGTCACTGCAGATGGTGATTGCAGCCATGAAATTAAAAGATGCTTACTCCTTGGAAGAAAAGTTATGACCAACCTAGATAGCATATTCAAAAGCAGAGACATTACTTTGCTGACTAAGGTCCATCTAGTCAAGGCTATGGTTTTTCCCGTGGCCATGTATGGATGTGAGAGTTGGACTGTGAAGAAGGCTGAGCGTCGAAGAATTGATGCTTTTGAACTGTGATGTTGGAGAAGACTCTTGAGAGTCCCTTGGACTGCAAGGAGATCCAACCAGTCCATTCTGAAGGAGATCAGCCCTGGGATTTCTTTGGAAGGAATGATGCTCAAGCTGAAACTCCAGTACTTTGGCCACCTGATGCGAAGAACTGACTCATTGGAAAAGACTCTGATGCTGGGAGGGATTGGGGGCAGGAGGAGAAGGGGACCACAGAGGATGAGATGGCTGGATGGCATCACTGTCTTGATGGACGCGAGTCTGAGTGAACTCCGGAAGTTGGTGATGGACAGGGAGGCCTGGCATGCTGCGATTCATGGGGTCACGAAGAGTCAGACATTACTGAGTGACTGAACTGAACTGAAACATAAGTGTCGGAGAAGGCAATGGCACCCCATTCCAGTACTCTTGCCTGGAAAATCCCATGGATGGAGCAGCCTGGTATGCTGCAGTCCATGGGGTTGCAAAGAGTCAGACATGCCTGAGCGATTTCACTTTCACTTTTCACTTTCATGCATTTGAAAAGGAAGTGGCAACCCACTCCAGTGTTCTTGCCTAGAGAAACCCAGGTTCGGGGGAGACTGGTGGGCTGCTGTCTCTGGGGTCACCCAGAGTCGGACATGACTGAAACGACTTAGCAGCAGCAGCAGCAAACATATGTGTGAAATGAATGTTGTCAGATGTCATCAACATAATATAATACCTGTGCTCCTGCAGAAGGCTGCATGCAATTCCTGTCTTAGCAGCAAAGATTGTGTGTGATAGCAAGACTGCTGGGGACCCATGGGTAGCCTGATAATGGTATATTACTATGGAGGTGAAGGCAGCATGTAGCTTTGTTGAAACAGGCATTAAATAGAACATAATAGCCAAATCCGTAACTTTTGTCCACGGGGTTGCAAAGAGTCAGACACCACTGAGAAACTGAACTGAACCGAATAGCCAAATCTGTAGTAGTTAAATGGGTTGTCGATTGGATTAAATCAATAATTAAAAAAAAAAAATTAGGTACTGAGGAGTTCCCTGTGGCTCAGATGGTAAAGGATCCATCTCAGTGCAGGGGGCTTTTTGATCCCTGGGTTGGGAAGATTCCATGGAGAAGGGAATGGCAACCCACTCCAGTATTTTTGCCTGGAGAATCCCATTAACAGAGGAGTCTGGTGGGCTACAGTCCATGGGCTCACAAAAAGCTGGACATGACTGAGTGACTAAGCACACACACACACATATTAGGTTTTGAGTATGGGGGTCTCTTTGGATTGAACCACACATTAAGGTTGTGGTTATAGTCATGGGGTCGCAAAGAGTCAGACATGACTGAGCAACTTCACTTCTTCAATCTACCATGAGTTGCTATTTATTTTAAATTGGAGTACAGTTGCTTTACATTGTTGTGTTAGTTTCCACAGCACAACCAAGCAAATCAGCCATATATACACATATATCCCTTCCCTCTTGAAATTCCCTCCCACCCACTCCCCTGTCCCATTCACATAGGTCATCACAGAGCACTGAGCTGAGCTCCCTGCATAGCACAGCAGGTTCTCACTAGCTATCCATTTTCACACGTGGTAGAATATATAAGTCACTCTCGGTCTTTCCAATTCATCCCTCCTCCCTTTCCCTCCACTTGTCCATTCTCTATAGCTTCATCTCTATGCCTGCCCTGCCAATAGGTTCATTTGTACCATTTTTCTAGATTCCACAGATGAATGGAAAAAGATGTGGTAGGTGTACACAATGAGATGCTATTAATTGTTGCCAGGTTTAAGAACACGCCAAAATTCAACTTGGAATGGGGTCCATGGGGTACCATTTCTTAGGCCAATTTTAATGCCAAAGACTTAATTACAGTATATTTCTCATTGTGCCATACCATCCATACCCACTTTAAAGTGAAAGTGAAAGTGAAGTCGCTCAGTCGTGTCCAATTCTTTGCGACCCCATGGATTTTAGCCTACCAGGCTTCTCCGTCCATGGGATTTTCCAGGCAAGAATACTGGAGTGGGCTACCATTTCCTTCTCCAGGGGGTCTTCCCGACCCAGGGATCAAACCCGGGTCTCCTGCATTGGAGGCAGGTGTTTTAACCTCTGAGCCACTGTGCTAAAATTAGGGCAGCAAGTGCTACAACCTTGGGAAATTTAAGAAAGTTAATGGTTGGATGATTAAAGTGGAGTTCACCAATTTGTCCTCTATTTTCCATGAAGTCATTCTTCTAAAATTATAAACGCTATTATATTTAAATTTGGTGGGGTTTCCAGTATAACTGCCATTTAAGTCCCCGTTTTGATTAAAGTCAGAAAGTTTTGCCATTTGGTACATTTCAACAGATGTTAGTTAATTCAGAACTTACATTATAGACACACAAAGCCAATCACTGGAGTTCTCATCTTTTTGTTGTATATGTTCTTTTAGTAAAATTTTAATTTCCAAGGCCAAACTGTACATTTGTTTAATTTTGTTTTTTTTGTTTCTTCCCCTACCCATTCGTTCTTTTCTTCCTTACTTCTTTTTTCCTTCCTTCCTTTCCTGTTTATTTTATCTTTGCCACTGGATTCATTTTGTTGGTGGTGGAGAGGTAGAGAGTTCTTTCTATCCTGCTCTTATTTATGTTTTTTTCTTTTACTCCAGAAAGCCTTAAATGACTATCATCAGTATTATAGCCTCCCCCAAGGCATTACAGAATGCAAGGATCCCCTTAGCTTTGCCATAGAGGTACCATGGATGTTTTTCTCCTATCATCCCGAGAATTAGGATCTTTAAATGGAAGCTTGAAATGAGCTTTGTGTTCATGACTGAAATCTTATGAGTATGACAGAGGATGTCATGAAGATTCACTAGATTAGTGAGACTTTGTGGGATTCTTGATGGTATATTTTTTGTTGTTACTAAGTCTGTATGGAGGGCACTGATATGTTTGACATTTGGTCACATTTGGATATTGATAATCTAAATGCAAAATATAAATAATTTATTTCTTTCATTACAAATCAATAAATGAGATCACAAAATATATGATCCAATTTTCCCCCAAAGCAACTATTATAATAAATTATTTTTTACTTTGATTAAAAACCATTTTATCCTTATCTTGAGTTGAGTGGAATTTTAGTTCAATAATGATAATATCAAATGTGATATGCATTTGTTATATTTGATATGGATTAGAATGATGATTACTTATACAATTGTCTTTAAGGCTATAATTACATACAAAAATTCAATTTAAAGCCCGATAGAGCTTTTCTCTGGAGAAGGCGATGGCACCCGACTCCAGTACTCTTGCCTGGAAAATCCCATGGACAGAGGAGCTTGGCAGGCTGCAGTCCATGGGGTCGCAAAGAGTCGGACACGACTGAGCGACTTCACTTTCACTTTTCACTTTCATGCGTTGGAGAAGGGAATGGCAACCCACTCCAGTGTTCTTGCCTGGAGAATTCCAGGGACAGTGGAGCCTGGTGGGCTGCCATCTCTGGGGTCGCACAGAGTTGGACACAACTGAAGCGACTTAGCAGCAGCAGCAGCAGCAGCAGCAGCAGAGCTTTTCTCTCATTACTTTGGTTTACTCAGCACATTATTCTAGTTTGAATAGCATCTGAAATTAGTGTCCAAATAGTATCAGGCAACTTGCAAGCTTCAGTACTTGAGGTCAATTTAATTACACTGTGCATGACAGAAACTAGGTCATTTGGGTATTGCCTTTGCCACCAGCAATTGACACCTGAGTGTTAATGAGCTGGTAATTAAGAGCTGGCACATACAGACACATTTTACTGTTTGGGACTAGGATAACCATATGCTACATAACTTCAGCGCTAAGTATTTTGTTAGCTCCAGAATTTACACAATTATGTTTGTGAGGGATTTATTTTTTATCTCAACTTTTTCATAGTAAAAAAGGACAGCTATTTTAAATATTTAAGGAACTGTACTCACCATTTTCAAGTTGTGAAACTTTCTGTAACTAGCGGGATTATAATTAGAGAGCAAATATTCAAAACAAAATAAACTTGCAAAATTTGTGTAATAGCAATTACTTTAAGTTTAATTTTCAGGACTTGTATTTTGGAAATTCTTTGGTGATATTTAAAAAAAGATACCAAAAGTGACGTAATATGAGTATATCTCAGTGGGGAAGGCATCCTCCAGGATGGCCCATAAGGATTTCTACCACCCGGTAATCACACACTTGTGTTTAGAGGTTCACAAGTGTGTGATTATCCCTTCCTTGAAGGTAGATGGGAGGGAGCAATCCACTTCAAAGAGGGCTTCCCAGGTGGCGCTAGTGGTAAAGAACTCATCTGCCAATGCAGGAGACAGAAGAAAGAGAAGGTGGTAGAGTGAGGGGATGTCCCTTCTGACATTAGTTATAAGAGGTGATGGTTTCCATCTTGCGGACCTTCCTGTATCCTCTCTCACTCTCTGTTGGAGTGCTTGTGGAGACGTCATAGAGGCAGCTCTGTGAGACCCAACCACCATGTGAGTGAGCCTGGCAGCGAACCCTCTCCCTTGAGTGAGTTCATCTTCAAAGGACACCATGCTCCTGCCAAGAGCTTGACTGTGGATCTCAAGAGAGACCATAGTTAGATGCATTCAACTTAGCCACACCAAGTATTTTTAAACCCCAACAATTGCGGGCTATAGTCCATGGGTTTGCAAAGACCCTGGACACAACTGAGTACATGGTATACACACACACACACACACATGATTATGAGATAATAATGTGTTTGGGGGTATATGTTTATGCAGCACTAGATAACTAATACAGTATATAAGTGAGAAAGTTAATGCCTGCTACACAGTGATAAGTATTGATTTTTCTGTTGTGATGTGGCCATTTTCAATAAATAATTTGTATAATATATTCATACCACCTCACTGCTTTCCTCCTGTTTTCAGGTATCCATTCCCCTTCTCCTCCCTACCTCACAAAAAAGACCCCATCAGTTTCTGCATTCATCTTCTAGAGGCTTAAAAAGAAAAACTTCTTATCAGATAAAAAATGTATTAACGTTAGTGAATTTTAGTTGTGGGAATTACTTCTAATTTTCTTCTTTGAAAGAGTTTGCATTTCCATCCAACCCTCTGTAGGACATATAGCCTTTTATATGCAGATTGGCATAATTATGCTTTGAAATAGCTTTGAATTCCCTGTAGATGAAACTGAGAACATGAAAGGCCAAATGTTATATCGAACTGAAGGATATAAAAGTGCACGTACATCAGTCCAAAATGAGATATAGAAATGAACAGCTCTTTACACAGTGATGTCAGTTTTTGACAGATTATTGAAGGATCTTTATAACTGCCGCGACTGCCTTGGGTAGGATGAAAACTCCGCCTGGGGATAGGCTTATCGGTTTGTATTTTTTATTCTTTCAATACCGAAAGGTGAGTAGATGTTAAGTGAAACAAGAGAAATACTCTGTGACAAAAGCTTTAGCTCTTTTCTCCGAAGATGACACCTGGCCCCAAATGGTAAAACACAGTGTGATCTGATGATGGAATCGTCTACCCAATCTGTCACGCTAGAGATGGCAGCCTAGATGCGGAGGTTACATTTTAGGAAGTCGATAGAAAACCCACGTGGCAATCTTCACCTCCGAGGAGATCCCAGTGACAGACAAGGGCCTCCTCTGCACAGAAGGAGAGTTTATTGTGCTAGTGGCAGATGCATCCAGAGGATTTAAAGCACTCACATTCTTTCTTATCACCAGCAGGAAGATAAAAGAAACAGTGAATTTTTGTATGTTTAAAACCTTGAAACCAACACCATGTTTATTAAAAACAGATTCTTAAAAAAATCTGAGTTTATACTGCAAGAGTATGTCTTGTGAACATTTAATATCCTGACTGCTACAAGTTAAGTGAAAGTACCTCTTAGAATTTTCTTTTGTATCAACTATGAACAAAGACTTTTTTTTCCTACTCAAAGAGCATATCTTCTCCTAAAATTATAATGCAAACAAAAGAATGGAATATCCACCTCATCTCAGTTTGTAAAGTAGAAACAAATATGTCTTAAAATTGATGATAAAAATGCTCTAAAACTCTGGTGTTTCTAGAATGTACAGATATTATGTACAATTGAAATCATAACAAGAAGAGTTAAAACATTGTTTCACAAAATATATAGTTCACATGATAAAGAATCTTCCTTCAATGCAGGAGAGCCAGGTTTGACCCCTGGGTCGGGAAGATTCCCTGGAGAAGGGAATGGCTACCCACTCCAGCATTCTTGCCTGGAGAATTCCATGGACAGAGGAGCCTGGTGGGCTACAGTCCATAAGGTCACAGAGTCAGACACAGATGAGTGGCGAACACTTCCGCTTTCGCACACTTTGAAATTATACTGATTCCATCAGAACTGAGTAGCTGATGCATATGTGATACTTGTGTATTCAACCTAGTCCAGGAAATTTTACTGTGTTTGGCACTTTGCAAAGCAAACCACTTATTAATTTGCAAAGTAGTTGTTGAGAAAAACGTAATTGTTAATTAGCTCTGACACTGCAATTAAAATAATCTAAAATGCCTCTTTTCTGAAATAATCAGCATGAATTTGAAAACAATTAAAGGATTTAAACATATAACTCAATGTAGACATTAGGTTAGTACCACTCTCCATTAACTTCGATATTGTAGGAAACATTATATACAGACAATGTGTAAAAGACAGCATGCTGTCTCTGAAATTATGTAAAGCTGGGTTTTATTCTAGTTCTACCACTAAAATGATGTGACCTTGGTAAAGTTTTGCGGTTAATTTGGAGACTGAAATCAGTTCTCATATCTAAATTAGGGTCATGAATTGAATTTTAGTTGGAAATGATGTCAGACAAAACAATCTCAATTTTATAGGAAGAATCTTCTATGTTCTGGGAAGGGGGAACATACTCATCCAATAAATTCACATGCATTTCTCTGTTCAGTGGGTTTTGGGTAGAAATAAAAACATACAACACCCTCCCCCCAACTACATTCTGAACAGTCTACTAAAATGTTTCTAGTTATTAGTGATAGGGAATAGCAACTTCTACATTACACTGGTAGGTGTTACAGGAAAACTTTTCCTGACAAAGATGATAAAAATGCATCCCTACCACGAATTTTTATACAAATCCAAATGGTAGCATAAACCAAGATAAGCAAAGAGGACTTGCCTTAAAATCAAAAATAAGATAGTTCTAAAGTTGCAGTGAAAGCTAAATGTTTATTGAGTGTTCCATGTGACAAGTATTGTGACTGTTATTACAGCAGTTATATGAAAAAGATGATCGTTTTAACCCATTTACAGATGATGAAACTCTGAGAAGCTTATATACTTGACTATTAATTATAAGGGTAGTGAGTGTTGGAGCTGGGAGCTAACTTCTGCTTAAGGAACCCTGCTGTTAGCTACCTTAAATAGTATGGAATAAGATAAAATAAAATGAAGCAATTAAGCAAATAATATTTCATTAGAAATGTACAAAACAGATTTATCATATAGTGAATTTTAAAGAGAAACTATTTTTAGATACATAAATTCCTCTCACATTTAAACCTCAAAGCCTTGTGATTTAAGCAAAGCTTATGCTCCAAGTATCAGAAATGATAAAAAGACTCTGAGATAGAAATTGTAGGTCGTATTACTTTTTCTCACATTTTCAAGCTATAATAGTATGTCTTACACTACACTGAATGTGTGTGTGTGAGCATGCATGCTCCTGTGTAAAATGAGATTGGGATTGGATAGTCACAATATTGAAAATAAAATATTATAGTCTAGCATCTGATGGAGTATACCAGAGTAAAATAGGATTTAGAGATCTCCTTGCCTAAAATTCCTAAATCAATATTCAATGAACCCTTACCTAGATTGAAGGGGGGAGAAAAAGGAATATAAAAATGTTCATTTTTAACAAATGGATGTTCAGCTTAATATTCCTTACAATTGACCACAAAAATATTTTTTTTTCCTATAAAATGAGCATATCAAAAGGAGACTTTTGAGGTACAAACTTCAGGAAATGTTAATTTATCATTTCATGTATTTTGTGGAAGAGGAAAATCAAGCCCTGCGGAGTGTGAATTAAAGTCGTATAGCAACCTAGTTGCAGAAATGAACTATCCACAGGCAGTGCATTTTATACACATGTCAAACTTAAGTTATAAAATTAGATGGTCTGGGTTAAAATCCATTTTATAATACTTTAAATCTGTGTGGCTTTTGCAAAATCACTTAAGCAATCTGCTTTGTTTTGTTTTTTTCTTTGTAATTTGCAACTGTTGATTTAACTTTTTGCACTGGGTTGTTGGCACATTCTGTTTTAATTCTTATGAAATTTATATTATTGAACATATGTATAATAAGTAACATCCATATTACTTTTTTATTGTAATATCTATATATGTTTATATTATAGAAGTGAGAAAAAACATTACAAGGCACTTTGTGCTACAGATTTTATATACCTCTTTTTCCTAAATCTTGCAGACAGAGGTTTAAGATTTAATTTTGTATTATGAGGAATATGGAGACTGTCCTATTGAATTTTTACTTTAAAAAAGCAAAACTTTGGGCAGTACCTTAAAAGAATTTCATGTCTGACACACTAGTAGTGATCTGGCAGTAATTAAAATGGCGACATGGGCTTTGAAATCCATGTATGTGGATTCTAATTTTGGCCAAATGACTCATTGTAATGGACAAACATTGACTGTTGGAAGATTAAATAAGTCCCTCTGTAAATAGCACTTTTTAACAATATTTGAAAAACATATATGTTGGTTCTGATTATCATACTTGTAGCAATGGTTTTTCTTCTAGAAGTCAAAATGAATCAGACCACTTATCATGGACTTAATAATGTCAGTGGTGTTTGAATTCCTACTGGAAGACTTATTGGAGAAGAAAATTGAAAAGTAGATGGATTGTTAAGTCTATACGAAGATAATAGAAATGGTTTATCAGTTTAAGAATATTTAAGAGTAAAAGAGAATCCAAAATGACTATAATTATGACAATGGTGAAACATTTTAGAATCTGTTTTTCACAAATTTTACTTTTTCAGAAAAATAGTGCTTATCTTCACCTGACTACCCATTTCCTCCTCAATAGTACAGATTTGATAGGAGTTATGTCAATAGGATGAATGTTATATTTGAATTTTATCTAACCAGACATTAAATAGGCTTCCCTGCGGGCTCAGACCATAAGGAATCTGCCTGCAGTGTGGGAGACCTGGGTTCGGTCTCTGGGTAGAGAACTTAAATGGGCTTTCCAGGTGGCACTAGTGGTAAAGAATTCACCTGCCAATGTAGGAAATGTAGGAGACGTGGGTTCAATCCCTTTGTCAGGAAGATGCCCTTGAGGAGGGCATGGCACCCCACTCCAGTATTCTTGCCTGGAGAATCCCGTGGACAGTGGAGACTAGTGGGCTGCAGTCCAAAGGGTCACAAAGAATTGGACATGACTGAAGCGACTTAGTACTCACGCACACCCTAAGTATTCATATAGAAGAGCTTTAGCTGAGTGGTTTGTAACAACACTGACTTTCATAAACTTATTTTATATTATCAACATACACAATTTCAACCGCTTGAAGAATACATTGTTTTTATATGGTGTACAGGGAACCTGGGAATGTATCTGTAAGATTATGTCTATTAAAAAAGTGCCATGTTTTAAAAGTTCACCTTAAGTAAAGGAACTGTTTGCAAATTGGGGACAGTTGAACAGCAAAGTTTTTAAAATCATATCTTTTGAATAGTTCCAATGAAAATAAAATTAAATGATTTTTATTTCCCTTTCTGCATATGTAGATAAAAATCTTTTTATTGATATGACTGAGAAAATTGCTTAGGGGTGTATAATTTCTTTTACATAGAAATACAATGAATACAGGCATGGAATTTATTTTTATTTTCACTTACTGATGTGTTTGAACTCTCATAATTTCTAAAATCAGAAAATTTTTTAAAAATATGTTTTTACAAAGTTATGTGTAGAATATATACACCCATATACTATATTTTAGGTGTTGCTGCTGCTGCTGCTGCTAAATCGCTTCATTTGTGTCTGACTCTGTGTGACCCCATAGACTCCACCAGGCTCCCCCGTTCCTGGGATTCTCCAGGCAAGAACACTGAAGTGGGTTGCCATTTCCTTCTCCAAATATTTTAGGTGTATGTGTGTGTAAATACATACACAAACATAAATATAGAGACTCCTGTGTTATATTTATGTATCTTTATACACATATATAATTTATAGATGCTTCACCAAATGATCTAAAAGTATATCTATCATCCTTCAGAAACCATGTGAAAAAACAATGCTCTTTGTTTAAAAACAGATTATTAGTAATCGATTTGCATGTAATCAAGGCCAATAAGGATCTCTTTAAGACACTGATAAATTGTATTCATTATTTATTCTTAATTAAAAAAGATTGAAAACACACCTTGAGGGAGAGGGGGGAATTAATGTAAACATTTGAAGGAATCGTTTTTCCCGTTTCTAATAAGCAGCTTTTCTAACATGATTTACCTGATTAATATTTGATGTAAACAATTATCAGTGATAGCACATCATGTAACTATTTTTTTTCAAGTTTGAATAGTTCATGCAGAGTAAGAAGGCATACATTCCCAATTTAAAAATCAAGAAATATGAAAACAAACATAAAACTAGATTTAAGAAATTTGTTCTGAGAAATATTTTTCACTAAATTTGGTTTGTCTTACATAGTTGTTAAATTTTATCAAATCATTTAACACATAGTGTAAATATTGCTCTGCAATCGCATTGTAGTCCATTTTCAGTTCCTTCTCTTTTCAAATGTTATATTATAACTACTTTTCTCAAACCTGAAATCCAAGCCCACCTCACTCACACCTTTCAATGGATGATCTTACTTCTGAGTTCAGAGAAATAGTTTATGCATCATAAAAAACCTTCCAGCTTCTTCTAAGAGTCTCATAATCTCAACAATATCAGTCCCCATCCTTACATCTTAAAAGGAAACTTTATTTCACCATTTGTCTTAATCAGGACTGCTGGGATTACAAGGGACAGAGTGTCAACCATGTTGCCTTAACAGAAAAGGACTACTTTGGGTTAGATAACTGAAAGAGCTATACGTGGGTTCAAAGATTCAGATAAGAAAACAAACTATCAAATTCCAAGGCTGATGCAAACACAAGTGTGTTTAAGGTCATTCCTTCCTTCCTGTCTGCTTTCTTTGAAGTCATTCTCCATCAATCCTCTTTTTAACTTCCTCTCCAATGTTTTTTACCCTCAGTATACAAGTACCAGGTGTACCTTTAACTCAAACCCTCAAGTTTAACATATGTGGAAACTAATGTCTCTCCTTGGAGAAGGCAATGGCACCCCACTCCAGTACTCTTGCCTGGAAAATCCCCAGGGTAGGCTGCAGTCCATGGGGTCGCGAACAGTCGGACACAAGTGAGCGACTTCACTCTCAATTTTCTCTTTCATGCACTCGAGAAGGAAATGGCAACCCATTCCAGTGTTCTTGCCTGGAGAATCCCAGGGACGAGGGAGCCTGGTGGGCTGCCGTCTATGGGGTCACACAGAGTCGGACACGACTGAAGTGACTTAGCAGCAGCAGCAATGTCTCTCCTTGGACCCTACAGAACTTGTCCTGAGTGCTACTGACTTCTGCTACAGAAGTGATTAAGGTATTTTTTAAAACCAACACCACTCATAACTTAATGTCTGAGTACCCTTGGCTTCTAACTCCTCGGGCTCACTGTTGAAGAACCTTTCAGGCTTCACTTCTATCTCATACAAGCCAAGGCCTCCTCTTCATTTCAGTTCAGTTAGGTTCAGTTCAGTTTAGTCGCTCAGTCACGTTTGACTCTTTTTGACCCCATGGACCACAGCACGCCAGGCTTCCCTGTCTATCACCAACTCCCTGAGCTTACTAAAACTCATGTCCATTGAGTCAGTGATGTCATACAACCATCACATCCTCTGTTGTCCCCTTCTTCTCCCACCTTCAATTATTCCTAGCATCAAGGTCTTTTCAAATGAGTCAGGTCTTTGCATCAGGTGGCCAAAGTACTGGAGGTTTCAGCTTCAGCATCAGTCCATCCAGTGAATATTCAGGACTGATTTCCTTTAGGATTGACTGGTTTGACCTCCTTGCAGTCCAAGGGACTCTCAAGAGTCTTCTGCAGCACCTCAGTTCAAAAGCATCAATTCTTCAGTGCTCAACTTTCTTTATAGTCCAACTCTCACATCCATACATGACTACTAGAAAAATCAAAGCTTTGACTAGACAGACCTTTGTTGGCAAAGTAATGTCTCTGCTTTTTAATACGCTGTCTATGTTGGTCACAACTTTTCTTCCAAGGAACAAGTGTCTTTTAATTTCATGTCTGCAGTCACCATCTGCAGTGATCTTGGAGCCCCGCAAAATAAACTCTGTCACTGTTTCCACATCTATTTGCCATGAAGTGATGGCCCAGATGCTATGATCTTAATTTTCTGACTGTTGAGTTTTAAGCCAACTTTTTCACTTTCCTCTTTCATTTTCATCAAGAGGCTCTTTAGTTCTTCTTCGTTTTCTGTCATAAGGGTGGTGTCATCTGCCTATCTGAGGTTATTGATATTTCTCCCAGAAATCTAGATTACAGTTGGTGCTTAATCCAGTCCAGCATTTCTCATGATTTACTCTGCATATAAGTTAAATAAGCAGGGTGACAATATACAGACTTGACATACTCCTTTCCCTATCTAAAACCAGTCTGCTGTTCCATGTCCAGTTCTAACTGTTGCTTCTTGACCTGCATACAGATTTCTCAGCAGGCAGGTAAGGTGATCTGGTATTCCTATCTGTTTAAGAATTTTCCACAGTTTGTTGTGATCCACACAGTCAAAGGCTTTGGCATAGTCAACAAAGCAGAAGTATATGTTTTTCTGCAGCTCTCTTTTTCAATGATCCAATGGGTATTGGCATTTGATCTCTGGTTTCTTTGCCTTTTCTAAATCCTGCTTGAAGATATGGAATTTCACAGTTCACATACTGCTGGTGCCTGACTTGGAATTTTTGAGCATTACTTTGCTAGTTTGTGAGATAAGTACAATTGTGCAGTAGTTTAATCATTCTTTGGCATTGCCTCTTTTGGGACTAGAATGAAAACTGACATTTTCCAGTCCTGTGCCCACTGTTGAGTTTTCCAAATTTGCTGGAATATTGAGTGCAGCACTTTCATAGTATCGTCTTTAAGGGTTTGAAATAGCTCAAATGGAATTCCATCTCCTCCACTAGCTTTGTAGTGATGCTTCCTAAGACCCACTTGACTTCGTATTCCAGGATGTCTGGCTTTAGATGAGTGATCACACCATTCTGATTATCTAGGTCATGAAAATTTTTTTGTATAGTTCTTCTCTGTACTCTTGCCACCTCTTCTTAACATTTTCTGCATCTGTTATGTCCATACTATTTCTGTCCTTTATTGTGCCCATCTTTGCATGAAATGTTCCCTTGATATCTCTAATTTTCTTGAAGAGATCTCTAGACTTTCCCATTCTATTGTCTTCCTCTCTTTGTTTGCATGGATCACTGAGGAAGTCTTTCTTATCTCTCCTTGCTATTCTTTGGAACTCTGCATTCAAATGGATATATCTTTCCTTTTCTCCTTTGCCTTTAGCTTCTCTTCTATTTACAGCTATTTGTAAGGACTCAGACAACCAATTTGCTTTTTGCATTTATTTTCTTTGGGATTGGTCTTGATCATTGCCTCCTGTATAATGTAAAGAACCTCCATCCATAGTTCTTCAGGCACTCTGTGTATCAGATCTAATCCCTTGAATCTATTTGTCACTTCCACTGTATAATCATAAGGGATTTGATTTAGGTCATACCTGAATGATCCAGTGTTTTTTCCTATTTTCTTCAATTTAAGTCTGAATTTGGCAATAAGGAGTTCATCATTTGAGCCACAGTCAACTCCTTGTCCTGTTTTTGCTGACTGTATAGAACTTCTCCACCTTTGGCTGAAAAGAATATAATCATTCTGACCTTAGTGTTGACCATCTGGTGATGTCCATTTGTACAGTCTTCTCTTGTGTTGTTGCAAGAGGGTGTTTGCTATGACCAGTGCATTCTCTTGGTAAAACTGTATTAGCCTTTGCCCTGCTTTGTTCTGTAACCCAAGGCCAAATTTGCCTGTTACTCTAGGTATTTCTTGACTTCCTAGTCCCCTATAATGAAAAGGACATCTTTTTTGGGTATTAGTACTTGATGGTCTTGTTGATCTTCTTATTGGTCAGGGCATAGACTTGGATTACTTACTGTCATTTTTGAGATATCATCCAAGTACTGTACTTCAGTCTCTTTTGTTGACTATGATGGCTAATCTCTTTCTTCTAAGGGATTCTTGCCCATAGTAGTAGATATAATGGTTATCTGAGTTAAATTCACCCATTGCAGTCCATTTAAGTTCGCTAATTTCCAAAATGTTGATGTTCTCTCTTGTCGTCTCCTGTTTGATCACTTCTAATTTGCCTTGATTCATGGACCTAACCTTGCTATGCAATATTGTTCTTTACAGCTCAGACTTTGTTTCTATCACCAGTCACTTGCACAACTAGGTGTTTTTGCTTTGGCTCTGTCTCATCGTTATTTCTGGAGTTATTTCTCCACTGATTTAAAGTAGCATATTAGGCACCTATTGACCTGGGGAGTTCATCTTTCAGTGTCCTATCTTTTTGCCTTTTCTACTGTTCATGGGTTTCTCAAGGCAAGAATACTGAAGTTGTTTGCCATTCCTTTCTTCAGTGGACTGCATTTTGTCAGAACTCTCCACCATGACCCTTCTGTCTCGGGTGGCCCTTCATGGCATGGCTCATGGTTTCTTTGAGTCAGACAAAGCTGTGGTCCATGTGATCAGATTGGTTAGTTTTCTGTGATTGTGGTTTTCATTCTGACTGCCCTCTGTTGGAGATGGTTAGGAGGCTTATGGAAGCTTCCTGATAGAGATGCTGACTGAGGGACTAATTAGGTCTTATTTTGATAGAGTTATGTCTCCTCTCCTCCTCTTACTGAAGGCCGTTTGCAAGAATGTGAAGCCACTGTGTCAACATAATATCATTTCCTTAAACTTGGAGGATAGAGCTGCTTGCGTGAAGGAGGCTACTGTGATAGGAAGATAGACAACAAAATCATTGGATATTTAGGTCACCATTTCAACTATTGGTGTTCCCCATGTATCTGTTTTATATCTAAGGTACTAAACTATATTTTAATACTTTCACTGTGAAAGAATATTTAAACATCATTGCTTTAAAAAAAATTTACTTGTTTGCTTCTGACTGTGCTGGTTTTTCATTGCTCCTTGGGTTTCCTCTAGCTGCAGCGAGCAGGGGCTGCTCTCTCGTTGTGGTGCACAGGCTTCTCGTTGCGGTGGCTTCTTTTGTTGCAGATCACGGGCTCTAGGAATGTGGGCTCCAGTAGTTGCTGCACGTGGGCTCATAGTTGTGACTTGTGATCTCTAGGGTGTGGGCTCAGTTGCTCCACTGCTTGTGGAATCTTCCTGGATGAGGAATGGAACCCGTGCCCCCTACATTGGCAGGCAGATTCTTATCTACTGCACCATCAGGGAAGCCCTGAATATCGTTATTTTACTGGGTAAAATATAAACAACATCAGTTCATACTCTGTCCAATGAATTTAACCTTCCTTTTTATATTTTTCCTTGTATTTTTCAGTCTAGGAACCCTGTATTTTCCATTGAACAACCCTCCCTCGACCACTTTGCCCCTTACACTTGATGTTCTTTTTCTGTGGAACATGCTCAGTCACATTTTTGTTTGGTGAACACCTCTTCATCCTTTACTCCTTTATGTTGCAAGTGTTAATTTCTCTGTCATCTTTGCCTTCTATAGATAGGTGTCTACACTTCTTTTACTTGATTCCCCTCTACTTCTTCAGGAAGTGACTTGAAAGTGAATCCCAGCATGATCTTTGCCTTCATGGTGTTTATAATCTGGAGATATCTGAGAATCTTAAACAAAACGCTTAGGAATGAGAAGGACAATATACAAGCATTGTCTAAGATATGCTCATGATATAAGAGCTTACTGAGTGAAGTCTATGTAAAGTTTATTGGAGATTTTTTTCATAGAGATTAGTTTAAGTAGAGATCAGAGAAGACACATGAAACTATATTATGCATGAGTTGATTATCTTTATTATACTGTAATTTGTCAGTAATAATCTGTATGTTCTTTATAAATGTGGTGGTGGAGATCACTTCACTTTATTTTGTTGATGCAATAATGCCTACATATTAAAGCAATATGTTGACAAATGAACAATTTAATATAACAACCATAGAGGAATTTTAAATTATTTTATAAAGAGTCATTTGTTGTTAAATATGTCAGTTACAGTCTTATCTACATACTGCCATCAAATCAAAGCCTAAACTTTGCAGAATATTGAAATAGANTATCTGGAAAACTTTTCAAGTAAAGTCTTCATAGTGTAACTTAACTGCTTTTAATGAAATGTAAATTCTTCAAATAATTTACATATCTTATAGAGAAAATTGCACATGTTTGAAAACAGCTATCAAAAAATGTTCATTATTTTTTTAATTTTTCATGGTATATTTTAATAATAAAAATATACAAAATATTTGTGGTTGGGTTTTTTGTTTGTTTTTGTTTTTCTGTGGAATCTGCATTTTTCAGTTTACATGCATCTTATTTTCTCTGATATTCCTCCATTTCTTACTACAGTGTTATTTTGTTTTCTAAATATGATTATGTATTTAGTCACAGAGAGAAAATAGACTTCAAGCAGGAAATTCCTATGGGATGTCTTTTTTCTTAAAAATAGAGGAGAAACTTGAACAGATACAAAAGCTTTAGTTACAAAAGCAAGAGAACAGTAAATCCCCATTGTGCTCAGTTGATTAAAAGGGTAGTTGGGAAAGGCAAATAGTGACTACACCTCTAGAATGCCGTAGTAAAAGCAATATTTTACACTAAAGGGGCTTTGTTATTCACTCCTTGAGTTTTCTTAAACAAACCTGTGTTTAATATTTGGCTTTGCCATTTTCAAAGTTTGTAACCATGGATGATGTCTCAGCCTCTGAGTCCCCATGGGTAAATTTGGGTTTGTAGTACTCTTCTCCAAGCCTGGTTATATGGACAAACTATAAAGTGAGAACAATAAAACAGCAAAATAATCAACTTTATAGTAGAGTTTTTACTGTTTCTAGGATGTTGATGACAAGAATGGTGATTTTTAAGTGAGTCACCATACCAGGCTCTGAGCTAAGACTTTGGATGCAATGGTTAAAAGGGTAGTTCTGAAGGTTAACCTCACATTCTAATGTTCCTATTACAGACACACACACACACACACACACGCACACACACACACACACACCTCTTCTATACTTTTGAAAAATACTGTGATGTAAACTAAGACTGAATTGTCCTCATATGGTCTTCTTATATCAGATGGAGCAGAATAATATCTTTGCCTTGGAATCAATACTTAGATGAGTAAGCTTGGAGTACATCTGAAGAGAAGCTGTATTCATCAATCATCAAGTATATCATGTGCTCCAGACTCTGTTTAAAAGCCAGTGATCATATATATATTTTTAAGAACATAATCTATTTTTTCTTGAGATACACATGTTCAGTTTGGATGATTAGAATGAACTAGCTCTACCATTTACTCCAATGAATTCCAATGGAGGCAGAGGCTAAATAGGCTCTAGACTCTTCTGGTCTATTAATATTCAGCTTATCAAATCTACAGCCTGGTATTTCTGTAGTAGGATTGACCCAACAAGGCCAGATGTGACAAGTGTTGAAGAAGATGGTGATGTGGATAGTTCAACATGTGCCTGCAGTCTAGTCTGCAATCTCCATATGCTCTCCAAAATTCTGTATTTGGTCAGAGCTGGGAGTGATATCATGGTGCTGGCCCATCTTAGCTCGATTGCTCTTCTGAATCTACTTTGCTATTTTTGGAGAATAGATTCAGATACTTTAGGAACTGGTGGAGACCATTCTTTTGGCAGCTTGCTGGGCTAACCAGTACTTACATCGTTTGGTCTTGGGCCTCCTAAAGTTCAGGACAGACATAGGCACCCTCACAGTGTCATTTACCAAGTGAGACAAAATTCATATTTTATGGCAAGACAAGAAAAATATAAATATAAAATCCTTTTCTGCCCTTTGGCCTCCCCTCTCCCCACACTATGCATTGTGTATTTGCATTATGTATTGACCAAACCTCCCCCATGAGCAGGTATAAATGGCAACATTCTCCTAGCACCAACAGGCAACTCCTTAAGAGATAAGATTACTTCTTGATCTTGTAAGGGGTCATATGACCCACCAGGATGTTGCTTAGAGCTGAATTATATAAATAGTCAATAATACATCATTTGATGTTCAGTCCAGTGTCTCAAAAAATTTTCCACAACCGTGCCTTGATTTCTAACTGGCAGAACGGTTCTCAGAAATTTCTGATATGCTCCTCTCAGGTTATAATCCTCAAATTTGCCTTGAATAAAATTTTCTAATTATTTCTTAGATTGACATTAATTTCATGAGCAATCGCCACCTCACAACCAATATTCATCCCACTCTGTGATGGGTTCTTCTGGTAACTTCAGTGCATGTGGGGGTGATCACACCACCAGGATTTCTGTGGAAGTGGCAACAACTATTTCAGAATTTATCTCTCATTGAACATTGTTCTTCACGTCCATCTCCAGGTGACTACTTTTAAGAAATTTCACTGTTATCTCAGCTGCTTTGGCTTCCTGGAGGCTGAGCCAGTAAAGAATTTGCCTGCAAGGCATAAGACCTGGGTTCGAATCCTGGGTCAGGATGATCCCCTGGCAAAGGGAATGGAAACCTACTCCAGTATTCTTGCCTGGAGAATTCCATGGACAGAGGCTACAGTCCATAGGGTCGCGAAGAATTAGAAAGGACTGAGCCACTAACACTTTCACTCTCCCCTGCCTTGGTCTGGATTTTCTCTAAATCTCCTTTTTGGCATTTTCTCCTCTTCAAACAGATTCTTTTCTTTTTAGGAGCTTCTTATTTATTTATTTTTTAAGGAGCTGCATATATAGCCAGTCCTTGAAGAATAATCCATCAGAGCTCACAGATTATTTTCACTGAACCCAGATAACCTGGGATTCCAAGCTCCTCCTTCCAAGTGCGTGAAGACGAGCTCCAGGTTGTCTCTGGACTGCTGTTTCCCCGTCCTCCGCCGGGCTGTGGACCAGTGTTGCTGATGTAGGCGAGGGCTCCTGGCTCTCTCTAGGGAAAGCAGCACTTTCCACAGGTGCAAGTAGCAATGCCAATTCCTCGATTAAGAGAGAGGCTGAAGCAGAGCTCTGAAGACACAGGCGGGGCAGCCCGATTCAAGCAGCCGCAGGAGGCGCCCCCCGCCTCCTGCTCGCAGCAGCTGCTCCGCCCCTGCCCAGCCAGGAAGGCGCTGCCACCGTGTTCTCTGCAGGGAAGACAGACCGCACAGAGAAGTCTGGTAGAGTGTCTGATCTGTAACTGAGGAAGAAAGCATCAGAATCTTCCGCGAGGATGAGGTCAACATCCCCAGATTACAATAAATTGCAATAGATAATAAGGAGAAATTGCAAAAATTTGGCCTCAGATTCTCAGGAATTTCCTTGCCATTTACTTTGGTCACAAGTGTTTCCTTATTGGCTTCTGTGGTGGCTCAGAAGATAAAGAACCTGCCTGCAATGTGGGAGACCCTGGTTTCATCTACAATTGCTTTATATCTATTTACTGGGGTGGGGGTTGGGTGGGGGGTGGAAAGCACAACCTGAAAGTTGAGCATTATGTTTTATTCATGCTTCCCAGGTGGCTCCCTGGTAAAACAATCTGCTTGCCAATGCAGCATTGCAGGTTCAATGCCCGTGCTGGGCAGAGCCCCTGGAGGAGGAAATGGCAATTCACTCCAGTATTCTTACCTTGGAAATCCCAGGGACAGAGGAGCCTGATGGACTACAGTCCATGGGGGTTGCAAAGAGTTAGACACTGAGCCACTGAGCGTACACACGGTTTATTCGTCGGACATTCTTAGGACTTCAGGCCTTGGAGACGGCATCTCAACTCTGAGAGACTGCTCCAAAGAGGAAGGAGGGCAGGATGTACATGATATTTTTGCAAAAGAAGCAGGTAGTCGGAACATCGGAACATCAAAAGATTATTGTTAACAAAAAAAAAAACAGATAGCTTAAGTAAAGCAATTTAGCACTTTTCCTTGTATGGGAAAATGGAAGCGTCTGGGCTAATTGAAGTCATTCTTTTGATATGCACCCCAGCTATCTGGGGCCAGTATCCTGTGTTTTCTCATTTGGAGTTTCCTCAAGGCTGCACCATAAGGAATGGCTTCAGGATGAAGCCTGCTAAAAGATGGGAATTCCTTGTTTCCTTCCTGAGTTACCATCCAGCATCTGTAATGTGATAGTTGATGGCTGTGACATCCTTTGTTTACTGATATGGCAGGCAATAATTTAGTTCTCATACTGAATACATATTTGAATTCTCAATAATCGTGATACAAACATTTGTTGAATATTGATTATCTCTCAGTCACTGAGTTAAACAGTTTATGTTTCATTCTTACAACACACACTATTGGTCAGATTACCAGGAGAAGGAAAAAAGTCCCTCTAGCTATGTTAAGCAGAAAGGAATTTATTATATAGATTAAATACTCACACAATCCTGGGCAGGGTTAAGGAAAGAGAGATCACTGACTGAGATAACCCTTTTCAAAGCTATATAGTAGTAATGGGTTTCTAAAGGAACTGTTGTCTATGTTCAATACATGCATCAATAATAGTACACTACCATAATCAGGAAACTGCCTCCAAGAGGAAGCCATCGTAACTTTGTGTATGAAAAGCTTTAGTAAGCAAAACACTTCTACATAAACAAAACAAACACACCCTTTTGTGCTTAGGAGATATATGTTAGCCAAAGAAGAACTTCTCTGTATAAAGAGGGATTGTGTGCTATTATTTCCTAAAAACTGGGAATATATGTGTCTTGAGCAAATTATCTGCTTTGAGTTTTGGAGTATACAAAGTATAGTATACAAAGCATCCTTTGAGTTTGAAGTCAAATCTAAAATGAAGCATACTATGAGTAGCCTGATGAAATTTATATAGGCAACAAATGTTGACTTCTTTCCCCCACCAAAGTTAAGCATCAGTGGTAATTGATCTACATACTTCAGATCTAAAAGAAACTGCTAATAATGATATATTTGTTGATTCCTTTAAAAGTTAACTGGGCTTTTTCAGAGACAGATTTTTTTTTTGAGACTTTGTGTGTTACAAATAATTTGAAACCATCAGTGTTACTTCATTCATACACATGAAACAGAACAACTTGATATCTTTTATTATTTACTCTAAAAATATTTTGGGTCCTCTAATGAGTTGAGGACCAAATAATGTGTTCAACAAGAGAGCCTGCTAAAAATCTCTCCTGTGGATCTGCTTCTGATATTATGTTTGTCATTTCACATTCACTAAATTTCTTTACATTTTCAGACATTGTATCAGACTACATGTCCTTGGCAAGTAACATGATGGGATATATATTACAAGGCCAACATAAATGACATCATTTCTAATATGTACAAGAACCAGAGAGAGAAACAGAGCTGCCACATTGATTAATAATGATGTATTCTCAAGTTAATATTCTTTAGTGGACATCATTAGACATTTACTAAAGATTTTCATAGGAGAAAAGAGAGCAGAATGTTTAATAGAATGTAATGTCCATGCTTTCTTTTGAAAACCTCCTCTAATTATGTCTCTTTTATAAATCTCTACTCTGCCTTCCAGCCTCTGTGTCTTTGTTTGCTCCTTTTCTTCAAAGCCCAGTGTTTTCCGTGTGAGTATCCTTCTCCAGGATAACGTCCATGAGGATGCAGATTTAGTTTGTGATCTGTGTTCAGTTGTAATTAACTCTCTGTAGTAGGTTTCAGGATAACAAGGGTCTTCTTTTATAGCAACATTATATTGCTTGTTAAAATGGTATAAAAAAAAACTTCCAAAGATTTAAGATTTGGTACTTAGAAATAATGAGTTATATAACACTTAGCTGTAAAAACTATCCATTTACATTGTGTAATAAAAAACTGAAATGAGTAGAGTCAGCTGGATACACTCTTGCCTCACATCTTACACAAGTCAATTATAGACTGAGTGCATAATTTAGAAGAAAATATCATGCAGTGTCTTTGTGACTTTGGAGTAGACAGAATTTCTTAGACATACTAATGATAAATGGAAATAATAATTTCTACTGCATTAAATTATTTGACTTTCCAGATGTTCAAACTGGATTTAGAAAAGGTAGAGGAACCAGAGATCAAATTGCTAACATCCATTGGATCATCAAAAAAGCAAGAGAGTTCTAGAAAAATGTCTATTTCTGCTTTACTGACTATGCCAAAGCCTTTGACTGTGTGAATCACAACAAACTGTGGGAAATTTTTCAAGAAATAGGAATACCAGGCCACATTACCTGCCTCCTGAGAAATCTGTATGCAGAACGAGAAGCAACAGTTAGAGCTGGACATGGAACAGTGGACTGGTTCCAAATCGGGAAAGAAGTATGTCAAGGCTGTACAGCGTCACCCTGCTTATTTAAATTATATGCAGAGTACATCATGAGAAATGCCAGGCTGGATGAAGCACAAGCTGGAATCAAGAATGCTGGGAGAAATATCAATAACCTCAGATATGCAGATGACATCACCCTTATGGCAGAAAGTGAAGAATTAAAGAGCCTCTTGATGGAAGTGAAAGAGGAGAGTGAAAAGTTGGCTTAAAACTCAACTTTAAGAAAACTAAGATCATGGCATCAGGTCCCATCACTTCATGGCAGATAGATGGGGATAACAATGGAAATAGTGAGAGACTTTATTTTTTTGGGCTCCAAAATCACTGCAGATGGTGAATGAAGACATGAAATTAAAAGACGCTTACTCCTTGGAAGAAAAGTTATGACTAACATAGACAGCATATTAAAAAGCAGAGACATTAATTTGCCAACAAAGGTCCATCTAGTCAAAACTGTGGTTTTTCCAGTAGTCATGTATGGGTGTGAGAGTTGGACTATAAAGAGAGCTGAGCACTGAAGAATTGATGCTTTTGAACTGTGGTGTTGGAGAAGACTCTTGAGAGTCCCTTGGACAACAAGGAGATCCACCCAGTCAATCCTAAAGGAAATCAGTCCTGGGTATTCATTGGATGGACTGATGCTGAAGCTGAAACTCCAATACTTTGGCCACCTGATGCAAAGAACTGACTCATTGGAAAAGACCCTGATGCTGGGAAAGATTGAAGTCAGGAGGAGAAGGGGATGACAGAGGATGAGATGGTTGGATGGCATCACTTACTCAATGAGTATGAATTTGAGCAAGTTCTGGGAGTTGGTGATGGTCAGGGAGGCCTGGTGTGCTGCAGTCCATGGGGCTGCAAAAAGCTGGACATGACTGAGTGATTGAACTGAACTGCATTAAAAATAGTAATATCAGCTTTCATGAGACACTGAACATAGGGTTACAAAGCACTCTACAGAAGGAAGAAGATTTCACAGTACATGTATCCAAATAAAGTACTTTTATCCAAAATAAATAAAGACCTCCTAAAAACTAATAGTAAAAAAGACAGAAATTTGGTGGGTGAAGGTTTCAGCAGACAGTTAGAAGAAAAAAATGACCAATAACAGTAAACCTGTGAAAAAGTGCTAAGTAAATTGGTCATCAGACATTGTATAATTCTGTTTTGAATAGCACAAGAAAAGAGGCAAATTTGAACTATTGAGTAACAGTTCAGGTTAATGGTTATCATTTGTTCTGTAATGGGCTTCCCTGGTGGCTCAGACGGTAAAGCATCTGTCTGCAATGCGGGAGACCCGGGTTTGATTCCTGGGTCGGGAAGATCCCCTGGAGAAGGAAATGGCAATCCACTCCAGCACTCTTGCCTGGAAAATCCCATGGACGGTGGAGCCTGATAGGCTACAGTCTATGGGGTTGCAAAGAGTCGGACATGACTGAGCGACTTCACTTCACGTTCTGTAATACCTGAAAGGGGATCAAGAGGAATTCTAGAGTGCTAGGATGATTCCATTTCTTGATCTGGGTGCTGGTTATTTCAGTTCAGTTCAGTTCAGTTCAGTTGCTCAGTCGTGTCTGACTCTTTGCGACCCCATGGACTGCAGCATGCCAGGCCTCCCTGTCCATCACCAACTCCCAGTTTCCTCAAACTCATGTCCATTGAGTCCGTGAGCTGGTTGTTTAGGTGTGCTTAATTTGTGAGCAAATCTGTGATTATGACAGATGCATTTTTCTATATGCAGTTTAAATTATAGCCAAAGGTTAAGGAAACTGAAAGAACACAATTACTCAGTAGATACACACAAATAAGGCTCTTCTCAGAATGCTGGATAATTTTGTTGTGGGGATAAAATGCATCAGATGTGCAAACAGGTAGTAGTCAAGAAAAAAAAAAAGCAAAATACCTGTGATAGAGACGAATCATTTGTGTACAAAATAGCATAAAACATTTACTCTAAATTAGAAATACCTCTTATTAAGTAGAGGGAAATTTTCTCTCATATTAAAAGAAAGATGCATGCCACTCCCAGTTGGCTCCCAACTCAATAGCATTTTACTATTAGTTGTCATTTTTGATTTTTTTTTTTTAATTACTGAAATGTGAAGAATGGAGGGATTGTTCCTGATGGAATTGTATGACTGACAAGTTGTCTTCTATTTTGTGCTAGGTAGTCATATTTAGTTCTGCTATTGATTGAAGTTCTGTGTTGTAGGTATAATATACTCCAGTACCTGTGTGTGCCAGAAACAGAACATTTTCTGATTTCCTAAATTAAATCACACTTGACTCTACTATCACTTTCACCAGAGTGACTAGATGTCCAACTCATGTGGACCCTTCCTCTTTTGCTACTGCTCTTCTTTTGACAAAAGCTGTAAGTTGTGTGTGTATACACAGATCAGTAGAAAAACATGCATACTTAACAGAAATTTTTCTGTTGCTCTAAAAGTACATACATCATAATTACTAAATCCAGCATGCCCTTTGATTTTGTTTGTTAACTTGATACTTTGATGGCATTTAAAATATTTTCTCATCAGATACTTACTTGTTTTTTAAAATTGTATTCTGAAGAATTATTTTTCCTGATTTTCTTAGGTCTTTATCATTTCTCTATCTAATTTTTTTTAATGCTGTTTTATTCAGTATTGGGATTTCCCAAAGTTCCTTTCTGGATCTTATTTTTATCTTACCTTATATCCTGTGTCTGAAAAGTATCTCTACACTTTCGTATTTTTAACTAATACCTATACCTTTGTATTTTCAAGACTGGAAATTTATCTTATGTCAGGAAGCATTTAACAGCAGGCTTCCTGTGTGCTGTTTTGGATCTGTCATAAATCCTCTGTTCCTTATTAATTCCTGAATATTCAGGAATTAAGTGGAGTGGCAAACCTCTCCCAGGGCTGAGGAATGCATGCATTTCCTTCGTTAGTTTTTCCATACGGTGATAAGTAACTATTTACAACCCTCTTCCTTTTTATCAACCATACGGTAAAAGTGATTATTTACAACCGTCTATCTTTGATATGGATTGCCTTATGTTTCTTTGATAATTTGTAAATCTGGACTTTTGATCTTTATCTTTGCTGAAAATAGCTACCTTATAAGACAATATATATACCCACACTATGTTGAATAAAACACGTTTACTCCATCAGGGCTTGGGTCCCCATGTCTCTCTCTCTCTCTTTCTCTCCCCACCCCCCACTCCCCGGCTAATTAATTCTCTGGAGCGTAGAAACCCATTGTGCTCACACTCCTGCCCAGGCTTCTAAGAACCTCTCAAGAAGACCCACTGTGCCTTCACCCCCTCGAGAGGGTGCCCAGTCCCTTTGTGAGCGATGCAAGCTCTGTGTCAAGAGCTTTATTGGTTTTCTGCATAAACCAAGGAATATCAGCCTCTTTTTCTCTCTCTTTTACTTTTTTACTTTTACTCTCTTTTCTTCTCTCTCTCTTTTACTCTCTCTCTTTTACTCCAGACCACCAGGTTCCAGTCCATTAAAGGACCTCAACAATCTTAGTTCTCAATCCAGGATTAACTCCTGCCTGATGATCATTACTAAAAATGGTACCTTACTTTTCTATAGTCACTAATCAAGATGAATAAAATTATTTTCATTGTTAAACCAAAAGTTGTCCTCCTGAAATATGTGTATGAAATTAACTTTTTCTTATACTTTATCAGTAAAACACATTCCAGACCCACATCTCTTTTATGTCTGTCTCCTACCATCCCAGTCAGTTTGGCCTAACTAAAGCTTCCTTTCACTGTTTCCCATAATTCACTGCAATAATTTTTTTTTTACTCACTACCAAACCTCATCTCTTTCCCTTTTAATACATCAGCATCCAACATGTTTCAAAAGATAACCATCACATTATTGGTTTTGCTTAATTTTATCAGTTTCCCCATGTTATAGCAGGTGAAGGATAAACTTCCTCCAATGTGAAAACACTCCTTTCAGCCTCATCTTGTACTGGTGCTGCCGCTGCTAAGTTGCTTCAGTCGTGACCGACTCTGTGCGACCTCCACAGATGGCAGCCCACCAGGCTCCACCATCCCTGGGATTTTCCAGGCAAGAACAATGGAGTGGGTTACTATTTCCTTTTCCAATGCATGAAAATGAAAAGTGAAAGGGAAGTCGCTCAGTCGTGTCCGACTCTTAGCGACCCCATGGACTGCAGCCCACCAGGCTCCTCCGTCCATGGGACTTTCCAGGCAAGAGTACTGGAGTGGGTTGCCGTTGCCTTCTCCGTCATCTTGTACTACTTTCCACCATATGCTATGCTCTGTCTACTAAGGGAGAGTTGTTTATCATCTCTTGATGTCTCCTTGTCTCATTCCAAATTCATTCTTCTTACCTGGAATACTTTTCTTCTGTATGTATTTTGAAAATTTCTACTCTATCTTTTGTTTTCAGGCAATTATCACTTGCTCTCTTTTCTCCCTGATAGGTTTAAGTGTACAAAAGATGTAAGGTGTACAAAAAGACAAAAATCTTTGCCCTCATGGATACAGTATTCTACCTAGAATTGGAGACAAAATAAGTAAATGAATGAATAAATAAGAAAATCACATATTAATATACATGCTTGGAAATAAAAGGTTTAGGCACTGGAATGTAACTGGTTGGGGACAAAATTTTAAAGAATAAGTCTTATGTTTGAGTGCAGAACTTTAGCAGGGGTTTTGTACTGGTTAGTAGTAACATTTAAATATAGTTTTTTGTTTTTTTTTTTTCTCAAAGCAATGGCACTCCACTCCAGTACTCTTGCCTGGAAAATCCCATAGACAGAAGAGCCTGGTAGGCTGCAGTACATGGGGTCGCTAAGAGTCCGGCACAACTGAGTGACTTCACTTTCACTTTTCATTTTCATGCACTGGAGAAGGAAATGGCTACCCACTCCAGTGTTCTTGGCCTGGAGAATCCCAGGGACGGGGAGCCTGATGGGCTGCCGTCTATGGGGTCGCACAGAGTCGGACACAACTGAAGCGACTTAGCAGTAGCAGCAGCAGAATTCTAAAAGTAGGCTTTTGCTACAGTGGTTTAGCAGTTCAATGATGAAACCATGGCTTAGTTATCCTTAGCTTCTTAGCTTTCTACTTTAAACTTATCGCCTTATGGTCACCTGATGGCTGCTGCATCTCCATTCATCCCACCACTATTCAAAGAAGAGAGAATTACCTCTCATTGAATAGTTACATGTCTGTTTTAGGAGGAGCAGTGGAATTCCCAGAAAGTATACAACATATTTTTACTAACATTATATTGCCAACAACTGGGAAATATGTATGCACTAATAGTAAAAAGAGTTTAATCAACTATAGACTTATTGTTACATTTGGCTTGAAATAAGTATGGTCTCATCTTCTGTATAAAATTTTGAGCAAGAAGATAGGAAAGAAGCATACTGAGTAGGCAACTATTAGTGAATGCTTGTAGACCTTAAGGTTGAGAAACAGTTGGTCATGTCAAGCATCCCAGTTGGAGAGAAACTCCAGGGGAAAGCTTTTGTGTATCCAAGGAATAAAGTAAGATTACTGTAGCCTGATAGAAGTGAGAAAGATGGGGTTCGGTAGGTGATGGATTCAGAGATACAAAGTCTAGATAATATCTATTTCCTTCATGGGATCTTCAATTAGTCAAGTTGAAGATCTACTTTTTATGCATTTCTTTATTCTAAGCACCTTGCAGAGTTCTAGGCTAATAGTAAGCCTCCTTTTTTTTGAGTGAATTTTGGGTAACACTTTATATAAATATATTGAAGAACTCTGTGATTTACTTTTTTATAAATAGTTTAAACTGTTTTCACAGGAACATATGTAAATTGGTCAAAATCTTATGACGGGTAGTCTTTGTTTTAGCATCGGTTCAGTTCAGTTCAGTTGCTCAGTCATGTCCAACTTGCGACCCCATGGACTGCAGCATGCCAGGCCACCCTGTCCATCACCAACTTCAGGAACCTGCTCAAATTCATGCTCATTGTGTCAGTGATGCCATCCAACCATCTCATACTCTGTTGTCCCCTTCTCCTCCCACCTTCAATCATTCCCAGCATCAGGGTCTTTTCCAGTGAGTCAGTTCTTCACATCAAGTGGCCAAAGTATTGGAGTTTCAGCTTCAGCATCAGTCCATCCAATGAATACCCAGGACTGATTTCCTTTAGGATTGACTGGGTGGATCTCCTTGCTGTCCAAGGGACTCTCAAGAGTCTTCTCCAACACCACAGTTCAAAAGCATCAATTCTTCAGTGCTCAGCTCTCTTTGTAGTCCAACTCTCACACCCATACATGACTACTGGAAAAACCATAGCTTTGACTAGATGGACCTTTGTTGGCAAATTAATGTCTCTGCTTTTTAATAAGCTGTCTAGGTTGGTGGTAGCTTTTCTTCCAAGGAGTAAGCATCTTTTAATTTCATGTCTTCAATTAC
>SJYQ01004861.1:52472-80662 GCA_006410935.1 Redunca redunca | reverse complement strand
TTTGCCAAACAAAACAAAATAACATATGTAGGCAGAAATTATAACATTAGAACAATTGACAATTAAAGGTAGGCCTTTGTGTTTTCAAATAATATGATTAAGTTTAGAGAAATCTATGCTAGCACAGGAACCAGAGATCAAATTGCCAACATCTGCTGGATCACAGAAAGCAGGAGACTTCCAGGAAAACACCTACTACTGCTTTCTGTGATCCAGCAGATGTTGGCAATTTGATCTCTGGTTCCTGTGCTAGCATAGATTTCTCTAAACTTAATCATATTATTTGAAAACACAAAGGCCTACCTTTAATTGTCAATTGTTCTAATGTTATAATTTCTGCCTACATATGTTATTTTGTTTTGTTTGGCAAAAGAAGTCATATGAAAAATATATCAGTATGTTGGTCTCAACTATCAAAAGAATTTCACAAATTCTGTTTATTTTTAACTGTGGAGCTGTGATCATATTTGATATTTCACAGCTGTGAGAGACTCACAAATATCTTTGTTCAATAATATTTGATTAAAAAATTATAGATTCTGATTTTTAAAATTAGGCACTGAATTTTAAGTAAATGGTCTATTTAACCAAATGTTGCATTGAATGTATGATACATTGGCCCGATTTTAGGTGGTGTGCAGTTTTGAATCATATGACCTGAAAAGAAATGATTGGCCCTATTATTTTCAAAAGTAATATGGTAAATTGCAACTAGTTTTACACATCACATCAAGAAGGACATATATTTTCTTTGTAATTGTTCTCTACAGTTCTTTTTAAATACAAAGTACAAGGTCCAATGAGGAAAATATTAGCAGTAATTTTTCTTATAGTCATAATAAACAGCTATTTGTGGAAAAGTTGATAATATGCTGTAGACTATTTATATTCAGTAACATACTATGTGCTATAACATTCAGAAAGATTTTGTGATTTATTTATTTTTTAAGATCTATGGAACCACTCAATAGTTTCCATTTTCTGTTTCACTTCAATAGGACCAAAATACGTTTACACACACACACACACACACATATATATTTCTCTCTCTCTCTCTCTCTATATATATATATATCAGTTCAGTTCATTTCAGTCGCTCAGTCGTGTCTGACTCTTTGCGACCCCATGAATCGCAGCACGCCAGGCCTCCCTGTCCATCACCATCTCTGGGAGTTCACTCAGATTCATGTCCATTGAGTCCGTGATGCTATCCAGCCATCTCATCCTGGGTCGTCCCCTTCTCCTCCTGCCCCCAATCTCTCCCAGCATCAGAGTCTTTTCCAATGAGTCAACTCTTCGCATCAGGTGTCCAAAGTACTTTTGGCTTAATTTTTTTTCCCATCCAGTCCTAATTGAAATGTCTGGTAAATTTTGTGTAATTAGTAAATTTTTATAAAACGTGGAGTTATTTTCAAGGTTCCCATGTACCTTATACTGAATTATTTTGAAAGTATAATTTTTGTTTCTTGTGTCTCACATCTGGTCTTCTTACATTATCATTCTATGATATGTTTCCAAAATAATGCTGGGAAATGGAGTGTTGATTTCTTCTTTACTAAAATATATTTTCATTATTTTTGAAGTAATGAAAACATTTCTATTTTTGTTGAGTTAGCTGACAACACCTTTTTCCGTTATTTTATTTTTAGCTGGCTAAGTTTAAACTTGACTGTGTGCCTTTTAAAATTCAAAGTGAAATAATCAGACCATTTTGCTTCCATTTGCCGTCAGCTGAAAGATTAGATACTTCAACTAGAGGACAATATAATCAATAATGACTAAATTTATGCCCAAGATGACCATCCTTGAAGATATCTTTTTCCTTCTTGGAAGCATAGTTAAGTCTATCATAAATTTGGCCAAGAAAAATACCCTTGATTCTTTTTAAATATCTTATTCTCCTAGAGTCCATTTTTATGGAAAGGAGGTAAAATAATAAATCACAAACCATTAATTATGAAAGGTCAGTCATATCTTTTGAAAATATTCTACTCTACCACTTAAGATCTATATAGTTTTTATACATAGCCAAGAAAGCAAACTTTTTCCATTTACATTCTAATGGAATCACCAAAACGTACATAATAAAACTTGCAGTTTTCAGGATAATTTAGATTTATATTCTTTTCCTGGATCAAAAAAATAATTCAGTAGGCCTGTACTTCCTTTTGTTACTCTACTGAAGTTTCAGTCTTCATATGGCCCCAGAGTGTATGTCACAGTACCTGGTAAGTATTAAATAATTATTCTAATGCTTAAAATAGTTCTAGATTCAGAATCAATTGAAGATAAAAAGCAAGATTTTACTGTGCTTACCATACTCATTCTAGAAACATGAACATATCAACAGTTGAAATACAGAGGAAATGTAGAAGTGACACAGTATTACTCTCTTATTACTGGAAACCAGACTTGTGTATTCTCTGTAAAAAGCTATAGTCAGGTAGTCTGCAAACAGAATCATGCATATTTATTTTTTCTGACTATAGAACTTCCAAAGTACTTTATTAAGACTTCATTTTTCTCAATTAAACATTGCCATTCCCTTCAGTACCATAATGTATTTTTTTAACTTCTCCTTACCCCTTCCCTTTTCAAACAAATTCAAGTATGTATTTCTTTTTGTTAGTCACAGACGTGTTCTATCCTCCCAAATTAGAATACAGCATGTTCCAGTGAAATATTATTCTGTTCTTACCTTCTTAACACCCCATGGTATGTTCCAGAGGAGGTGGTACATTTAAGAGCCCTTCATATAAGTAAGGACAGCTTGGAGAAGTACATTAAATTATCTTTTCTACAGACTGAAGACCTCTATTTTCTCCATAATCTTCTATTGCTGTGTCAAGTGTTCAATCATTCTAACTAACGTTAAAAATTCCCCAAACAGCTGCCTTTTAAATTACATTGTTCAAAAGTGTATACACTCTCCTAGCAAAATCTTGACCATTGCTCATGATGGCAGAAAAACTGTTGGATTCTTTTCCTTCGTTTTGCATCAGTATATCAAAACATTATATCATAACATAATTTAAATGTTAGCTTTTTATTTATAATCATGTCATCTGGCATTATTGATTCTGCCCTCCTCAAAATACTCTCCTCTCTTGCATATATTCTCCTTTTATGACAAAATACTCTCCTTTCATGACACTGCCTCCCATTACTTTCACATATTTAACTCTGTCTGTGATCACTCTTCCTCTGTGTACTTTCTTTTCTTGGGTTCTGCTTCTGGTGTTAGTCTCCCTTTACTCTTGCTGGCTTTTTATAGTCACAGTCATATCATAAACTATCATCAATATAACTATACTTTATGGGTTGCATTTCAACCTTTCTCCAAATCTTTCCATTCTACTAGACATCCCCATTTGGAGGGCCTAATTCCATCTTTCCCTCAGCACTTCCAGGTAAATGAATGATGTTATCTGTCTCCAAATGTTGAAGTCTGAAACTTGGAAGCTCCTCTTTATCCAGGGTCACTGTCTTAGTTCAGAGAGTGCACCTAGCTTATTCAGCTGGATCCCTTATTCTTTTATTTCTGTCTCTAATTTCCTATGATCTTCTCTTGTCCCTACTACTGACCTTTTAAATTTATCTTTAAATATTGCCACAGTATTTTCTATAATATGCCAATTAGATAGTACACTGTTTCTCTTGCCTGGACTATCCTTTCTGTCTTTGGTTATTACTTTCATGTAAAATATAGCAAGCCAGGATGTCTCTAGAACATCCCACTTCATGTTTCCACTAAACTTTGTATGACTGCCACTTAATTGAGTGTAAAGCGCCGGTTGTTATTCCTGTAGTATGACTAGACTCCATCACTGGACAACAACGTGAGGCATTATCCTCAGATGCCATGCCTTGCTAAGTCGCTTCAGTAGTGTCCAACTCTTTGTGACCCTATGGACTGTAACTTGCCAAACTCCTCAGTCCATGGGATTCTCCAGGCAAGAATACTAGAGTGAGTTGCCATTTCCTTCTCCAGAGGATCTTTCCGACCCAAGGATTGATCCTGTGTCCCTAAACTCTCCCTCATTGGTAGGCAAGTTTTTACCAATAATGCCACCCACCTTAAATATCTAATAAAGTGCTTGTGGCAGGTAAAGACTCAATAAATATTAGTTAGAAATCAATGAATGCATGCATAAACTCAAAAAAGAATGCATATGTTCTTCACAGCCAGAAACTCTCATGATAAATAGCTCTCAAAGACATTTCAGATGTAGCATTGGGAACTTAGTCATCCCAGAGATTTTTATATTGTAGATAAGAATGAATGCTATTTCAATTTACATGAAACATTTCAATTTAAGAATTTATTTAAGGAGTTCTTTTTTCAGTATGTAAAGTGCTCAGATTTCCTATTTATGACATCATTCCTCCTCATGTGGAATAACTTGGAAGACACTTAATAAATGATGAACTAATTAGAAGACTACAAGAAGAGTAAAAAATAAGAGACGTAGATTCTTCATTCATTTATTTACTTAGCAAATATTCATTGAGTGCATACAGTGGGTCAGGCACTGTTAGGTTGTAGATGCATGATAGAGATAATATACTCCCTCCAAGTTTCCTTACAGCTGCAGATGTGTCTGGGCTTGCCAGGTATCTCAGTGGCAAAGCATACACCTGCCTGTATTGGAGCCGCAGGAAATGTGGGTTTGATCTCTGGGTTGGGAAAATCCCTTGGAGGAGGCAATGGCAAACTGCCCAGTATTCATGCCAGATAATCCCATGACCAGAGGAACCTGGTGAGGTACAGTCCATGGGGTTGCAAAGAGTCAGACACGACTGAGCAGGCACAGATGGTCTATTGAGCTTCATACTCAGAATTCCCACTCAGATGTTCAATATGCAACTAAAACTTTACATGTCTAAAACCAAGGTCTTTAAAACGTTTTCCAAACTCCTATTGCCTTTCTTATCTCAGTTAATGGAACTAATGTCTACATAGTTTCCCTTGCAGGTATTAAATACCTGTAAGTCATTCTTTATTACTTTTTCTTCATATCTCAAATCCAATGCAACAGTGACTGTATCAACTCTATATTCAAATATTTTCTTTTTTGTTGACTTCTTCTATTTCATGCCTAGACTTTTACAGTAGTCCACTAACTAATACTTCCATTTTTGTTCACTAAGTATCACTCTTGTACAGAGACTAGAAACTTCTTAGAAATTTAATTTGAACATATTCATTTCAGTTCATTTCAGTCGCTCAGTCATGTCTGACTCTTTGCGACCCCATGAACTGCAGCATGCCAGGCCTCCCTGTCCATCACCAACACCCAGAGTCCACCCAAACCCATGTCAATCGAGTCAATGATGTCATTCAACCATCTCATCCTCTGTTGTCCCCTTCTTCTCCTTCCCTCAATCTTTCCCAGCATCAGGGTCTTTTCCAATGAGTCAACTCTTCACATCAGGTGGCCAAAGTATTGGAGTTTTGGCCTCAACATCAGTCCTTCCAATGAACACCCAGGACTGATCTCCTTCATGATGGACTGGTTGGATTTCCTTGCAGCCCAAGGGACTCTCAAGAGTCTTCTCCAACACCACAGTTCAAAAACATCAATTCTTCAGTGCTCAGCTTTCTTTATAGTCCAACTCTCACATCCATACATGACCACTAGAAAAACTATAGCCTTGACTAGATGGACTTTTGTTGGCAAAGTAATGTCTCTGCTTTTTTATATGCTATCTAGGTTGGTCATAACTTTCCTTCCAAGGAGTAAGTGTCTTTTAATTTCATGGCTGCAATCGCCATCTGCAGTGATTTTGGAGCCCAGAAAATAAAGTCAGCCACTCTTTCCATTGTTTCCCTATCTATCTGCCATGAAGGGATGGGACCAGATGCCATGATCTTCATTTTCTGAATGTTGAGCTTTAAGCCAACTTTTTCATTCTCCTCTTTCACTTTCATCAAGAGGCTCTTTAGGTCTTCTTCACTTTCTGCCATAAGGGTTGAACATTACTACCTTCCAAACCTCCTTTTTTCCAGCCAACTTCCATTGGTTTCTCTTTGCATTAAAATTAAAATTAGTTTGTTAAATAGTATAAAGGGTCTACATAATATAACCTCTCTTTTCCCTCTGGATGCATTTTTTAACACTCTCCTCTCATTTTCAGAGCACGAACAACAGTGACCTTTGAATATTAAGCTTTGCCCTTGCTGCCTGTTCCACTGTTTCCATGAGTCTTTCCTTTACTAGCTTCTTTTTGTCAGTCAAATCTTAGGTAAAAAGTCACTTCTGGGAGGTCATTCTTTAATTCACTAAAATTCTAACTTACTTTTCATGAGTTGAACTTCCCAGCTGGCTCAGTGGTCAAGAATCTGCCTGCCAAGCCAGAGAAGTGAGTTCCATCCCTGAGTTGTGAAGATCCCCTGGAGAAGGAAATGGCAACCTACTCCAGTATTCTTTCCTGGAAAATCCCATGGACAGAGGAGCCTGGCAAGCTACAGTCCATAGGGTCTCAAAAGAGTCAGACATGATTGGGCATGCATGCACACACACAAACACACACACACACACACTCACACACTCACAAGTTCCTTTCTGGACCATTTCTTTAATTTTGTTTCATAATACATCACAATCAGAACTCATTTTTGTTTATCTGCTTGGTCTCTCTATCCAACCAGTGGTATAGATAAGCACTAGGCAAGCAGAAATTCTGTTTCATTCATATTTTCAGTGTGCAGAAGAATACTCTTGTGAAATTTAAATTTTAGAAAAGATCTCCTAAATCTTAGAGAAGACACTTTGCTGTTCATACTCTAAAATATTTGATCTCCTTTTGAGATTCTTCTTTTCTTTTTTCACTGCACTGGGTCTTCATTGTGTTATGTGGGCTCCAGTGCATCCATGGGTGCCCACTAATTTTGGGGCACTGGCTTAGTTGTGGTGTGTGGGATCCTAGTTACCTGCCAAGGATTGAATTTAGGCCCCCTGCTTTGGGACCACGGAGCCTTATCCACTGGACCACCACAGAAGCCCTGTTTTTGATATTCTTGATTTCCAGACCTGGTGTGCCTCTCCTATTGAAAGTACTAAAAAATTGTGCCTGCCCATAAAATTAGCTTAGTTGCCTATATAGAATTGCATTTGGTTAGATACATCATATGTATCGGTGTTCATGGGGTTCTCAAGGCAAGAATACTGAAGTGGTTTGCAATTCCCTTCTCCACTGGACTATGTTTTGTCAGAACTCTCCACCATGAGCCGTCCATCTTGGGTGGCTGTACATGGCATGGCTCATAGTTTCACTGAGTTAGATAAGGCTGTGGTCAATGAACAATATGAAAAGGCAAAAAGATAGGACACTGAAAGAGGAACTCCCCAGGTCAGTAGGTGCCCAGTATGCTACTGGAGATAAATGGAGAAATAACTCCAGAAAGAATGAAGGGATGGAGCCAAAGCAAAAACAACACCCAGTTGTGGATGTGACTGGTGACAGAAGTAAAGTCTGATGCTATAAAGAGCAATATTGCATAAGAACCTGGAATGTTAGGTCCATGAATCAAGGCAAATTGGAGGTAGTCAAACAGGAGATGGCAAGAGGGAACATCAACATTTTGGGAATCAGCAAACTAAAATGGACTGGAATGGGAGAATCAGATAACTATTATATCTACTACTGTGAGCAAGAATCCCTTAGAAGAAACGGATTAGCCATCATAGTCAACAAAAGAGTCTGAAGTGTAGTACTTGCATGCAGTCTCAAAAATGACAGAATGATCTCTGTTCATTTCCAAAGCAAACCATTCAATATCATGGTAATCCAAGTCTATGCTGTGACCAGTAATGGTAAGGAAGCTGAAGCTGAATGCTTCTATCTATACCTACAAGAACTTCTAGAACTAACACCCACAAAAGATGTCCTTTTAATTATAGGGAACTGGTACGCAAGAAATACCTGGAGTAACAGGCAAATTTGGCCTTGGAGTATAGAACAAAGCAGGGCAAAGGCTAAAGAGTTTTGCCAAGGGAACACACTGCTCATAGCAAACACCTCTTCCACAACACAACAGAAGACTCTACACATGGACATCACCAGATAGTCAATGATAAAATCAGATTGATTATATTCTCTGCAGCTGAAGATGGAGAAGTTCTATATAGTCAGCAAAAACAAGACCGGAGCTGACTGTGGCACAGACCATGAAATTCTTATTGCCAAATTCAGTCTTAAATTGAAGAAAGTAGGGAAAACCACTAGGCCATTTGGGTATGGCCTAAATCAAATCCCTTACAATTATACAGTAGAAGTGAAAAATGGATTCAAGGGATTAGATCTAATAGAGTGTCTGAACAACTATGGATGGAGGTTCGTGACACTGTACAGGAGGCAGGGATCAAAAGCATCTCAAAGAAAAAGAAATGGAAAAAGGCAAAATGGTTGCCCGATGAAGCCTTACAAATAGCTGTGAATAGAAGAGAAGTGAAAGGCAAAGGAGAAAAGCAAAGATATACCCACTTGAATGCAAAGTTCCAAAGAATACCAAGGAGAGATAAGAGAGCCTTCTTCAGTGATCAGTGCAAAGAAATAGAGGAAACAATAGGATGGGAAAGACTAGAGATCTCTTAAAGAAAATTAGAGATACCAAAGGAATATTTCATGCAAAGATGGGCACAATAAAGGACAAAAATGGTATGGACCTAACAGAAGCAGAAGATATTAAGAAGAGGTGGTAAGAATACATGGAAGAACTATACAAAAAAAGATCTTCATGAGCCATATAACCACGATGGTGTGATCACTCACCTAGAGCCAGACATCCTGGAGTGCAAAGTCAAGTGGGCCTTAGGAAGCACCACTATGAACAGAGCTAGTGGAGGTGATGGAATTCCAGTTGAGCTCTTTTAAATCCTGAAACATGATGCTGTGAAAGTGCTGCACTCAATATGCCAGCAAATTTGGAACACTCAGCTCAGCAGTGGCCACAGGACTGGAAAAGGTCAGTTTTCATTCCAATCCCAAAGAAAGGCAATGCCAAAGAATGCTCAAACTACCTCACAATTGCACTCATCTCACATGCTAGTAAAAGTAATGCTCAAAATTCTCCAAGCCAGGCTTCAACAGTACATGGACCGTGAACTTCTAGATGTTCAAGCTGGATTTAGAAAAGGCAGAGGAATCAGAGATCAAATTGTCAACATCCGTTGGATCATCAAGAAAGCAAGAGAGTTCCAGAAAAACATCTATTTCTACTTTATTGACTACGTCAAAGCCTTTGATTCTCTGGACCACAACAAACTCTGGAAAATTCTGAAAGAGATATGAATACCAGACCACATTACCTGCCTCTTGAGAAATCTGTATGCAGATCAGGGAACAACAGTTAGAAATGGATATGGAACAACAGACAAGTTCCAAATAAGGAAAGTAGTACATCAAGTCTGTATATTGTCACTCTGCTTACTTAACTTATATACAGAGTACATCATGCAAAATGCTGGGCTGGATGAAGCACAAGTTGGAATCAAGATTGTGGGGAGAAATATTAATAACCTCAGATATGCAGATGATACCACCCTTTTGGCAGAAAGTGAAGAACTAAAGAGCCTCTTGATGAAAATGAAAGAGGAGAGTGAAAAAGTTGGCTTAAAGCTCAACATTCAGAAAACTGACTATGGCATCTGGTCCCATTACTTCATGGCAAATAGTGACAGTGACAGACTTTATTTTTTTGGGCTCCAAAATCACTGCAGATGGTGATTGCAGCCATGAAATTAAAAGACACTTGTTCCTTGGAATAAAAGCTATGACCAACCTAGAAAGCATATTAAAAAGCAGAGACATTACTTTGCCAACAAAGGTCCGTCTAGTCAAAGCTATGGTTTTACCAGTGGTCATATATTGATGTAAGAGAGTTGGACTATAAAGAGAGCTGAGCTCCGAATTATTGGTACTTTAGAACTATGCTGTTGGAGAGGACTCTTGAGAGTCCCTTGGACTGCAAGGAGATCCGACCAGTCCATCCTAAAGGAAATCAGTCCTGGGTGTTCATTGGAAGGACTGATGCTGAAGCTGAAACTCCAATATTTGGCCACCTGATGCGAAGAACTGACTCACTGGAAAAGACCCTGATGCTGGGGAAGATTGAGGGCAGGGGGAGACGGGGACGACAGAGGACCAGATGGTTGGATGACATCACTGACTCAATGGACAAGAGTTTGAGTAACTCCAGGAGTTGGCAATAGACAGGGAGGCCTGGCGTGTTGCAGTTCATGGGGTCGCAAAGAGTTGGACATCACTGAGCAACTAAACTGAACTGAACTGTCTGTGTGTTTATTTGCAGATGGCAGTGATTCTCAAGCATTTGGTCAGCAACTCTGAAATACTTCTGAAAATGACTGAGGACACTGTTGAGTTTTTGTTTATATGTATTTTGTCTTTGATCTGTATTAATTAAAAGCAAGGGAGTTCCTGGCAGTCTTGTGGTTAAGATTTGATGCTTTCACTGACATGGGCTGGGTTCTGTCTCTGGTCGGGGAACTAAGATCCTACAAGACATGTGGCATGGCCAAAAAAAGGGGAGAGAAAAAGATAAAATTTTAAGTATTTCTGTAGTAATTTACTATGAAAGTAAAAATCATTACATATGTAATGATGTTTTATAAATGACATGTTTTAATAAATAATAACTATATTTCCAAAACAAAAGAATATTGACAAGAGTCATCTTATTTCACAACTTTGTAAAGCTTTAATGTATGAAAAGTGAAAGTGAAAGTGAAGTCACGGCCGGCTCTTTGCGACCCCATGGACTGTAGCCCACCAGGCTCCTCCTTCCATGGGATTCTCCAGGTAAGAATACTGGAGTGGGTTGCCATTTCCTCCTCCAGGGGATCTACCCGACCCAGGGATCGAACCCAGGTCTCTGGTGTGGCAGGCAGATGCTTTAACCTCTGAGCCACCAGCTTATGTCTAGATATTACCAAATGGATTCTTATAAGTGCTCTCACATTCTATCTCTAGCTCTATAATTCTGTGATTAAAGAACATAAAGTAACTATCTGGAGAAGGTACACAGATGTGTAGCTGGAAAGGGGTGTTTTGAAAGTCTTTTCAGATGTTGTGGATATTTTTCTTTGATACTACACTAAAACTTTATGAATTGTTTCTATGTTAGTGGCAGTGTAGGAGCTGAGTCAAAAGCATTTTAAAACTCATATTATTATAAAAGAGTTTTGATATTGTAGACCCTATGGAAGTGGCTCAGGAACCCCAGAGTTCATGAACCCTATTTTCAAAACCACAGGCATATAGAATTATGATATTTGAGAGTTGGTTTTATCATGTACAAGCATGGTATTAGGTGCTCAGAAGAGAACAAAAGGGATGGCTAGTTAGTTTCAAGGCCACACCACTACAACCACAAAAATGTTAGTTAGGTCAGGAGCTGAAACATTACAGGTTGTAGAAGCTAGTTTCCACAGGGTGTAGAGTGTTGGATTTAAAGAAAGGAAAGATCTCTGAGCTCTCAAATTCTAATATTTCGGACAGTGATTTTTTTTTTTTTTTAAACTGGAGGTATGGGGGCAGCTTTCAGTTAATAGATCCTTAGTTTTCAAAACTGTTTCTTAAATGTTATTTGTTTTTCATAGATCTGTAACCATTATGGTCACACTTTTTTGGAGGAACTCTAATTTGCTAACATTGTTAAAATGTGATACTCAAAAAAAAAAAAAAAATCCAAAAGTGAGTGTTTTAGTACAGAGTATATCTTACATACATAAGTAGTGTGAAGAAATTGAAGTTCCTCATTGATTTGTAATAAATTGTTAATTGTACCCTGGTAAACATTATTTAATCTATGACTAACTCAGTTTTTTCATTAGTAAGATAATATTTTACCTAGAGAAAGCCTCGAGGCCCTTTCTGGTGTCTTCATGTATTTCTATGATATTATGTTATAGGAACAGTGTCACATGTTACTCAATATTAATAATATTTTAATAATTTGTTATATATTACTGAAAAATCTCATTATTAATGTTTTACTTAAGTTACAATTAATATCATGTGTTGTCAGCAATACATTAAGTAGGCTATTATATTTTGGATATTATTCACATAAGATTGACTCAAAAATTTATGAATGAAATCAATAGCTAGTTCTTGCAATAACTGACATTTTTCTAAAACTTTCATTTATTCTATTACTGATCAAGATGATCATTTATTTTAGCTTAGTTTCAGTGACCTAAAATAAAAATGGAGAGAGTACATCTGTTTTTTAAAAACTGTTAATCATGCAATCATTAATAAAAATCTTTTGGTGCATAAAATTCCTCTTTATAGCTTTTAAGACAGTTATCATGGCTTTATTTAAATATTCTGAGTGCTACATAGTTTATGAAGCCCTCATTGCATTGTTGTTCTTCATTAGTTATGTTTTTAACAATCTTTGTCTGAAGTCAAGTTCTGTTCAGTTACAACTTTGGCTTAATATTCCTAATGTGGCCTTTGGAACTACAGTGGCTCCTCTTCTAACAAAAAGTCCCTTAAGGATTTTTTAAGGACCATTAGGGGTCAAACCTGTTCCCCCCGCACTGACAGTGCCCTCTTAACCAGGGAAATTCTACAATGGCTTCCAAAGTGTCTATGCTTTTACTAGGAAATGATCTAAGTTTCTGAATCAACAGACTAATTTATGAAGCTAATTTACACACACACATCTTAGGTTTTCTAATATAACATGATGTTAAAATAATTTCATTTTGAGAATTTTCTATTTACTTAGAATCTACTTCAGTGGGAAATTAAATTTTCAGATGCTGCTACTGCTGCTAAGTTGCTTCAGTAATGACCGACTCTGTGCGACCCCACAGAGGGCAGCTCACCAGACTCCGCCGTCCCTGAGATTCTCCAGGCAAGAACACTGGAGTGGGTTGCCATTTCCTTCTCGAATGCACGAAAGTAAAAATTGAAAGTGAAGTCGCTCAGTTGTGTCTGACCCTCAGCGACCCCGTGGACTGCAGCCTACCAGGCTCCTCCGTCCATGGGATTTTCCAGGCAAGAGTACTGGAGTGGGTTGCCATTGCCTTCTCCAAGGCTACAGTCTATAGGGTCGCAAAGAAGTGCTTCACTAATACTGCAAGGAAAAATATACTTCCTTTATTGTATATAACATTTTATGTAATCAACATTTTTATGTCTTATACAAAGGGGGAAAACTTATTTGTTAATACTTTGGTTATTGCTACTATCAATCCAATTTGTTGTGACTGGCACAAATTGTTCATAATTGCCATATCCTAACAAAATGCTTTATTTTTGTCTTACATGAAGTTAGAGATTTTTAAGGCTTTTCATTTGCAAACTGATTTTAATTTTCTTCAAGTCTATAACTCCTTTTAGGATGTGACTGACCTTTTCTTATTCTTTATGAAATATTCTCCATTTCTATAATTTTTCATTTCAAGAGTTTTCTATAAATAGATTCATTTCATATAGTATGTAGCCTTTAGAGGAAGTTAGAAGTGTTAATCACTTAGTTGTGTATGATTCTTTGGGATCCCATGGACTGTAGTCAGTCAGGCTCCTCTGTCCATGGGATTCTCTAGGCATGAATACTGGAGTGGGTTGCAATTCCCTTCTCCAGGGGATCTTGCTGACCCAAGGTTTGAAGCTGGGTCTCCCACATTGCAGTTAGATTCTTTACCATCTGAACCACCAGGGAATCCCCATGTAGCTTTTGAGGATTTTTTATTTTTTCACCCAGAATTATTCTCTGGAGATTCATCTCTATTGTTGCATGTATCAATAGTTCATTTCTTGATTATTTCTGAGTGCTATTCCATGGTATGGAAGTACCACGGTTTGTTCAGTCATTCACTCATTGAAGAGCATCTGAGTTGTTTCTATTTTCTGGCAGTATGAATACAGTTGCTATAAACATTTGTGTACAGGTTTTTATGTGAACCCAAATTTTTATTTTTTCTGAGCTAAAATCCCCAGGAGCGTAATTCTTTGGCTGTAGGGTAATTGCATTTTCAGTTTTTTAAGAAACTGCCAAAGTCTTTTTCAGAATGTCTGTATGATTTTATATTCTAGGCACCAAAATATGTGACAAGAGTTTCATTGTATCCATGCTGGCATTTGTTATTATCAAATGTTTTAATTTTAGCAGTTCTGATAGATATCTAGTGATACATCCTTGGGAGAGGGTTAATTCCCATTTTCTTAATGCCTAATGATATTGAATATTTTTCCATGCACTTACTTGGCATCCATGTCCTCTTCAGTGAAATTTCTCCTCAGGTCTTCTGCCCATTTCTAACTGATTTTTAAAATATATTTTTTCTGTTTAGTTTCAAGACCCCTTTGTATGCTGTAGACATAAGTGTTTTTTCAGATACATGGTTTACAAACTTTTTCTCCCAATCTTTAACTCACTTCTAGTTTCTTTGAGGTCAAATTTAGCAGTTTTTCCTCTTATGGCTAGAGCTTTCTGTGTTAAGCTACAGAAGTCTTGCTTATAGTCCTAAATCCTTATAATATATTTACTATATTTATGTGTATATGCATATATACACACATGTATATGTATGTGTAAATAATACATTATATATGTGTATGTATACACACACATACNTATATATCCATATATATATATATATATATCCTTGGTAATTAGCTAATTCTGATTTTTGGCCAAGAGAACCAAGGAATATTGTTTTATTCTCACAAGAAATTACAAACGTCTTATGTGTGTGTATCAGAAGTTGGTGAAACAGATCTAGCTGAAAGTGTTACAGCTGGCACTGAAATTCAGAGCAGAAAAACAACACGATAATAGAGATGGGTTTGTGCTGGATGTGGGGCCATAATGACACGGAAGTGGCACAAGCACTATGATGAACATGTTAGAGCAAACACACACCAGTCCACTTGAGTCAACTGACTGTACTTTCTTACAAGAAAGAGGAGGGTGATAGATCCTTCAATTCACAAAGAAATGTGGACTATTTATAGATTTAATTAAACATAGTACCTGTCTCTTCCTAGCTACTACATGTAATTTATCCTAGTAGAAGAGATGTGAGTGTGTGTGTTAGTCACTCTGTTGTGTCTAACTTTTTGTGGCCCCATGGACCATATAGAGCTTGCCAGGCTCCTCTGTCCATGGAATTCTTCAGGCAAGAATACTGGAGTGGGTTGCCATTCCCCTTTCCAGGGGATCTTTCTGAGCCAGGGATCAGACCCAGGTCTCCTGCACTGTGGGTAGATTCTTTACCATCTGAACCACCAAGGAAGCCAAGAAGAAGAGACAGGTGTACAAAATATAGGAAACACTAGAAAGATAGATAATGATAAAACTGGCAAAGTCGTACTGTAAAAATATTGAATCAAAGGTGATGGTGATGTGGATTGTAGGTAAGAACTTCAAGCATGCCTGAAGCTTATTTCTTTTCCAGTTAAATTGCCTTCACTTCCAAGTGAGTGAAGGTAAACACTCATAGACTGTGATGGAGTTTAAGGGTTAGAGAAGGTTACCTAAATGAAACATACTGATCTGTCCTCTGCTCTGCTCTGTATAGCTTCTTTTGTAGAGAAAGTTTTTAAAAGTCTTTATATTAAAGTCTAACCTTTAACCTCTAACCTTACATTGTTTTTGTTGGTTTTATACAGTCAAATGTTGTCATTCCTGTGACAAAATTGCTATCAAGAAATAATCCAGAATGGCATTCTAAATAGTGACTGGCATGGCAAAGTGACTTTATTGGATTGTAACGCAAAGGAATAGCTTCTCATGAGAATGTCATTGGAGTTAAAACCTGAAACAATTCATTCAGTACACAACAATTGAGTGGAAAATTCCAGGGAGATTGAAGCATAAAGAGGAGAAAGAAGAGCAGTATGCATGAAGCAAAATGTATAAAGTGGAGGAAGTAGGAGAGGAGGGAAGAAAGTGACCAGGGTTTTATATAGTGTAATGGTATTCAAATGGCTGGGTAGAAAAACGGTTGTAGGGGTATCAACAAAGGTCCATCTAGTTAAGGCTATGGTTTTCCCAGTACTCATGTATGGATGCAAGAGTTGGAGTATAAAGAAAGCTAAGCACTCAAGAATTGATGCTTCTGAACTGTGGTATTGGAGAAGACTCTTTGAGAGTCCCTTGGACTGCAAGGAGATCAGTCCTGAGTGTTTCTTGGAAGGACTGATGTTGAAGCTGAAACTCCAAAACTATGGCCACCTGATGCGAAGAGCTGACTCATTTGGAAAGACCCTGATGCTGGGAAAGATCGAAGACAGGAGGAGAAGAGGGCAACAGAAGATGAGATGGTTGGATGGCATCACTGACTCAATGGAGATGAGTTTGAGTAAACTCTTGGAGTTGGTGATGGACAGGGAGACCTGGTGTGCTGTGCTCCATGGGGTCACGAAGAGTTGGACATGAATGAGCAACTGAACTGAATATGAAAAGGGCCATCAAATAAGTGAGTTTCATGATATCAGAGGAAGTCTGAGCTTAGGGTACCTGAATCATTTACAATGGGCAGTAAGCATGTCTTCTCTTTGCACCTGAAGTACTCAGATTTAATTATACTGATCAGCAAACCTACCTGTCATTTGCCCGAGTAAACATTATCCCTATCTTCTAAGGCTTCAATCAAGACAAAAATACCAACTCTACCTTCCAAGGTTGTTTACTATATCATACCTTTGAAAAGCTGTTGAAGAACAATGGACAGACAGAGCCAACACCTCATCCATCAGAGGGGCAGAAATGTGAGAAACATGTGGTCTTACTTATTTTCAACCTAGAGAACTTCCATTAACACTTCCAGAGGTTATGATGGTCTTGTGATGTATTCTTTCTGTCTGAGACTTTTTGTCTTTTTGGTTTTTTTTTTAAGCTTACTATTCCCCTCTCTTCTAGCATGTCCCTTATATCTGACAAAAAATATATTATCATTCTTATAGTTTTCTCTAGGAAAAATAAAGCTTTTTTCCATTTGATTAATTTGAATACTTGCTTTTTATAACCATTTTTAAGTCATTTGATATTGATGTACCTTGGCATAAGTTTCTTTGTGTTTCATTTCAAAGTGTGTTGGGTTCTTTGGATATGTGGCTTTATAGATTCAGTTTAGTTTGAAGAATGTTGGCCATTAGTTCTTCAAACATTTTTCTCTCCCACCTTTTTCTCCTCCCCATTGGAGAATACAATTATATTTCCTCCTCATCATTGAAGAATGCAATTATATTGCATATTAGGCCCCTTACTGATGATTCATTCATTTATTTCTTGTTTCCTTTGTTTTTCATTTTTGGTAATTTCTATTTCTGTTGCTCTTCAAGGAGCTGGTAAGAATAGGAATTATTATCAGCCCTGTGTAATACACAGATAGTGTTTCCATTAATTTTTGATCCCACCTTGGGTATTTTCCTCAAGGGCATGTCTAAAGAGTATTCATCTGTAAACTCAAGAGCTTCTCTCTGCAGATCTAAAGGCTCCTCATTATCTCTTCTCTGATATTCTTTCTTCAATGGACTTCAGCTTCCTTGTTCTTTCTGGATTCTCGACCTCATCTCCTCCCCTTGCAGAGGCTATCCGATTTCACCTGAACACTCTCTTACCATGGCCTTCAAAATGCAATTGCAAGGGCAATTGTAGAGTTCATCTTGTTTCCTATCTCTCAGGGATTAGTGTCATTCATAGTCCAATGTCTTGAACACTGATGCTTCACATATTTTGTCAAGTTTTTAGCCATTTCAACTGGGTGAGTTAATCCATTGCCTATTACTCCAACTTGACTGGAGACCAAGTTCCTGGATCATTCTGATCCCAACTGTTTTTGGTTAGGTTCTTATGAAGTAAAATGTAGACAAGGATTCGGATGAAAGTGACTTTTTGATGGACTATGTATTTGGGGGGGGGGGGGGTCAACTTTAAGGGAATAAATGGATTCTGACTTTTTAACAATTGTGTGCTAAGATATGAGAAGAGTAGAACCCATTTAACTTTCAGTAGAGAGAAGCAAGGGTATATACTCAACAAGAATGAGAATTCAAAATTAAGAAACTGAGTAAACATTATAAGATTTCATTTACATAGTTAAAAGACAGTAATAGCAAACATCAACATAAAAAACCACTGCCTCAATTTCCCCCATTGAATTAGAAGTCTGAGTGAATGTACTATTTTAAAAGCATAGATTCAATATGTAAAACTTCATTAAAAAATCTTGTTAGATAGCTAACATAACTGTAAATGATATTCTCATAATATATATATATGTTTATTTCATAGTCATGTATCTAATTGTGTGTTGGAAAGAATGAACTTTTACATTTTGTAGGTAAGTGTCTAGATAATTTTCATTTGTTTTTTCCTTATTCCTACAATTCCAGTCACAACTATGAGTTCTCGTTTCAAATCAATAAACTTTTATGTATCTGATTTAGTGAATGCTAAAGTTTTCAGCAAAAGTAAGAGATATGAAAGTAAAGAATATTTGTGAAAACCAGACGTTATTTCTTATTGTTACTTTCAGATGTTTTCAAGTAATATTCTAATTTAGTGTCTTTCAAAAACAGCTTTATTAGAAATGTAACTTACATCACAGTCTAGTACCTAAATACATTTGTAGAGACATAGAAATAAACATAATCAAAATATAAGTTTCATAAAGTTCTTCTTGGCTCCACTACATGGTATTTATACATCTAGTATTTATTGGTGCATCTTCTGTTTTATAACCTTTTATGCTGAGGGGAAAAGAGATAATGTATGTCAAATTCACAGTTTGGAAACATGAATTTAATAAATGCCAATAACAAGAATACTGTTAAGCAACTTGGGCTTGTAAATTTTGTTCACACTGTTCTTACCAACTATTATAATTATTCATCCAAAGGGTGGACAAATTACTAATTCTTTGGAAGAAAGATGCATCTTCATTAAGCGTATTGTTTTTTCTCAGTAGAATGGCATTTTGGGTCTCAACTAATAAGTGTGTAATAGGTAACTCTAATACATGTTAGTAGACTTTAGTGAAATTCATTTTTAAACAATAAACAAAGATTCTACAAAGTTATTTCTTTTTCCCTTCAGAATAACAGAAAAATATCTTTTGCATCAATTTACAGAAAATAGAGGCAAATTTATATGTCATTAGTTTAAAATACTATTCTTATCTGCAAATAGGAGACCTTTTTATCTATCATAGGTAACTTATTTAACCTACCACAATTTTAATGTCTTTGATCATATTAAAATATCCAACTAGACCTCCAAGGAAAAAATTTTGCACAATTTATGTTTAACATTGTGCTTTCCAGTTGGCTCAGTGGTAAAGAATCCACCTGCCAAGCAGGAGACGTGTGTTTGGTCCCTGGATTGGGAAAGATTTCCTGGGGGAGAAAATGGAAACCCACTCCAGGATTCTTGCCTGAAGAATCTCATGGACAGAGAAGCCTGCTGGGTTCCAGTCCATGGGGTTGCAAAGAGTTGGACATGACTTTAGTGATTATGCAGCAGCAGCATGTTTAACATTAAGCATAGGCTCCGAAATGAGTTAGAAAAAAATAGTTTTGAAAATGTTTGAATCAGTTTTATCAGCATTAACATAAGTATATTATCTTCCAATGGGTTTATGAGCCATCATAATGACTTAAATATCACATGCTGATATACACCAAACTCAATAAACATAAACACGCATCATAACACATGTTTTTTTTGATCTATGACTTTTCCTTCTTTCCGTAGCAACTAGCTCTGTCGATCTGGCATAGATCTAGATCTGGCATATACAACTGGCATAGACTATGTACTCAATAAATAGTTTTACTTAATTGAACAGCACTGTAACAATTTTATGTAATCATATTCTCATAAATTATGACATACATTGAATGTTATATTGACCAAGAGGAACTAGCTTTGCAAAAAAGTAAAAACTTCAAGAAAGAAACAGTGCTATTTTAATGAGTTATTGATGAATTGCTCCAGGATAGCAGAAAAGCATTTATATACTGTAGCTAGTTTAAAGACAGGTGACCTTTTAAGGGATTAGTTAACCTTTCTGAAATTTTGGAGAGTTACTGTTTTGAAAGATAAAGGTCAGAGTAGAACTCAGAATGCAGTTATTGTCTCCTCTGTTTGTTGCTATGCCTCTTAATTTCTGATAAATTAATTCAAAGTGTTGAGTCTTCAGAAGTAGATCCAAATTTAAGATGAAAGAATGGAATTAGTTTAAGTATTTTTCAGGTACTAGAAATAATCAAAACATGAAAGCTCAAAATCCTAATTTACTGGTGAATTTTGTCTGTAATTTCATTTTGTCCTAAATGTTACTAAGATGAAATGTGTTGGATTGAAAGAAAAAAGGCATGATGCTTGTAGCTATTATTTTTGGCCATGAGACATGTGGGATCTTCCTCAACGTGGAAGACCACCTGCCGCCTGCATTGGGAGTGCAGAGTCTTAACCACTGGACCTCCAGGGAAGTCCTATTGTTTCTCTTTAAGAAAAATGTATCCCATCTTTCACCCCTAAAATCTTCCCCCCCTCTCACTTAGTCATCATAATTCTTTTCCTATAAGCCCCTGAAGTTATAAACCCAGTGTTTGCATACTTCCTTAGACGTGTTAACACCAAAAAGAAAATTGGGTGGAGTGTTTAGAAAACAGTATATAAAATAGCACTGCTGTGCCAAGCTTTCGAATATTTGAAATACTTCAGGAAATAACGTAAAAATATTTTAACACTTATAAATTTTGGTCAGGTTGTAATAAGCAAAGGATCATTAACCTGACCTACTTGCTCTCTTTCTTCTTTGTAGTTTCCTATATCCATATTTTAAAATGCATATAATTTGCTTCTTGACTTATTTCCAAAGAAAGCACCCTCTAGTTTGGAAATGAAGAAAATGTGTTTTTCTGCTATATTTGATGATATTTACAAAGAGGTCAAGCCAGATTTATATTACCTGAACATATAGCTTAGTTTCTGATGTTTTATTCATACTCAACTGTGAAATAAATATAGATATTACACTTCCCAACTTAAGAAAGCTTAACAAAATCATAGGGTAAAAACACCATAGTGTAACAACGATAGTCCTACTTGAATGAGCTAGCAGTATTTTGGAGATGGCAATAAACATACTGATAGAATTTTAAGCTATTCAAAAATCTGTCCATATGTTTACAATAAATTTCACTTATATGATAATTATTCATTAGTTCTCATCATTTCAACATCAATGTAATCTTAAAAATGAAAGAAACCTTAATTGATGTTTGAATTGTCTGGACATTCATTAAACAAACACAGAGAGGAAAAGAGAAGAAAACTGAAATTAGGTGAAGGATATTTTTAATTAATATGATTTTTTTTCCAGTGTAATTCATGCAAAAGTCTGTTTGAGTGGTGGAATAGTATTAAAAACATGGGCATAATCCTTATTGGTACACAATTCTGTAAGAAGGCCATATTGAGGGCAACTGCCAAATATATCTCTCATTGTTAAAAAGTCAGGTGGTAACTCCTGGTTTAGTAAAGAGATTCTTCCATCCAACAAACATGATATCTCTGAATGTGAGCACTTTGTGCTTCTGTGCTGAGATGATCATACTGTATGAAATTACATCATATTCTAGGCAGCTGAATAGAGGGATGGACAAAGACACAGTGGCAAGTTGGTCCACCATATGTCTTTGACCCTCAGTATACTCTTAATGAGTAGTGTGTTTAATTTTAGTTTTTGCTTCTATTTCTGAACATTTTAAACTATTTGCCATGTTTAATATTTTCTGATTTTCTTTTGAGTCTTCTGAAGATCAGAGAAAAATATCTTTAAAATATTTTTAATATTTGAATAAAATTCACTGTATCTTACAATTACTTGTATGGGTTTATTGGCTCTTCTTATATCAAATGCATTGTGCTCAATTGTGCAGTCATGTTTAACTCTTTGCCACTCCATGGACTGTAGCCTACCAGACTCCTGCATCCATGGAGTTTGCCAGGCAAGAGTACTGGAGTGGGTTGCCATTACCTTCTCTGAAATATGATCAAATTAAGAAATTTGTAACCTGGTGGTGGTTTAGTTGCTAAGTCACCTTGGACTATTGTGACTCCATAGATTGTAGCCCATTGGGTTCCTCTATCTATAGGATTATCCAGGTGAGAATACTGGAGTGGGTTGCCATTTTCTTCTCCAGGGGATCTTCCTGACCCAGAGATTGAACCCAGGTCTCCTGCACTGCAAGCAGATTCTTGGCCAACTGAGCTAACAGGGAATCCCATTTATTACATATAAACTATACACAATGTTTTGAAAAATTTGCATAAGGAAAAATCAAAACAAAACCCCTCATAATTTATATTTATTTCTGATTGGAATGATAGTATTTTGGATGTATTAAATTATTTTATTAAAATGGTTTTTTGGGGAAGGATAAATTGGGAGGTTGGGGTTGACATGTACGCACTACTGTATGTAAAATAGGAGCCTTCCCTGGTGGCTCAGCAGTGAAGAATTTGCCTGCTAATGCAGGAGATGTGGATTTGATACCTGGTTCAAGAAGATCCCCTGGAGAAAGAAATGACAACCCATTTCAGTATTCTTGCCTGAGAAATCCAATGGACACAGAGGCCTGGCAGGCTACAGTCCATGGGGTCACAAAGAGCCCGACACAGCTTAGTGACTAAACAACAGCAGCAAGAAAAACAACACGTATAAAATAGATATAAAATAAGAACCTACTTTATAGCACAGGGAACTCTATTCAATCATACTCTGTAATGACTATATGAGAAAGAATCTGAAAGAGAGTAGATATGGATACATATAACTGATACACTTCTCTGTACAGGAGAAACCAACACAAATTGTAAATCAACCATACTAAAATAAAAATTAATTTATAAAATAGTTTCATCCATTTTTAAAAATATTTTCAATGTGACTCTAAGAAATTTTAAAATCAGACATTTGGCTCATATGATTTTATTAGACAATACTCTTCTAGGCTCTAACACTCATAGTGAAATTGACCCTATAAATGCAATCTCAGACTATGAATTTTCAGACTATTGTGTACTAGTTACATTTTCTCAAACTCAAGAATCAGTTTGTAAAATACGTTTCTTAGTAAATAGATATGATATCCTCATCCAGGTAGTCATTCAGCAGAAAGAATCTCCTCATATAATACATTTCTAAAAGAACTGGATCATCCTTTTTTTATATATGGAAGAATGGTAGTGTCCTTTCAGCCTTTATGATACTTGTGCTCCAAAATATACATGGTACAAAAAGGTATGCTTATTTTTTAAACTTTAAACACATTTATTTTATTCATATATAGTTGATTTACAATGTTGCATATTATACTTATTTTTTATTAAAATTCCTAATAAAGATTTTTTTTTTCATTCTTACTCTACAATATTCATAAAATGATTTTTTAAAAACTCAAAATGGTCCTTTACAGCCAGGTGGTAACTGGTGATAAGTATTTCTGGGTATACTTTGGGTTAAGAATTTTTTTTTTTTCCAGAAGATGTTGCTCAACAATTCATGTATTTCACTGTCCAGAACTTTGTCACATCTACTAATAAAGTAGTTACCAGGAATTGCAGTGTCCATTTAGAATGATTACGTGCTTCACTGAGATACTTAGAGGATTTTTTTTCTAAAGCAGTAGGAGAGAGTAGATATTGGGTGAATCTCTGCCAAAGTGTCTACTCACATTTTTTTCTCCAGTTTTGGCTTAGAACATTTGACAAAAATGCTTACATACTTACCTGTTATAGGCATGATTTAAATTGCATCACAATCCAAAATTTTATATTCTTCACTTGATGGGAAGGAAAAAATTACTTTTTATTAATATTTGTTATATATTTTCTAAACCTACTCTCAAGAATCCCTGTCCTTTGTTGCTGGAATGAAGGGATTCTTAAAGTTTCTGGTTAAGATATTCTACTCTGTTATTATTTGAAGCAGTGTTTCTCATTTTAACAAGTTTCTTTATAGCTACTTCCTTCTCCTTCTCCCTGTTGTGTTCCAGAAAGCACTTGAGCATAAAAGTTTCTGTATCCCTGGATGGAGGGGGAGACTTCATAACATAATGCAGAGCTTTTTTCTTTGACCTTGAGTTGGACTCAGCTGCAAGATTGTTGGCTTGAGTGGTCTCCAAATTGCTTGTACTTGTATCTGTCAAGATGACCACTGTTGAAAATTTCCATTCTCTTGTTGGACGAGTGCCCAGTGCATCTCCCTGCCAACCCAGTTTTAATCACACAGAGTTGGCAGACTCTTCTTGAGTTTCAGCCATGTCCTCCACCTGGAGCCTGGGTTAGGGTGGCCATCTATTATTACCCTTTAGGATAAGGTCATCTTGTGCCTTGCATGACACAGCTATGGATCTCAATTCAGCCTTGAGGTGTGCTGGAAATTTGAGGTGCATTTTCCCGATGAATAGAACTTGTAAAAACCTCTGGAGTACTATTCTGGTACTCTCTCAGCCTGTCAGGTCAATTTTAGTTTGCTTTAGACTTTCTGGCTTAATTTGGGAATGCCTGCTTGGTGGACACCTCCCAAAATGCGAGAAGTGGATCAGGGTACAATTTCTTGATTTTCTATCCAAATTATGTAGCATCTCACTTTCTTAGATTTTGTCACAGGGGACTGGAACAGGAACAAATTTGTCGGATAGTATGAATTCCCTACAGCTATCCCCCCTTCCTCTTTCTTTCCTACTAGGAACAGGTGTACTCTGTTTTACTTTTCCTTTACATCTGGTGGGGGCATCCTCTATGTCATCAGGCCTTCTCCTTTCCTGAATTGAATTCATCTCTCTCATTCCTTGAAATAAAAAATAAAAAAAAAAATCACTGAGCAGATAGATGGTAAAACCTTAGCTAGAAAACTAAGATGATTACTTGAGAATATATTAATGCCACTATAAAATTACCAGTAATTAATGAATAAGATCACAAGCAAGTAAGAAAAAGTAAGTTTTTTTTTTTTTTTTTAAATGAGGATCTATAGCTAAGGCAATTGTTAGATGTTCTTTGGTATACAAAATGTTGAAGACACAGTACCTAACCTCGTTTCTCAAGTATATAGCCAAACAGTCATGAAAAGGATAAATATACAACCCTTAGATGGCACCTATCATGTTAATGAGTTCCATAGGAGTGCAGAAGTAAAGCCAATGATTTCTGAATGACACAGATAAGGCAGCACAAAATGTTGAATTATAGTCAAGGGGGTCCTTAAATAAGTTCCGATTTACTTTAATATAGAGTCGAATTTCAGTTTCTTTGGATTAGATAATACTGCAATTGATAACTGATATTCATTCTATTAAAGATTATATTGGGTATCCACCTTTCATCAGGAAGGTACATGAAAATGGTATACAAGTGATCTCAGTTGGTCCTGAAGGTTTTTGAGGATGAGTGCCATTTTGAAATGATTTGGAGGAACACTGATATAGCAGGAATCTAAAGGAAAGACTGAAATGAGGAGAGGCTTGGAGAAGACTACTGGGTATATCTAGGCATCAGGTAATAAGAACAAGAATGAGTAGTGCAGCGGACAACAGCAATGAGTTTGAGAAGTATTTGAATGCTGCAGTAGCTGAAGTGTAAAGAATGATGGACAAGAGTGTGAGTCACAGCTGTGACTGAAGCTTACATACTTCTGAGTTGTGTGGCCCTGGAGAATTTCTTCAGCCTGTCTTACTTCAAAAATGAGAATAAAAGTAACTGACTTATAGGTCCATTGTCATGATTAAAAAACTTTTAATGAGAAAATTTAAGCATAATATAACATCTAGAAAATTGTAAAGGCTCAAAATGCTGTAAGTATTGATAATAACAAGTGATTCAATGGAAATAAAAAGGGAAATGAATCTTTGGATCTACAGTGAAGGCACTATGAAAATATTGATATTATCATGAGTCATGAGGAATCATGAAGATTAAACAAGTAAACTTTTGAGATGGAAGTCACAAAATGGCAGCCTGAATAATCATCCCTCTACTCTGTGTTAACTCTCAGACCAGAAATGTATTTTTGAGGCATTATTCCCAGGTGGCACTACTGGTAAAGAGTACCCCTGCCAATGCAGGGGACCCAAGAGATACAGCTTTGATCTCTGAGTCTGGAAGATCCCCTGGAGGAAGGTATGGCAACCCACTCCAGTATTCTTGCCCAGGAAATCCCATGGACGGAGGAGCCTGGCTGGCTACAGTTCATAGGATCACACAGTCGGACACAACTGAAGCAACTGAGCATGCAGGCAGGCCCTGACATGCCTGTTTGTTTGCTTTCACTCTCCCCTAGAAGAGGGATGAACATGGCCTTCTGATCTTCGATTGTGTGTAACTCTCCTGTGAATGCCTGAAAGTAAATTTGCCAAAGCATTATAGTTTGCTCTCAGGACAGTACAAAGAGAAGAAGAAGGAAGTAGCTTTTATAAAAAAGCTTTAAATGGATGTATTGACTAATTCTAGTTAATTTTAGATCACTTTGCAGAGAAATAGCCTTGGTTCTTCCCTTCATATATTGACATTGTTATATACCTGTAGAAAATACCCCTCTAAAAAAGATGTCAACTTATCTTTGCCTCCTTCAGTTATTATATAATCCAGAACATCATGTAAAAGGCTATCTATAGTTTTTTTCTGACAAAAACATCACCCTTTGAGTCAGGAAAATTCTCTTAAGCATGGGATTTAGATGAGAGACTTTACCTTAGAATTGTTAGGTAGGTAGAACAGGGGAAAGGAGTCCAAAATGGCGGTGGCTACAAGACAAGGAAGGGAAAAGCCTGCGAAAATGAAACAAAAGAAGGTCTGAGGACCGGAGTGAGGACCTCAGGTAAAACTAACAACACTCGTGGCTGGCCCAATTTACACAGGACAGGCCCAGGGAGAGAGAAACATATAAATAGAGGAGCCAGAGCCAGCTCTCTCTCTCTCCCCCGCGCTGGGGTGTCTTCTCCTCGTGTCTTTAGATCGACGTGCCCTCACGCCTCGAAGATGGATTTTCCTGCTATCTTCTAAATAAAACCGAGCTGTAACACTGAGCTGTAACACTGATTTGTCTAAGAGCTATAACGTGGTCCATTCAAGGCCTGAGAGCTATAACACGGTCTATCCAAGACCTGAGAGCTGTGACACGCTAAGGGGCTTTAATGTCCGTCACTCCAGATCTTTGTTGTGACGAGACAAAGAATCGAGGAACATACACTCACGTGACAGAATCCTCTGCTGCCTTGGATGTAAGTGGAAGCTTGGAAGCTAAGGTAGTCATATTAGCCTCCCCTAAACACAGGTGTTTAGCCCAGGCCTGAACATCTGACTAAAACTGGGCTGATCTGCCCTCTTTTCCAGGGTAGTGACCTGTATGTCCTCCCTGGTAGTGGTGATGTGAGGAAACAGAGTTTTTGATAGTCCCAGTTTGTGCTGTGTCGAAGAAGGTGGCCAGCATCAAAAAGAAGGAAGGTCTAGAAATGACAAAGGAGAGTAGTAGGTGCCAAAAGGCATGGGGAGCTGGGAGAGAGATGCAAGAGAGAAAGAGGAACAGAATTATGGAGGAAGGAGGGAGGAAAGGAAAGGAGAAGGGTGGAGGTGGTTCTGTGAAATTCCCTTTTTGTTTGCTCAAGGATGTATCAGATTAATTTTATCCCATTTGTACTTGAATAAAAAAAAATTCACAATTATGTCTGTTTTCTGGACTTTATATTCCCACAGTGTCCATGATGATTTTTAAATGATGGTTTAGGTAATATCTTTGTCAGAGACTATACACTACTTTTTTAAAACTAAATTCATACTTTTGTCACCAAGAATTACTAGGCTTGATGTCAAATACAGACTGAATATTTATCATGTGAATAAAAAATTATTCACCTCAAATCACTGACCTGGGATCTGCATTTGAAAACAAGTTGAAATAAGGATATTGGAGGAATTTTTCTCTTTCTCCTTATATAATTCACAGCCTTTCTTAATATTTTCTAAGTAACTTTTCCACACTTTGTTTCTTATATTCTGAGTCTAACTTCTGAAATTTCATATTAGCAAGATAATTTAACTTAAGTGTTTATACACACTATCATCACCTTTTCTCTGAGATTTTCAAATTAAACAGTGCTCTGTAATAATGAATCATGCAGTAAATTACTAGCCTGCA
>SJYQ01004861.1:28548-40044 GCA_006410935.1 Redunca redunca | reverse complement strand
TCAATATTTCTTTTTAATATAGTATCACATTTAGGAAAATAAAAACAAAATTTATACAATGATTTTAAATTATTAAGTAAAAACATAAACTAATGTACATGTACATGACTTTTAAATTAAGGGCTGTAGAGCAGATTTCTCTCTGTGTGTGTCTCTTTAAAGCCACTCATTTTCCAAATGAGGAAAATTTTAAGTGAGGAATAATAAAAGTCTTATCTCATATAGAATTTATCATTGGTAGACACACTATACAATTTCACCTATTTGTATAAATATTTGCTTATGTGTTGCATACAAAGTCAAAATTTACCCTAACTTTTTTTTGTGGTTCAGTTAGATAATAGATTTCTCTGTAATAAAGTGGGAGGGGGTGATTTTGTTATTTATCCCATTGTTACATTGTAAGCTAATAAATGTAAAAGGGTCTAGCAAGTAGTGAAACCTGTCTAGTTAGCAGTATTATTATAAATATTATTGAAATGTATGGAAATATATCTATAGAAATCAAAATATGGGAAAAATTTACATAAATACAACTGTGTGGAAATAGAACAAGAACTTTACTTCAATAATTTCAGTTCTTTTCAGCCACTCAGTCGTGTCTGACTCTTTGTGACTGAAAGACTGCAGCACACCAGGCCTCCCTGTCCATCACCAACTCCTGGAGTTTACTCAGTCTCATGTCCATTGAGTTGGTGATGCCATCCAGCCATCTCATCCTCTGTCGGTCCACCTTCAATCTTTCCCAGCATCAGGGTCTTTACTAATGAGTCAGTTCTTCACATCAGGTGGCCAAAGTATTGAAGTTCCAGCTTCAGCATCAGTCCTTCCAACGAACACCCAGGACTGATTTCCCTTAGGATGGACTGGTTGGATCTCCTTGCTGTCTGAGGGACTCTCAAGAGTCTTCTCCAACAACACAGTTCAAAAGCATCAATTCTTTGGTGCTCAGCTTTCTTTATAGTCCAATATTCTATCCATACATGACTACTGGAAAAACCATAGTTTTGACTAGATGGATCTTTGTTGGCAAAGTAATGTCTCTGCTTTTGAATATACTATCTAGGTTGGTCATAACTTTTCTTCCAAAGAGTAAGTGTCTTTTAACTTCATGGATGCAGTCACCATCTGCAGTGCTTTTGGAGCTCCCAAAAATAAAGTCTGCCACTGTTTCCATTGTTTCCCCATCTATTTCCCATGAAGTGATGGGGCCAGATGCCATGATCTTAGTTTTCTGAATGTAGAGTTTTAAGCCAACTTTTTCATTCTCGTTTTTCACTTTCATCCAGAGGCTCTTTAGTTCTTTTTCGCTTTCTGCCATAAGGGTGGTGTCATCTGCATATCTGAGGTTATTGATATTTCTCCTGGCAGTCTTGATTCTAGCTTGTGCTTCACCCAGCCCAGCGTTTCTCAGGATGTACTCTGCATAGAAGTTAAATAAACAGGGTGACAATATACAGCCTTGACGTACTCCTTTTCCTATTTGGAACCAGTCTGTTGTTCTGTGTCCAACTCTAACTGTTGCTTCCTGACCTGCATATAGATTTCTCAAGAGGCAGGTCAGGTGGTCTGGTATTCTCATCTCTTTCAGAATTTTCCAGTTTATTGTGATCCACATAGTCAAAGGCTTTGGCATAGTCAATAAAGCAGAAATAGATGTTTTTCTGGAACTTTCTTGCTTTTTCGATGATCCAGCAGATGTTGGCAATTTGATCTCTGGTTCTTCTGCCTTTTCTAAAACCAGTGTAAACATTTGGAAGGTCACAGTCCATGTATTGCTGAAGCCTGGCTTGGAGAATTTTGAGCATTACTTTGCTAGTGTGTGAGATGAGTGCAATTGTGAGGCAGTTTGAGCATTCTTTAGCATTGCCTTTCTTTGGGATTGGAATGAAAACTGACCTTTTCCAGTCCTGTGGCCACCGCTGAGTTTTCCAAATTTGCTGGCATATAGAGTGCAGCCTTTTCACAGCATCATCTTTTAGGACTTGAAATAGCTCAACTGGAATCCCATCACCTCCACAAGCTTTGTTTGTCGTGATGCTTTCTAATGCCCACCTGGCTTCACATTCCAGGATGTCTGGCTCTACGTGAGTGATCACATCATCCTGATTATCTCAGTCGTGAAAATCTTTTTTTGTATAGTTCTCCTGTGTATTCTTGCCACCTTTGCTTAATATCTTCTGCTTCTGTTAGGTCCATACCTTTTCTGTCCTTTATTGTGCCCATCTTTGCATGAAATTACAGTTCACTTGGTATCTGTAATTTTCTTGAAGAGATCTCTAGATTTTCCCATTCTATAGTTTTCTTCGGTTTCTTTGCACTGATCACTGAGGAAGTCTTTCTTATCTCTCCTTGCTATTCTTTGGAACTCTGCATTCAAATGGGTATATCTTTCCTTTTCTCCTTTGCTTTTCAGTTCTCTTCTTTGCACAGCTATTTATAAGGTCTCCTCAGACAGCCATTTTTCATTTTCTTTTCCTTGGGAAATATCTTGATGGCTTTCTCCTGTACAATGTCTCCAACCTCTATCTGTAGTTGTTCAGGCACTCTATCAGTTCTAATCTCTTAAGTCTCTTTCTCACTTCCACTGTATAATCATAAGGGATATGATTTAGGTCCTATCTGAATGGTCTAGTGGTTTTTCCCTACTTTCTTCAATTTAAGTCTGAATTTAGCAATAAGTAGTTTATGATCTGAGCCACAGTCAGTGGTGATTCCACGTGTAGAGTCTTCCCTTGTGTTGTTGGAAGGGGGAGTTTGCCATGATCAGTGCGTTCTCTTGGCAACTCTATTAGCCTTTGCCCTGCTTCATTCTGTATTCCAAGGCCAAATTTGCCTGTTACTCCAGGTGTTTCTTGACTTCCTACTTTTGCATTCCAGTCCCCTATAACGAAAAGGACATCTTTTGGGAGTGTTAGTTCTACAAGGTCTTGTAGGTCTTCATAGAACCATTCAACTTCAGCTTCTTCAGCATTACTGGTCGGGGTGTCAACTTGGATTACTGTGATGTTGAATGGTTTGCCTGGAAACGAACAGAGATCATTCCTGGTTTTTGAGATTGCATCCAAGTACTGCACTTCAGACTCTTTTGTTGACTACTTCATTTCTTCTAAAGGATTCTTTCCCACAGTAGTAGATATAATGGTCGTTTAAGTTAAATTCACCCATTCCAGTCCATTTTTGTTCAGTGATTCCTCAAATGTCAATAATTTATGCAATGTAAATTCCTCAGAAGTTATTAGAAACCTCTGAAGATTCTTTCAATTTTTAATTTGTAACTGAAGTGAAGCACTCATGCTACCCAATATCTATTTCCAAATTGCCAGTCTAATCATTGTTTTAGGAAGGCATGGCTATAAATCTCTTCTGGAAGTACAATGAAATATGCTACAACAACAGAAAATATGTTACAACCTCCAAAATTATGTTTGGCAGACACTACAGCTGAATCTGGAAACAGAGCTATTTGAAAGATCAAAGGTAACAATCGGTGTATGTTCGCTTGCCTGGGTCATATACAAAGATTTTGCATTTAATTTAAGGTTATATGTACTGATTTCTAAAGGGAAGAATCAGAGCTTAGTTATTTTCTTTCTGAGAGTTTGGCTTTCTTGTGTATTCTATTGTATGAGAGGGGGAAATCTGTTTTAAATGATATTTTAATTTATGCTCATTTCCATTACAGATTCAAAAGTATTATTTTTCATGACCAAGGGTAAGGAAAAAAATCTAAGTTCTGTGATGTATTTTAGTATAACAGTTTATCTGGTGAATATTCTTAATGTTTATAAAGGGTAATTTACCTGTCAATCCAGTACTATACCGGCATACAAATTAGTGCCTGCAGAGAAAATATTTAAGTGTAGAAACAGCAGGAGAATTGAAGAAAAGTAGGCAGCTTCCAGAAATGGTGCTATTGAATTTTGNATTTAAGTGTAGAAACAGCAGGAGAATTGAAGAAAAGTAGGCAGCTTCCAGAAATGGTGCTACTGAATTTTGTTATTAAATGGAAACAGTTATTGAGAGTCAAAAGATGCCATATATATAATATTCCTGTTTCTTGTAATATTTGCTAAAATATTTATAGACTATGCATGTTGATATCACTATATGGTTCAGAAATATATCCAAATTAAAGTAATAGTTTAAAATAATAATTTTTTACTTCATGAACATGACTGAATTTTCTGTGAATGACTTAGCTTCCCAACAATTTGGCCAAGTTACTATCTCTAAAATATAAGCACCAGTACAGTTTGTCCATTCTGTTCTTGATTTTTTTCCCAGTTCTTTCACAAGATGATAATCTTTTATATGCTGACATTCTAAACTTATTCCAACTTTATTCTGAAACCAGTGTAAGTGTAGCCTAGCTATCACACAAGTAGAAAATCAGTAATTAGGAGATCATCAGTTTTTGGCCCCATCTAATAATCAAAAGTATTGTCTTTTCACTCAACAGTAATTTATAATGACTTTAAAAACACCTGGTAAAGTTTAAGTAAGATTTTATTAATTAAGGGGAAAATTCTAATTTGAATACATTTGCTTATTTCTTTTGCTATTGTTGAGAATTCAAATAAGGATATTTCAAATTCAAAATATACAGATTTTTTAGGAAGAATTCATTCACAATATTTTATGCCTTTAGTATCTGGAGGTAAGTGCATATTATCTATATGAAGTAATGTAACGATAAATAAAATACTGACATCTAAATATCTTGTGGCCCAAACATTAAGGAATTATTTATTTTTGATTAATATTTAGACCAAAATATATTTATGGTATGTGCATGCACTCCTTTATAACATACAGTCCAAATCACTGAAGACAGACTTTCTTCACTATATAGTTCCTATGAATACTTTATAGCTACCTTTGACTTCTTAGTTTTGTCAACAACATCTGTGTTTTCCCAGGTCAGCACGTAAAAATGCATTGCAACCTTAATGCTTCTAAAGAGACCTCTTTTCCCCATTGGATCATCACTAGCATTTTGGAAGGTTGAGCAGACATTCATCCAGTGTGCAGTACTAAACATTTCAGGAATTTACTTGCAGCTGAATCAATTATATGGTACCATGGAGAGATGTGACAATAGAGATAATCAGTCTTTCAAGGCTATAATGCATTCTTTGTATGCATGGTTACAAGTCAGGGCGCCAGAGAAGAACACTAGGGCTAACACACAGGGCACCTGCCATTACAAACACATAAAAGGATGAGGAAACGTTTCAGTATGATCTAGTTAATGGATGGTACAGCTATTTCATCAAGTTTAAATCTAATTGCTTTAGCCCTTGTCATACTAATGGCAATGCTGTTCCTGTTACTGCTGATTCAGAAACAATGCTGCAGTGTCCATTATGGCAGTCCTTCAATCTAAAATGAAACACTATCTGTGTGCTCTTATAAGATGGGTATGCAAAGTGTAGCCAGTTAGAAAACACATGGGAATCTTTCTCTCATTGTTAGGCAAATTTGAAGCATTAATAAGCTTTGAAACTCAATGAAACACACACAATGTATATTGAATCAGAAAGGTAGCAAATATGTCAAAGGAAAGGACACCCATGCATTCAGGAATGCATTCCATTCTTTTGGAAAATATTTATGACTTTATTTTTGTTTGTTAATGGATACAGCTTTCTCTTTGTGGTCCATTTTACCCAGCCATAAAAGGCACTTGACAAAAATATCAACTTAAGGAAACTAGTCAATAAATTTATGATTTAATAATAGTCAATTTTGTATCAAAATGAATATAGGATTATCGTTCTTCCCTTAGTGTTTTTATTCACTGATTTAGCAACTGAACTAAGCATGTATGCATTCAGCATGCATGCACTTTTTTGAGTATATATTCTATACTAGGCAATGTGATGAGGACTGCGTTTTTAGTCAGGTTTCACACAGACATCCTTGTTCCTGCCTTCATAGGGGTTGTAATTAATTAGAAATGTTTGTCAACATTTTTTTCTCAAAACATGGAGCTGAGCTTGATATAAAGACACCCTTTCTTTGGCTGGTGTGTGTGGAAATGCAGGGTACCATTTTTGTTCTGAAAATAAGATATGTTACTGGTGACCAGAGGTATTAAACGCAGATGAATCTCTGTTACTGTTGCTACTGGGGAGACTGTCCCCCAGGATTGGAATAGTGCTGCTGCTGCTGCTGCTAAGTCGCTTCGGTCGTGTCCGACTCTGTGCGACCCCAGAGACGGCAGCCCACCAGGCTCCCACCATCCCTGGGATTCTCCAGGCAAGAACACTGGAGTAGATTGCCATTTCCTTCTCCAATGCATGAAAGTGAAAAGTGAAAGTGAAGTCGCTCAGTCATGTTCGACTCTTAGCAACCCTAAGGACTGCAGCCCACCAGGCTCCTCTGTCCATGGGATTTTCCAGGCAAGAGTACCGGAGTGGGGTGCCACTGTGGGGAGATATATTCCTAATATTTAAGTATGCTGAGTCATCAAATTTCCCTCCCCACTGAATTCTTATAATTGTACAAATTTGTTCAGGTGTAGTTGAAACTTATTAGTATTTCTAGATATCTAGTTAATAATAAAACAGATAATTACTTTTATTAAAAACTAACAGGACTTCCTTGGTGGCGCAGTGTTAAGAATCTGCCTGCCAGTGCAGGGGACGCAGGTTTGATCCTGGTTTGGGAAGATTCCACATGCCTCAGAGTAATTAAGCCAGTGGGCCACAACTACCGAAGACTGTACACGTAGAGCCTGTGCTCCACAAAAGAAGCCTCAACAATGAGATGCCTGCACACTGCAGTGAAGAGTAGTCCCCGTAACTGCAACTAGAGACAGCTTGCACACAGCAACAAAGACCCACTGCAGCCAAAAATTAATCAATAAAATCCATTAAATGACCATAAAGAACTATATTGCCATGAATTAAGTTAAAATTTAATTTTTGTTCTGAAATAGAAGGATCTCAGTATCCATAACATATAAATGTATATCTATCTTTATATATAATTACATATTTAATGGTCATAAGATGATATTTTCTGCAATAGGGCATTTTTGTACTTGTATTTGAATGTGACATTATAAGGAATAGTATATGAATCTTCTTGTTTCATTGTCTCTGACTTGGTTTCAGGACAACTGAGGGAATTTTGGGGAGGGGTTAATTTCATAGAACATTATTTTTCAATTATTAATTTGAAATTTATTTTGAGTCCCTTTTTCATAAAATGCAGAGCACTAATAATCTTGGGATAGTCTAAAGGGGGTTCAATCAGAGCTAAATAATAATTTAAAGGGATTCATTTACACTATACCAAAGGAGAAAAGACAAAGTGTTACGTCCTTACCCTTACCAAACTCTAGATATTAAATTATCTTGTTTGAACTCTCTTGATTTTTGGTCTTGAAACACTAAAATCTAGTTTTTGAGGGATTCTCAATTAGAAAGAATTATTTAGAAAGAAACTGCTAATGCCATGTTTCTCAAATCAAGGATGTGAAAATGTTATACAACTTAATGGCCCAAAGTTTTAATCTTGATAAACTGACTCACCATGGATTATTTCTCTGGAGCATCTCCCTTGCATCTCTGGCTTATGTAAATTCTGGTCTGCTATCTGAACCAGTGATAATAACTTGTCTTCCTTCACCAGTCAACACATGAGTTAAGTTTATTTTAACATTCTTCTAATTCTAGCCCATAGTTCCCCAGACTGGGGCAGGACTAGTATGAACTGTGGCTATACACTTTCCTTTCCAGTTTATCCCTTCTCCATCCTTGATTAGAACCTGATACCTCTCACTCAGGCAATTATGTCTGCCTTACCTTTGTTTATATCACTCCTGCTTGACTAATATGACCCGTCAATGGTGACTTGAAAAGGAATCCCATCTCTGTCCAAAACTTTGTCCAGCTTCCTTATATTGCTGATTATCAGTTGGGTCCTGTTTATATTCAGGATGTACTGTGACTGATCAATTCTGGAGCAACTGATGAAACCACAGGGAAGGTCTAGGTAATATGACACTGGAGTTCAGGAGGAAGAACACTGTAGTCTAGTTGACAGTTTTACGGAGGAATGGACATGAAGTTGCATTTTGAGAGACAGGATTTGAATCTGTATAACTGGAAACTTTGGCCACCTAATGGGAATAGCTGACTCATTGGAAAAGATCCTGATGCTGGAAAAGATCAGCATCATTTGAAGGCAAAAGGAGAAGAGGGGATCAGAGGATGAGATTAATAGATGGCATCACTGATTCAATGGGCATAAACTTGGGCAAACTCTGAGACATGGTGAGGGACAGGGAAGCCTGGTGTGCTGCAGTCCATGGGTTCGTGAAGAATCGGATACAACTTGGTGACTGAACAACAACTGGAGACTTCTTCTAATGTAGGTAGAGATATTATCTATATGTAAACATATAGTAATATCACCTCTCACTGCAAACAACATTAAACAGAATTTTTAGAAAGCATCTCTGTGTGGCAATGGAGAAGATATTCATGACAAGAAAATGATATAGATTTACTCCATACACTTGAACATATAGAGTGTCAGCAGATGTGTAGCCATTAAATCTTATTTGTGGGGAATACAGTATGTTTTCTTATAAGGCTCCTTTCTTCCAATTTGCCTAAATCCTTCTGGCTCAAGTACAAAGCAAGTAGGGAAACCTAATTTAGTGGTTTGAAACCCCAGTACACAGGTTTATTTTGAGTTCTTGTTAAAAATTCTCAGGCCCTTCCTCCAGAGTTCTGATTCTGGCCGCGGTTTCAGTGCACATGGCTCATATATCACACCCTACTGGATGTTCTGGACTTTGGTCTCCTATGATTTCTGTGGAAACTCAGTTCTGCACTACCCCCAAGTGCTTTTCACTTCGCATTGCTGCCTTGCTTTCCCAGGTTCAGGCATTGCCACTATTGACTCTGGGGGTTTTCTCTTGGAATCAAAAGCATTTATAACATGCGTATGTTAATATACATGTTCACCATGTTTACAACCATTCTTCAAAGCACCACACTGCTGGACCACAAGGGACATCAACCTTGTCCTTTCACAGAACTGGAAAATCCCGTGTCTCCAGAGATAGTTCCCTGAGTTGCCACTGCCTGAAATCTAACATTTTTCACCTCCTAGTGAATACCTTTTTCAGCGCTGTCTTACTTGTGCATATATATATATATATATATACATATTTTTTTTCCATTTTACCTGGTGGTTTGTTCTTTATCTGAAAGTAGTGAAGATGAATTGGGTAAATCACTGAAAATGACAATTAAATACTAAAACTACTGTTAACAACCATAGTCACAATCACAAATTTGTCTTAAAAATCTTCTTTTAGGACAGTGAACACCTACTGTGTTTTATTAACTTAATTAATAAGGTCATTTAAGTGACTGTAGGACCAAGTAGTCTAGACTTAAAAAAAAATAAAACAAAACCCTGTACTATATATATTATATGTGTATGTGTGTGTGTGTGAGTGAGTGAGAGAGAGTTCTTCATAAATCTTTTCTCATCAGACTCATTTTATTCTGTGAAACATCAACAATAGTAGAGAAAGAATAATAGATCCATCTTCTCTTTTTTCTCATCTCAATATTTGTTTCTTACTGAAATGATGAAAGTGAAAGAAGAGAGTGAAAAAGTTGGCTTAAAGCTCAACATCCAGAAAATGAAGATCGTGGCATCCGGTCCCATCACTTCATGGGAAATAGATGGGGAAACAGTGGAAACAGCATCAGACTTTATTTTCTCGGGCTCCAAAATCACTGCAGATGGTGATTGCAGCCACTAAATTAAAAGACGCTTACTCTTTGGAAGGAAAGTTATGACCAACTAGATAGCATATTACAAAGCAGAGACATTACTTTGCCAACAAAGGTGTGTCTAGTCAAGGCTATGGTTTTTCCTGTGGTCATGTATGGATGTGAGAGTTGGACTGTGAAGAAGGCTGAGCACCGAAGAATTGATGCTTTAGAACTGTGGTGTTGGAGCAGACTCTTGAGAGTCCCTTGGACTGCAAGGAGGTCCATCCAGTCCATTCTAAAGGAGATCAGTCTTGGGTGTTCTTTGGAAGGACTGATGCTAAAGCTGAAACTCCAATACTTTGGCCACCTCATACAAAGAGTTGACTCACTGGAAAAGACTGTGATGCTAGGAGAGATTGGGGGCAGGAGGAGAAGGGGATGGCAGAGGATGAGATGGCTGGATGGCATCACTGACTCGATGGACAAGAATTTGGGTGAACTCCGGGAGCTGGTGATGGACACGGAGGCCTGGTGTGCTGCAATTAATGGGGTCGCAAAGGGTCGGACATGACTGAGCAACTAAACTGAACTGAACTGAAAGAACTTTTTGGTATTTATTTTATATGTTTATGATGATTTTGGAAAACTGTAAGCATTGAAATATAATTCCTAGATTTAGGGTTTTATTTTGTTTTTGATTACTACCAATTTTTCACAAGTAGGAATTATGATAGAGTAAGGATGATAGAAGCAGCTCCTACCAATATTGATAGCATTTATCTAGAGGAACCTGGAGTCCACATAGCATAAAAGAGGATTTTCCTAAAACTGTGGTATAGAACTATGCCCCTGAAATGTCTATATTATATAAAATGCAATTTTACAATCACAATATTATCTTATTCTGTGGGAAAAAAGAAAAGTTTTATTCCTGAGTTACTGTGGCTGCTATATTGTAGTTTAGCTTTATAGTTTTTAGTTCAACTGAAAATTTGTGTATGAAATTTCTGAAATATTTTGGGAGCATTGCACTCAAGGGGAAAGCCAAAGGATTATGGAAATTTGGGGGGAAATGTATTGATACTTGTGGTTCTCTTCTTAAGTGTAGTTCTTTATATTTCTCGTTCTTTAGTAAGTAAACAAGAGAGTATGTTTCTGAAAAGGCTTTTAAGGCAGTTTCATGACAGTTTCATGATTTTCAATGAATAAAACACCAAGTTTGGCTTTTACATGCTATAAATGATGTGTTCATTTGTGACTGTGTCCCATGGCTACCTTTTACTGAAAGGTAAGTTATTTAAGGAGTCAGAGTTACCATCCTCGGAAAAAAAAAAATCTAAAGCCCTAGTGCACCGTTTCTCTTAAAGAAAACACTTTTATTAGTGTCTGAAATAGCATCTTACGATTTATATAGAACTTATAAAAAATATATGACTTTTGAACAGCAATTGAATCAGACTCTTCTCTTTTGTCCTTGAGGAGTTTTTCCTACCTTAACATAGCAGTTGTGATCTTAAAAAATGTGGTAAAAATAAATAGAGTCCTTTCCTTGCTGCAAGTCATATATTCCATTATTTTGACTTTTCATCCCTTTATCACATTCCAGAATGGAAATCTTTCTAGACTGCAAGATTTTTCATTTCTCTGAGAAATGACTACAGCTCAAAGGGAGTAGGGAAAATCTACATTTCAAAACTAATTTTGGAAGTTTACAAAATGAAAAAGTGAGCAAATCTTAAAGAAG